>OX421450.1:16106961-16116961 GCA_949126865.1 Montipora capitata | reverse complement strand
AGAATTAACAACAAGTTGCCTTCCCACTTCAGTTTTGACAAAGGCACAGTGCCAAACTTGAAAAGCCAGCGAGAGCATATTTTTTTCATTTGGGTGAATGAAAAATAGTTTCAGTCGAGGGAAAACGTCTTCGTTTGAAAGAAAAACTATGTTAAGTCATCTTCCAGGAACTCTGAAAGCATTTTGAAGACCTACTTATCCATTCTTTTTCAAAATATAATACTTTTCATTTCTCGCGGCGGCACCCAAGTACATGTATGTTATCAAAAATGTTGACTTCATTTTCGTGGTAAAAATATGCAGCTTCTTTTCACATACAAAATTTCCACAGCTTTGAGAAAATTGCTACAATTCTAAGAAATAAACAGAGCGTTTTTGTGCCCGACGTGGGTGGCTACTTTTAATCCTGGAAAGAAATTTGATCCGGGCAGATTTTGATCACATGCTAGGCAACCACTTCTGAGCCTTGAGTGTGCATCATGCAATCAACAAAACAACGCTATAAATTGTAACTTTCGTCATCTAAACACTTGATTACCCTTGAGCCTAAATTTACCCTTTCTTCTCAAAATCATTTTGAAAAATTTAGTCAGCAAACAGCTTGCCTGGGTTCTTGCCTGTGGGTCAAGTAAGGGGAGAACGTCATTACTCGGGGGAAACATGTACTTGTGCCGCAGGACCGAATGGGGGTTTTTTGAAGCCCTGAAAAGTCTTGAATAATTAATCAGTTGGTTGTCTAAATCAGACTGCAATAATGTTGAATTGTGGATGTATTTACTGTGAATTAAATTTGCCTAAATTTTAATTTAAACAAATTTAATTGACAGTAACATAAAAATTTGATGTACATGTACAGTAAACACTAGGCCTTACAGTATAAAGTACACATTTAACAAAAGCAGCAGATTTGGTGAAATTTTGCCAAGAGTGCAACAATCAAATGCAATGAGCTTGCCTTAGGGGTCCAGCAAAAGCAGCGAACTTGGTGAAGGTGGCAGATTTTGTGAAAATGGCAGATTCAGCAAAATTTCACAAAGAAGGTGAATCCTTCTATGTGGTCGATTTCGCAGAATTTTGCCAAATCTTCCATTTTTCCCATAACCTGCATTGCATGTATGTTAACAAGTGCATGTTTTGCTGGAGTGCCAAATTTGACAAGTTGCTCAAATACTGTAGCAACATAACATTATCATTACTATTATTATTTTCATTTTATTAAAAGTTCAATTTCTCATATTATCTTTATTGTATGGTATGATTTTATATGATATCACATTCAGAGGGAAAGAGAGAGCATGTCTGATTCTCATAATGAGATACACATGTATTAGTTACCATCCTACAGTATTGATATTTATTTTCAGCATTAGACTCATACCTTGCATGCAATTTAAACGTGTCTTTAGCTCAATGGGCAACATAAAGTTACTTGCCCTCCTATTTTCAGGCTCTGAAGAGATTTCATCTTTCCCTACATGTATGTGCTGCAGCCTTACAGGTCAGACTTGGTTAGCATGATGAAGTCAATCAAGAAAAAATTTTGGACAGGCCATAGGCCATTCAGAAACATGTAAATAATTATAAATTGCATAAAAAGCAGAAAACATGCTTTGCACTAACATAGTGAAAACTGTGCATTTTTAACCCATTCACCCCTAAACTGGCCTAAACTGGCCGTACTTAGTATTTTACTCTGTCTAATGCCAGATGATTTTACTCGTCAATGGGGAAATTCCAGGAGTCAATGGGTTAAGTACTGTAGTTCAGGTTTTAAGAATTAAATACAGCAACACATAATTACATGTACTTAGTGACAGAGATTGGTGTACTAATAATATTCAACCTCTTCCCCCTAAGAGTGACACTTATAGATTTTACTCTGTCTAACACCAGACGATTTTACTCGTCAATGGGGGCAGAAGATTCTTTACTCAGAGAAGTTGGCTACCTTTTCCCCTAAATTCTATTAAAGACAGATCCTTTCAAGCCTAAGATTAAATTCATTTTTACTATAACAACAGTCAGTAACTCTACTCAAACCAGCTACCAACTTCAAATTTTATTGAAACCCCTTAATTTCATTTATACGACAATGACATTAATTAAACAGGGATTGTCGTCATTGAACAAAATTGTAAGGTGCACCTAAGAAACTACAAAAGTATGACAAAAAGTACATTGTAAATGCACTATGCATAATGGTGTGTGGATAAAAACAATCAAATGTGCATGTACACCTGTAGGACACTTGGTTTTTGGCTTGATATACCAGTAGGCTAATGAGATGGTTGGAGAAAGAGAATATCTCCCGTGCTATGATAATGTGTGGTTTACATGTAGCTTGCGATACATTTAACATCAGCTACCAAAGGTTTTAAGTTCTTTTTGCCATAACAAATTAGAATTTTTAACGGTTTTTAATGATTTACAAGTATGTGAGTAGTTTAATAGCAATTACATGTACACTGTACATGTAATACACTGAAATTTAAAATTTTCCAGCAGTTTAATTAATAGCAAGTGATTTTGTAATAGTTAAACATTGATACTCTTTTACATGTTGTCCTATGGCTTACATGTATTGATGATTTTGTGTATGTTTTTCCAAGTATTATCCTACTGTTACATCAAATTCTTTGATTGCACCTGTCACAGTGGCCATGTTGGTGGGAAGAACAAAAGAGAAAAAGTCTTTTGGGAATTTCATTCTATTATTATGCAAATCTTCAGCTGCATTTTTCTATTGTTTTGGCACCAACATGGCTCTCTTATCATGTGAGTGCAATCAAAGAATAAGCAACTCTCCACTTATAATAAAAAATAGGCATGTAATCAAGTCCTATGTTACGTCGACATAATGATGTGGATTGAAAGTTCTGCCCACCTTGGTGGAATTGCCTGGTATTCTCAGCAGTATAAGATACCTCATCTTCGCTGTTCTCAGCTGGGCTCTGCGGCCTCGTTCCTGTTGGTTGAAAAGTCTCCATTTTGCCTGTCAACTTTTCTTACTTGTGACACAAGGGGCTAACTCACTAGGGGCTAACTCGAAAACCTACCAGTTTATTTAGCTCCTAGGCTCAAATATTTAATTAACTAAAATTGTAATTATGATTATTTTATCTATTTATTTGTTTGTATCCAACTTTAAATTGTACATTAACTATGAACTGAGCAAATAAAATTCTATTCTATTCTATTCTATTCGTAAGGAGTCGCTCTGTAAGAAGTTATTTGAAATATAAGAGAAAAGAAAATTTCTCAAAAGCAAATAGATGCAGGGCCTCCTATACAATGATCTTCGCTCTGGTAAAAGTCATCTTGTCCCACGGGCTCTATCGTTTACCAAAAAATACGAAATGCAGTGTTTGGAAACCCTTACAACCAGCAGAATCAATATACTATCCATAAAGCACATAAGAGTCCAGCTTACTTACCATTTAAATTGCAGTTTTCCACGAAGACCACCAGTGACCATTTGTTCACGCATTCACCCACAAATTTCTCTGTCAGTAACAGCTGGCCCATTCTTAATAGGGAACTGTCCTACGTATCCCTTTGTTTTTAAAAAAACGAATCGTGATTAAGCTTTTTCCTTGCTTTTCTGAAAGTCCGACAAAAGCGGTGCTGGACATTGTAGTAAGGCAAGATTTCCAGCGAGCAGACATAACGCACAACGCGACGAACGCGACAGAAAGAATGCGCGCAGGAAAGTCTGGACACGACTTTGGTCACGTTACGTCGCGAATGGGCGTGAATTTTGCTTCTTTCCATGCGTTCCCTAGTCGGAAAATGGGTATAGTTTCTTTGTTTGATTTTCTTCATTGATTTTATTTTTTGAATTATCATTTTTTTCCGTGTCGGTAAAAGTCTTGCCTGTCACTCCCCTGCTAAATGGTGTCTTTGTGCATAGAGTCTTCTGTGCGTATTTTGTTAAGTTTGAGGGGGGTGGCGTAATGCGTAGATTTCTCTCGTGGACACAGGAGTTAACGAACCTACAATGGTGTCGAAAGTCATTGAAAAGCAAATGGCGTTTTGGTGGATCTTTAAACAAAATATACGTTCATGGAGCTCAAGAATGGAACGTTCATTAGATAAACAAGACAGGCGGTGAAAAATAAATGTCTGGAATTTTAAAAGCGACGAGTAATGGACTTCGATAACAATCTTTCGCCCTTCTAGCCGTAATCAAGTGTGAAATTATGTACAACACTGAAACCAAATGGAAAATTCTGTGGTAACTTATGGGTTTAACAAAGACAGAGAAGGGAACCCTGTGATCAGGCAACCCTGTGATCAACCTTCTGTAATCAGAAGGCAATCTGTGATCTCTGTTTTCCGGTTATTTGTATTTATTTGTACTCAACTCTGCACAGCCTTCCGGTAACAATTGGAAATTTCAATAATTCTCAGTTAACCTTCAATGGCTTTTTAACGACCTTAGTAGAATATTTTTTGTCATTTAATATTCTCTGTCAAAAATGTGCATAAGAAGCTTGAAATTAACATCGCCACGCGACACACACAAGAAATTTAGGCTACGTTTACACGGGTGCGGACAAATTTTTGCACGGACGAATTTTGTACCTGAACCACCTGTTTACATGGAACAGTGCAAATTCTGTTACAGTTCGGAGTGGTGTTTAAACGGGTCAGTGCAAATTTTGAGACCAGTCGCGGCATTTGGATGTGCTATTTCAAAAACGAGTGCGAGTGTTTCATCAGGGTTTTCAAACACGAGAAAACTGATGAAAGCACGAGGCCGCAGGCTGAGTGCTTTTATTGTTTTCGAGTGTTTGGAACCCTGATGAAACACGATGCACGAGTTTTTGAAATAGCTTCTCAATCGCGCCTCAAGAACAAAAGAAAATTGAAATATACACGATTTTATCACATGTTGTCGACAAGTGTTGTTGCTTATTTAACGCAGGGGTGGAAGAGGAGCTAATTAGAGACCGGAATGGTCATCGGTCAAACGCTTTATTTTAGTATGAAAAGATTAGTAAAGTTAAGTCTGCTGAGGTTACTAGCAATGACGAAATGACTAAAGACGCATAAGGTACTGTTGAAATTGGTAATTGGAAGAGTTCTTATGATCAGTTCATGGCCTCTGTCTACTTTAAGAACTATAAAATAATATTAACGTAAACAAGTAAACAAACGCGATGTTTTCTTTAGAAAATGTCTTGTGGCTTCTTATTAGAGAGAGTGTTCATAAAGGTTATTTGCTCATGTTGGTGTCTTTCTTTTAAGTATTCATCAAATACGTGTTATTGATATTCAAATTAAGAAATGAGTTCACTAGAGTTTGATGCTTTATCAAATTCTAGGGTTTAAAGGTGCTCGCACACTAGGGGTCATTTTGCAGCTACATGACCCTGCAACATGCAGCAGTCTTAAAATCATATTCCATACATATAACGCGGCATAGAGCGGGAATCTATAGCGGGGACACGAAGCACCCACCAAATCACAACATGTACACACAGAACAAACTGCGCCATAAGCATGTGCCTGGGACATCTATCCATTTTACTCACAAACTAGGGGGCAATATACATGCATGTGTACCGGGGACATGCAGCGGGTACAAAATCACAACCAACACAGACAATTAAGCCCAATAGCGGGAACACGTCCTAGGGACTTGTAGCAGCGGTAAATTACTGTTTCGTTCACATGAGGAGGGCTGTAGCGGGCGTCTGTATCTGACGCGCGCTGCAGGGACAACATCAAATTGCGCACATACATTCGCAAATGCAGCCATTACATGTCCCGGGGACATGAGGCCGCAGTCAAATCCTGTTTCATACTTACGAGAGAAAATGTAGCAGGCACTTTTATACGGAGCTCACAGCAGGGACAAAACGTATTTACGCACACACAGTCGCAACTGCAGTTATTGCGTGTCCCAGGGACATGTACCCACAAGGTGTCGCATTGTCTGAGTTCTTCGTGCCACACGATTTCACACCTATGTTTTGTCACTGCAACATGTCCCGCCAAAGTTCATTTGGTCGAACTTCATGCGGCATGTTGCAGCAACGAATGTTGCAAAAAGGACGATTTTTATCGTGTGAACGGCTCGGAAGCGTGCTTCTGCAGTTTTACTACAGATGTAACCAATCACAGACAGCAAAGAAACGGCAATACAATACTTTCATGCTTACGTACTTGCGATAAACACACAACTGGACGAAAATAGATGGATAATTACATTGTTTTGGAATGCAATAAATACGGAAACAACGTTTTAAACGAAGTCAGTCAAGTTATGACCCCGCTGAGCTATGGCGGAGAGTGGAGAGCAGGGAAGGGAAGAGGAAGAAGTTGCTGAAATATCGGGCGGCTCGGTATGGAGTGCATCCACGACACGAATGCTGATTTCATATTACAAGGAAAATCCTATATTATGGGACAAGCGATTGAAAGAAAATGGAAACAAAACAAAGACAAAGAAAGCAATGGCGCCACTTATCGCTCGGTTTGAAAAGGCCAACCCTCCGAGGTCTGCACAGGACTTGAAGACGAAATGGCACAGTTTGAGGAGCTCAGTGTTGCGATACTTGAAAAAGCAGAAGGAGGAAGAAGATATTGAAATAAAGTGGCCTTTCTGGGAAGACCTGGACTTTTTAAGAGCATCACTTCAAAATTCGGACGAGGATAATCTGGTTTGGACGGCGGAAGAAATAGGTAATCCATTCAGTTATTCGGATTGAATACACGAACGATGTACATTCAATTTCAACACTACAAATGCCCATGATTCGATTTTGTGGGAGCAAATGCAACTCCAGTCATGCAGCGAACAACATACAGGCACACCTACAATAGTGCGCAGTTTTGAGCTCCGAATATTATTTTTAGTGCATTTCTGGTTTACATAGAAAGCTAACCATGCGCGGCTAGTCTAGCGCTGTTTGCAGCCGAGCTAGTGTGCAACTCAAGTGAAGATCGAGTTTCGAACATAAGGGGTACATCATTAGAAACTGGGGGAGGGGTGACAATATATTTTTGTAGGATTGCTTTTTTTTCGGGGGGGAGCTACCAAGAACGTCCCCTCCCACAACTCCTAATAGCCTACCTCAAAATTGACAAATTGAAAAGTAACGCAATGACATTAATCTATTTTACTTGTTTGTTGCAGAGACCCTAATTTCTTTTTACCAGAACAACGAGTGCCTATGGAACTACAATATTCCTGAGTATCACTCGAATAGCAACAAAGACCTACTCTTGGATTCCCTTGTTAAAGAGCTGGAGGGTAAGTATACCAAAGAGGACATTCAGAGAAAGTGGAAGAGCCTGCTCAAGGTCTATAGGCAAGAACACGGAAAAGTAAAAAAAGAAGCCATCCGGTTCAGGTACCAATGAAGTGTATCGGTCTTCATGGGAGTTTTACGCGCAATTTCAGTTCACCAACAGCATTTGCGATAACACAGAGGACACTATCGACACAATATCCGGTCCCTAGTCAGCCAGAAAAAGAAAGAAAGAACGACATGACATTGAAAACAAGAAACTAGAATTGTTTGAGCAAGCAGTAGTGGCGATTAAAGCGCCCCACCCTGCTACCGGCGACTCCCCGGCACACGAGACCAACGAAGCCCATGTATTTGGAAAATAAGTTGGATTGACATTGTCCAAACTGGCTCCATCCACATTTCGGAGAGCCAAGAACTGCATTTCAGATGTACTTTTTGAATTCGAGGAAAAGGATGAGCTAGAAAAGGCCAACAGCACAAGTTTTGCCCGAAATTCAACTCAACGTGGATTTAGTAGAGCTGACTATCCTTCTAGCCTCGCTTCTGGCTTAAGCTACAGTGACACCAGCTATGCTAGTGCTTCCAACATCACTCCGCCTGGGTTTAACCCATATTTCTATGGTAGTACAAATATGCAGTCTGCCGAACAGCCATCACGACCATCCTTAGGTGTTGAAAGCTCTCACAGGAACCAAGCATTCCCGCCAGACTTCGATTAGAAAACAGAAAAGTCAAAGTAAAAAAGGGCGATTTAGTGGATACCCTTATTATGTGCTAGGCATTTTTTCTTGTAAATTACATGATTCAAAAATCAAATGACAGCAAACGCTTTTCTTTGGTTTTTCTTTTTTTTTTTACTAGCAAACGAATATTTTTAACATAAATCGGTTTCTATGTTGTGTTATGATCATAATTTTTGCAAACTACAAACTCTGCTCTCGCTTGAATGCATACTACGCAAATTTCATGTTAACTGTCACAGTGCCACAGTCAATGTATTAATTACGATTGTACGTATATTTTTGATCTCTAAAAAGAACTCAAAGCCACTAAAGTCCACACATTTTCCTTTGCCACGGCACATCGCCTTCCTCATTGAACCACCTTGTATATTCCTGGCGCATTTCTTGGGCGCCTCTGTTGTAAGTGTGCTTAAGGGATGGCTGAAGGGATACAAGCGATTCGAGAGGAGAGTCGTCTCTCCAAGTGCCTTGGATGATTTCCCCGGTTACAGGATTTTCGTTGTCTGTCAGACCGGGAGGGCAGTACACATTCTTGCTGAATCTGTCGCTGGTCAGCCAGTTGTGAAGCGTTAGTAAGGCCATCGTTATTTTCTGTACCTTGACAGGGCTCAAAAGGAAGGGGGCTCGAAAACAGCGCCATCTATTGGCTAGAATTCCCAGGATATTCTCGGAAATCCTTCTTCCTCGAGATATTCGATAGTTAGCAATTCTTTCCTCGACTGTAAGGCTCTTTCGAGGATACGGCTTCAGCGGCTTCAGCATGTAGCTTGCCAAAGAAAACGCCTCGTCTGCTGTTATGACAAAAGGGACTGCCTTGCTAGCCCCGGGCAATGGGCAAGGAGGAGGTATGTTAAGCCAGTTTTCAACGGTGTTGGGCGTTTTTAAGTGTTGTCTTCCCAAAACTTGGTAAATAGCGCCGCATACTTCATTACAATCTGAGACACAGTACTCTTGCCAATCCGAAACTGGAAGGAAAGGGACTGAAACGTCTCTCCTGTTGCCAAGTATCTGATACCGAGGGCAAGTCTTTCGTTTGGCGCAATAGATGTCCTCATATGGGTCTCTTGCTTTGTTAAAAGGGGCCCTACAACCTCCACTAATTCTAGGAACTTGGCATCAGGCATCCTCATGTACTCGCCAAACCCAAGGGTGTCTTCCGCCGCTAATTCTCGAAACAGGGTATGATAGGCCCCCAATTCCTCTCTTCGTTTTATCCACTCGCGAGTCCACACTCGTCGTTCGATAGTGGCAGGAGGGTCGTCGTCTACAAGATGCATCAAAATCAGCAGCATGAACTTGCGCTTTCTGGCAAGTTCACGCACCGCCATCATGACTAGTCACTGACTTCGTTTAAAACGTTGTTTCCGTATTTATTGCATTCCAAAACAATGTAATTATCCATCTATTTTCGTCCAGTTGTGTGTTTATCGCAAGTACGTAAGCATGAAAGTATTGTATTGCCGTTTCTTTGCTGTCTGTGATTGGTTACATCTGTAGTAAAACTGCAGAAGCACGCTCCCGAGCTGTTCACACGATAAAAATCGTCCTTTTTGCAACATTCGTTGCTGCAACATGCCGCATGAAGTTCGACCAAATGAACTTTGGCGGGACATGTTGCAGTGACAAAACATAGGTGTGAAATCGTGTGGCACGAAGAACTCAGACAATGCGACACCTTGTGGGTACATGTCCCTGGGACACGCAATAACTGCAGTTGCGACTGTGTGTGCGTAAATACGTTTTGTCCCTGCTGTGAGCTCCGTATAAAAGTGCCTGCTACCTTTTCTCTCGTATGTATAAAACAGGATTTGACTGCGGCTTCATGTCCCCGGGACATGTAATGGCTGCATTTGCGAATGTATGTGCGCAATTTGATGTTGTCCCTGCAGCGCGCGTCAGATACAGACGCCCGCTACAGCCCTCCTCATGTGAACGAAACAGTAATTTACCGCTGCTACAAGTCCCTAGGACGTGTTTCCGCTATTGGGCTTAATT
>OX421450.1:16094461-16104461 GCA_949126865.1 Montipora capitata | reverse complement strand
GTCGTGTAAGTTTTCAACTTAAGATAAAAGAGGCTATTCATATTCAAAGAGAACAACTTTCCTTGAATCAACAATTACATCATGTAAATCTAAAATCATCCTACTAATTCTCACATTGTCACGTTTTCTGTACATTTCGTTGTTACTAGCGCAATTAGCACTTTGTCCTACTTATAAATTCAACTTCTAATGCTTTGTAAATTTATCAACTGAAGATGACAGTAGTTTCTGTCGAAACATGTCTTAAAAACTTAAAAGTTTTGTCGTTTTCTTTAAAGTTCTGACTTGCCTGCTAATATCAAGATCATTTTTAGTTATATTAACGGGAGTAAATTTTACGGTTTTTAATTTTGCTGGAGTTTTTTTCTGCTGGAACTTATTTTTGCGGATCAAGTACTATCCGCAAAGTCCGCAAAAATTAAACCCCGCGAAATAAAAGTGCTATACCGTAACTCCCGGCTTTTGCGATACCAATGATTTGGTGCAAACGTAAACCAAAAAAAAAAAAAGACGACCTGTCAACAGATTAGACTGAAAAGAAGAGACATTATGAAGCGGAAACAACATGTTCAGTCCTTCCTTAGCGTGTGGCATAAACGTTTGCTTAGGGCAACTCTTGAAATGCATGAAATGCAGGAAAACGTCCGTCAGAGTAATTTGCACTTCGTTTTTTTGCAGACTATTTCACTTAAAGGGGCTATGTCACGTTATTTTAGAGTGTTTCGGGAAAATCTTTAGTTAATCACGAGTTTAAAACTCGAAATGCTAATGTGGAATTCCCTTACCGATAAAATTATAGTTACATCACAAACGAAATGGTTCTGAGAAAAAAACGACCTTTATCGAGGCGATTTGTCATGATTATGAAAAACGTCGGGTCGACTTTTTTCAAGACTCTCCAAATGTAATCCATTTCAATCTTGTACATTTATGTCCATCAATGCTTCTCTTTCCTTTTGCAGTATTTCGTTTATGTTGTTCAACAGTTTTGAGTGGTTGTTGCAGTGCTTTTGGGAAAAAAAGGAAAGGAAAGCAACTTATTAAGTGTCTAGTCGTTCTAGCGCTGGAGCGCTAATTGGGGGAACTGTAAACTGAAATTAACAATTTTAAAACTCAGATCAAGGAAAATGTTCAGGAGATGGGAAAACCGGAGTACTCTGAGGAAAACCTCTCGGTGCAGAGTAGAGAACCAACAAACTCAACCCAAATTTGACGCCGAGACTGGTAATCGAAGTCGAGCCACATTGGTGGGAGGCAAGTGCTCTCATCACTGCGCCATCCCTGCACCCCAAATCATGGAATTATATCGTTTTGAGTGACATACCCCCTTTAAAGAAGAAACGAGTAAGTTTCACTCAAGAGCATGTTTTTTTTATCTTTGAACTTAATTTATTACCAAAGCTTAAAAAAAAAGTAAAAGACCTCAAAACGGGACACGAAATAATTCAACGTGTGAACGTGTGCGCCAAAGAGCCATTGCTGGCATGACGTCTGGATGACCCCTTAAATGGGCTACATCACCCCTCCCCCCCCCCCCAACTTAAAAAAATTACTGGAATGCTACAGTTCAATACCACACAACTCAGTGCTTTCTGTTTTTGTGTAATACGTACCACAGGTAAGCCAGTTTACGCTCACGCAGCGTCTAGTTGAATTTGATGTGAAGTACGCCGTCTGAATCAATTCAGAACGACCGGTCTAATTCGGATCGGCTAAGCAATTTTTCCCCCCTGGCTTAGCCAGGAATTACGGCTGTGGAGCGGCTTTGATCTAGATACGCCGTACTTCTTCACGTGAGCCGAATCAAATGCAGAAATTATTACAACTTTGCAATTTTCTTCAGTCATAGTATGCGTCTGTGAATTAATTTCCGCGCAATTAAGTTCGGCGTCTGACTCAATAGACCTTTTTCGCTTGTGGGGACAGCTATTCTTAGAGTTATTTTCATAGAGTTATGTCGTAGAGTTAGAGTTAAGTTTCCAAAATTCTGAATTCAGGATTTCAGGATTTTGGAAGTCGTCAACTCTAACCAGAAACCCATAAGGGTTGAAACGTGAAACGGCCCCTTGTGTGCTGGGAAACAAGCTTCTGAATATTCAATTTGCTAAGTACCATATTTGGACCAACAAGAGCGATGGGTTTCCAAATATGGTACTTAGCACTGAAAATTTCAACCAATCAGTTCGCACTGAATATTCGGCAGCTGTGAACGCGCGTTGCACGTTTCAACCCTTATGGGTTTCTGCTCTAACTCTAAGTCATAACTCTACTGAAATAACTCTTCGCTTGTACATTTTGTTTTGCTCATTAAAAAGAGCGCATGCAAGCATGAATATGTCTGTATGCACTCTTTTTAATGAACAAAAGGACCAAACCTCCTGAGTATTATCACATGATCTGTATTGGGAAAACAAACTGAACAAGCGAAAAAGGTATATTTAGCCGGGATTAATTAATTTGGGTCGGTCTAAATTCGAATTCGACTCGGCTCATGTGAAGTACGGCGTCTGAACCGGGCCCAAGGGGGTATTTACATGAGCCGGACGAACTCAGACCGGTATGAACTTGTACCAGTATGAAATTTTTTGCTGCCGTTTACATGAAGCCAGGACGAAATGATACGTTTTTTCTAATAAATATATGGCCGACCCAAAAGCTTTTCTGGCCTGAAACTTTTCGACCCGGTCGGAGATTTGTTGTTATTTGTATGAGAACGGTAGGAAGTCAGACCGGTACGAGAATTTCTCGTCTCGTTCCAGCAACAGGTCTGAGTTCATTGTCAGGCCGAACTCATGTAAACGCGTAAGAAGAAATGTATGGAGTCCGATACGAACTCATGCCGATGTAAATACCTCCCAAGACTTCATTCATGTACAATACATATGGGTCATTATGCACCTTTACTGGCCCGTACGGCCCTGCGTGCGCTTTCATTGTAAAACTACTGGTAAAATGCTCGTATGAGGGCGGTAGGCATTAGGGAGAGCGGGCACCCGTTTCGCGAAAGTCCCGAAAACTTTTCGGGCCCGAACTGAGCCATTTGTGAACCTGCCAACCGCTTGTTCAGGACGGCTTAAAATGCTTTCAAAGTGACAACAGTCACTTTTCTCTTTGTATCCCAAGAACGGAGAGGATTTAAAAATCCTCTAAAAATCCTCTCCGTTCTTGAGATACAGAGGGAATTGTGACACCCGAAAATGGCCCGTAAAGTTTCGGGGCTTTCTAGAAACGGGGCCCTGGGGCCCTCCAACTCAGTCAATAAGTACATATTATGATGGTACTTGGCACACTCGTCACAAGGTGTCTCTTTATTAATAACCCTAAAATATTCATGTTTTACTTTTTGCTTTGAGTTCTGGTTAAGGTCATAGTTGAAGGGTCACTTTGTGACGCCTACGACAAGTCACGTGAATGTGTTGGAAAGCCCTCTCTAACTTATCTTGTTTGAGTAGTTGCTCGATATCTGGCCCCAGTTGTTCAAGAGGTGGATGACGCTATATATCCAGCGGATAAATCACTATCCATTGGATAGCGCAATCGGTTTCGCTATGACTTTCTGACTTTTACACTGGTCTCTTCTGCGTGATACTGGTAGTTACAAGTTCTTACAATGTGGAGGTGAAAACCTGTTTTTACTCTGTTCGTTGACATGGAGGTAGAGATTAGGGACCCTAAGGAAGGACAACGACGACGGCTGCGAGAATGTTCCGTTATTGTGATAATTTTGTCATTACTCCGAGTCGCCCGGCATGGAAACAGCGTATCAACATTCCAGGACTAAATTGTTGAGAAAGGTGTGGACATTTAACTGAATTTTTATCGTTAGGTTCTCGCGTACTCCACACAACTTCAAATTTGGTCATTTCACTTCGTTGTCAGGGCAACAACGGCATAGAAATGTATACAAATGTAAAAAAACCGCACGTGCAGGGCATGCCATGCTTTTGTTTTTGCTCGTCAGACCTATTGTTTTGTGGGCTTCTCGTGGCCGTCGTCGTCATACTTGAGGGAGCTTAGGCACGCAATGTTTTTGAGAGGTGGACGACAACCGAAAGAGAACATTTCGCAAGCAACGACAGTACTGTCTCCTAGATTTCCAAACTAAAGATAGTTAGCAATGTGAATGTGGTTGTGTGAAGACAAGTTAAAAGGGTAAACAGCTCACTTCCGGTTGCCGTCCGCGTCTCAAAAACGCGCGTGCTTAAGCTCCCCAATTGGTACTATGATCAAAAAATCAATTCGCCGTTTTCTTTAGTTTTTGAAAGTGTGTTTGCTTAATTTAATACCTTCCTGGCAAAGCCTGTTTACTTTGGGTGAAAGTTTTGGATTTCACGGTCCGCCATTAATCACGTTCAAAACTGACCGCTGGACCTCAAAAGGGTTGGATCTAGGGAAAAGTGACCTCATTCACTCAAAAGCTTAAACTTTTGGGGTGTAAACGCAGTTGATCATGTATGCAAAACACGAATTTACAAATCTGAAAAGCCCGAAACTCCCGTGCTGCATATTAATTCAGTCGCGTACAAACACGTTGCATTCTTAAACTAGTGATTCTTTGACGTCATTTTCTCCTCGATCCAGCTCTTTCAAGATTTTACAGTCAGCAGTGCGGACCATTAAATACGAAAATTCCAGTTAAATTAGACACGAGTCTTTTTGAACTTAGGTCACTTAGTGTTTACTTAACATAGTTTTGAAACGCAAAGGAAAAAAAATTATAATAACGAACAAAAGGGAAATTAAGCTGGGAACGGTTTATTTCTCCAAATTTCGAGGAAGAGTCTTCAGACGTAAATATACCGTGCGGTAAATCAAACGCAGCTAGCCCCTCGCTTAGAAATTCCGATTAGCAACTCCGGACTGCAACGCTTACATTGTTCAAAACTTCAAGATGTCTGGCATGTAATTGTGAAATACAAAAATATTACAAATACAAATCAATATTACAAATACAAATCAACAACACAAATTGATCAATATAAAATGTTTTATAGACGATTCCTACTATTTTGAAATTACATATACTTTATGATGAAAGCTACAGGTATTGTTTACATTATTGAAATCTATTTGAAATTTTACGTAGGTTTAAAATAAGAGCTTTTTTAATACTTCTTTTTACTAACTTTCAATCCAGAGAGCACCATAACAGCAATCCAAAATAACTGACAATATTAAAAATAGCTGTGCTAGTATTTTCCATTCCTGACATTCTTCAATAGGTATCACGATACCTTTCAGTATTGGATTTCACCATAGTTAGTAGTGTACTATGATTGCACAATAGAAACGATTAAACAACACCTAGTATCATCGCTAACGACATCCAAACAACGGAACGGGTTTATCTTCTTCAAAGCCTGTAACGTTTATATTCTCCAGGCAAATAATGCGATAAAGTACTGAAAACTGTTGCTACAACTGCAGCCACGCCTTCTCGTTCATCAAGCTTTTTGCAAAGTGCTTTTCTCGCCGCTTGCAGTTTTACGCTAGCGCTACTTGAAAAAAGGCTCTCTAAGAGCCTGTATGGATGTGCCACGCTGCTATCTGTCTTGTTGAAATAACCAACTTCTAATTCTCTTAAATTACAAAACTTTTTTTGTCGCTCTCTCAACTTAACCTCTCCATCGCTACAAAACTGTACCTACAATTGATGACATCTTGTCAAATTATACACTACTTTTATCGGTACCGCAGAAAGCGATCTGTTAGCTTGTGTTCCTACTTCTGAGATTATCCATGGAAATCTCCATTTGCTTTTGTAACGAAGCCTCTTGAATTGTCCTTTACAATCCCGTCATGCAGAAGGTTTTCTTTTAAAACGCACTGCTGATCAATATTGATCAATTTATCTAAATTTCAGTTTTGATGGCCTCGTCGTTACCAAGTCCTCGTGCCAGTTTTTAGGGCTTGAAGTTAGCGTAGTCGTCGAAGGCGGATAAATACTCTTGGATTGCAAAGTGGATGAATCGATATTCCGCCTACCATAGGAAAAAAAAAAAGGTGAAATGAAGAATCAGGAAAACAAGAATTCTACTGAATGTAGAATGGTCACTGGCCCATTACCACCGGTTAAAGGTATTTCAACAAATAGTGCTATTGTACAACAATAGATGGTTTTCACTCACCTGATAAGACGGCCTCGTTGGTGCACAAAACAGTAGCAAATTATGGCTCATGGTTTGCATTATAATAGAGTCTAATTCCCAAAAGACGTTTTTCTCTATTGTTCTGTGCATCAACATGGTTGCTGTGACGTCAAGTGAAAACCATCTATAACAATCACTCTAGTGACGTAAGGGAGACAACAAAGGCGAGTGTTCTATGGGATATAGTGCCTCGAGCAAAGTAGTATTTAATGCGAGAGGCGCTATAGTCCCATAGGACACGAATGTTTAAGTCAAACTGTCTTAGAGTATGGTCACATCCGCGAAGAAACCATATTTTAAGCAGATTATATTTATGAGCGTATTTTAATTGTGTCATTCACACATGGGAATCGCGTTGTTATTTTGTTTTGGATGTCGCCGTAATGTTGGTAGAATTTTACGAATAACAATGCTTTCTTTCTTTGGAGCTTTGTTTATTCTTTGTTGTTTTGATGGCTCATTTGCTCTGGCTATGAGCCAGTATACAGAGCTCGAGGAACTTGAGGTCGTCCTTGCTTTTGAGAGCGTAGACATGTGCTGTTCGCACGTACAAAAGAGCAAGCAGCACACTGGTGAAAGCTGTCTCAGACGCCCTTCAACCAGCAATAGGGGAGCCAGAATGTAAAATTTACAAAGTAGACAAAAAATTCAAGGAAGAAACATTTAGCGAATTATCAGCAACCACATCTCTTGTAATTAAGAACGGTGAGACCACTCATTCGTTTTATTTTTCCTAAAAATAGCGATATTTCTTGTTTACAAACATTGACGTCACATTTCTTTTGACATTCAAATTTGCCAACCAAGGAACAAAGGAAGTCATTGTTTCAACAGCCAATTGGGTTCTGGTTGGCATATTAATAACAATAGGTGACGTCACGAGAAACATCGCTATTGTTAAGTCGAATTTGGTTTTGTTACTTTGGTAATAATCTATTGCTTAAGTTATGTAAAGCGAAACCTTCAAGTAAAATTGTCATTGTTATAACCGCCAGTTGTTTTTGTTTAACTTAGAAGCCTGTAATTCATTAGTCTGCTCTATATACTCATTAGTATGCTCTATATAGAGCATACTAATTAGGCTTTTCGACAAAGGAAAACAAGTTCTATATAGAGCTTACTAATGAGTAGTTATTTTACCCCAAAATTCCCCTGTGCTTCGCCTCTTTACATAATTTAAGAGAGTTTATGGGATATAAACCTTATTCATGAATGTATGGCCCCTGTTTTATTATTCTTTTGCTAATGTGCAAATAAGCCTATCAAGTCTCATTTTAGAGCAAGAATTCTTTTCAATTCACTGTATGGTATCGAGACTTGGTAGGCTAATTTGCACTTGGACAAAAAAAATTTAAATTGACCGTCATTTATGAATAAGATTTATAGAGCACACAAATATTGGATACTGATTGGCTGAGTAGGTGTGACGATGTGCTAATTAAAGGACACTGTAATGGCGTTTGTAACGCTTTCTAGTCAAAATGGAACCTCATGGTTCCAAAATGCTTTCGACATTATTTTTAGACGATCCACGTGACTCAAGAACAAAGGGGTCAGACGACGTATCTTTTTAACTTTATTCGTAGGAGTTACAACACAACAACTCGAAAACAACTCATCGTTTCAAGTTCTCACGCAACTCTGTCATGGCCACTCGTCACCAAAAGCAGGTAAAGATAGTCTATGCACTAAAAAGTCGTTTTACCTCAGAGGAATCAGTTTTGTCTTCATTTTGTGGATGCCAGTGTGTTACTTAAATTAGACCAATTCACAACAAAGAACTAAGGAACCAAAGATCAGATCAAATCTTTCTTCTTTTTTCTTTTTTTATGAGAAAGAAAAACATGAATACCTGGGGAAAACCTCTTGGAGCAGAGTACAGAACCAGCAAACCCGTCCTACGGGTGGCCTCAAGTACGGGAATGAAATAACTTTTCGAAAGATGACCACTATGATCTTTGCTGACATGAATCATTTGTTAATAAGACGTTAGCAACTTCAATTGAAATTAATTTGAACATGCAGAACACAATCAAATTAAGCTAGTTCCGTTTTACGTATAAGGCTCGACTTACCGCAGTCCTTACAAGTCCAGGGCGAGGAATTCTCATGGCCTTAATCGCTTGAAACACGTCAACAACTTGCTCGATTTTTAAACGTTCCCGTACTGAGTAAAGAGCACAGAATGTACCGCTGCGACCAAGACCGTCCCTAAAAAAAAACAATGACAAAGATAACCATTGTAAATATATAGGTAGCCCCATGAACATCAACATCATTATCACTGTCGTTATTATTAACTGCTTAATAACCGAGAGTGAGGTCCTTACAGCAAAATCTCAAACTGAGGCCTTGCCGTATTGACCGAGCGATAGCGATATTATATGGCTAACAGAACGGTTCAGAAGAAAAAAAAACTAATTTGTATAATCCATAATAGGGCAGTGGGCATTACGGTAAAAAAATTCCCTCGCCCATAGCTGGTCTTGGCCAATCACTGCGCGCGTTATATCGGCAAGAAACATAAGCCATATAATAATAATAATAATAATAATAATAATAATAATAATAATAATAATAATAATAATAATAATAATAATAATAATAATTGTTCTATTATTTTAATGTACACAAATGCATAATTATATGCACGCCGATATTGATAAGCGTCACGAAGTGTCCTCTACTCTTCTCCCCTGGCGATGAACCTCACGCCAACATTAAACTGGTATAAAGAAGTACTGCGACGTGTGGGTTAGGAGATGGCTATCATATTTGTTATCAATAGAAGACAGAGAATCTGGACAACTTCTCCCGCTAGTCACTGATGGGAATATGGAAAGAAAGAGACCTCCCGGAAGACCTCGAACAGACGGGAATGTTGGACAGCGTAAAGAATGGCGACCTTTACGTAGCGTTCAAAAGGCGCACCATTGAACAAGAACTGTGACGAAGGATCTTACTTTAGGCAGAGCATACACACACAGAAACAAGAAACAGACATTAGCATGAAGGCCACATTTCTCTTTTACACTTTCCTACCAACGGTACTTTGTTACATCACCATAAATTCAGAGTAACTCACTAAATAGTTCAACATTTCATTGTCGCAACCGTGCTCTCCATTGATTTTACATACAGTACTTTTGCTTTGCCACTAACCTGCAGATTACTGTGATTGGTCCGTTGCCTGAATGCTGTTGCCACTTTTCCACTTTAGCGATGAGAGTGATCAGAGCTGAGCATGGTGGGATTTTATCCTCCTCAATCCAACCGCTGTACTGGAACATCTTGATCCGGAGGCTGGTTTCTGGAGTCTAGTTTCGCCGCAGAAGAAAAAAAAAACCCTTAATCGTTCGTTCGTTTGTTTTTATGTAAGCACATCGTTGAATGTTGTGGTGCGAAACTTCAGTGCCTTTGTCATGAAAACGTTCATTAACCTGGTTCAGCCCTCCTATAACAACCAGTATTTCCATAACTCTTTTACTTATAAGATTACTCACTTATGGAACAAGTTACCTACATATATTAAACAGTCACCCAATTTAAATGCATTTCACAAACATTTGGAGTCTATTAATCTTTTAAATTTAAGGACTAGTTGTCTATGTAATTATTGCCAATCGTAAATTGTTTTTAATGTTTATGTGACAATTTTAGGCTTGATGAGTATATATTTACAACTAAATATCATCTAGTTTATTATAGTTAGATAACAATTGTTTATAATTTTATATATGTAACTCTTACTTAATTTTGATATTTTAGTTGTGATTACTTTTATTTTTTAGTTCTGCTTTTGTCATGCGTTTTATACATGAGCCTCTGGCTCGGATACTGAGGGCAACCTC
>OX421450.1:16074461-16089461 GCA_949126865.1 Montipora capitata | reverse complement strand
CAGTATCTGGATAACGAAAATTAAAGGTTGTGTTACTCTTTGTTCACCTGGGTTGAATGTAGTGCAATGAAACTTCATTGAAACCTTGAAAAAGAAATGTATAGCTTATACCTGAAATGTTATCCTTACAACTCGTGGAGACTTGTGACCCGAGCGACTCGCTAGACACACGAAGGTGTGAATTTTCCCTTGACGTTGCTGCAGCATTCGATACAGACACATGGAAACCTTCCATGTCTGTTGCATCTAACAAAAAAAAAAAGTGTATGTGTCAATTTTTACTGTTTATTCTTTACACCATAATACCAGTGAAGTTTACTGAAAGAATTCATTTACAACAACCAGCTTAAACTTACCAAAGTAAAAAGTTAAAATTTTACAATATAATATATCAATACAAAAAAGGTAACGATCATTTTTGCTTTCTTAATGAAAGAGAGCTGCAGATGAATCAACGGAATAACGAAATATTGCCATAAAGCGGCCCCCGTTGATATATTTCCTTTTACATACATGAAGTATTATCATAACAAAGTCAGCGGTCTTGTTTCCTTTCTACTTCGATTCGCTGCAATTCGCAGTTTCGTTTGTCTGGATTTCTAAACACTTGCGCTGTTGAAGGCTTTTTTTGTTATGACTTCTATCAGTCTTTTCTTGAAAATACATTTGGTGCAGTCAAGACCATAATGAATAACATTTCACGAGAAAGACTGCCTTGGCATTCAACACGCGGATGCCGCTAAAGCTACAGATACTGTGGTCATTTCAGCCTCGGCCTATTGTTTTATCGTCACTTTCAGAACAGTGAACTGCAACAGCACGCAATATTTGTTAACTCTTATTCCTAAAATTATTGTTACCTGTTTCTCTTCGAGACTTCTCCGCACTTGACAGAAAAGACAACATCGTTTGCTGCCTCCGCTTCATGTTGCAACTTTCACGTGAGAACAAATCTGCTGCTGCGCCGATACATGCACGTTCAAATGAGAGTCCGTGAACACGAGCAGACTTTCCCGCTAAAAAAAGCTCTCGCTTCGAAGATCAAAAGGTATATGTAATAGCCGCACTGTTCATCAGTCCGCATTCATTTATTTCCTCGAAAAAATCAGATTATGATTTGGTGAAACAGAATTGTGTAGTTAGTAAAATTTGGAATACGAAAAGTACCCGGCGCAAATGCTTGAAGTAGCCGGTGACTTGCGCCGGGCGCCGGCAAAATTTGAAAACCCTGCATCAAGTGGTCTAAAATGGGAAAACAAAACGTACAAGCTAAAGAGGTCTATTAAGCGTATTGGCCGACACAAAAAAGAAACACGCCATGTATTAAGCAGTAGTTAAGTTAGTGGAAAGAAAGGAAAGGGAAAAAACAAAGAAACAAAGGGAGAAGTCCGCATAACCAGTAGTTAAGTAAATTACCTCATGAAGTAACTCACCCTCAGATCAGTTGCTCTAAACATCTTCTCAGCTATCTGTGCTTGATCGTAATTTGCCTTAAGATTGTCCACGCTACTACTATTTGTAGATAACCGGCGAACAGTAATCATGTCGTCATAAGTTGACTCATCCTCTGGCCAAAACAGAGGGAAATCCTGAAGAACATTAGAAGCCCAATTACGATCTAAATTGACACATTCAAGAACAGACAAAAACAAAAACAAAAACAAACAAATATATAAAATGATACAGCCCCGTCTCATTTTAATGCCTCGGTTTACTTTCCTTGGTATTTCCATTCAAGAGAGTGTTTGGAGTTGAGTGTGCTTTGTTCCTCTGGTGACATTTTCAACATTACAAGCTGCAAGCACAGAACACTGACATACAAAATGCCTTACCCCGTCCTCTTCACTAGAATCAAACAGCACAACACAAGAACACTCCTGCTCACAGAGCATGCGCCAGAAGTCCGTGACAGTTGGTGTCAGAGGATGATGTGTCACAATGAACGCGTGCTGCTGTTTGTAGCCCTAGGGGAAAAAAAAGCAGAATTCGTGTTGTGTGACCACTGTTTCAGTTCATCGTCCTACTGCTTCACATCGTGACAACACCGCCTTCGCGGGGCTACGCTGTTAAATGTGATTGGTCGAAAATCGCGTTCCCTTCAATTAATTAGAAGCCATTTTTAAAAGTTTGATGGTAATTTGCTCTTTGTTTATGTTAAGCTATCATTGTTATTGCTCAAAGTAAAGATGTTTTTACTTAACTGCCTAAAGGCCACAAATTGATAACTTTAGTCAGTCAAAACAGACGCAGACAGTGAAATTACGCAATCATGGCGCCAAAAAATTCATGCGTAGAGTGCAAAGCGCTGCAAGATTTTTAAACTAAATCTCTAGCGTAGTAAAACAATGAAATAAGTTTAATAGGTAGACTTGAGTATTCTAGTAAATCGTCACTAAAACTACGACTCGACACCGTACACCACGTCAACTATCTATCGAAGAAAAGCAATTGTGAAACACGTCTTTTGGTAAGCTCTAACATATAGTGCCAAAGAAGCAACTTCACTTCAATAATTCTGTGTGGGCGTGCTAATGCAAATTCTTTCTTTCCCATTTGTAATTAATTTGTGAGCTGGAGTAGGGGTTAGGTATTGCGTTGAGGTTGGGCTGGATAGGTAACCCTTGTAGGGGATGAATGTGCCATACTAACTGTTTTGACAAATTGGATAATTAAAGAGAAAGTGCGGTCTAGAAAAAGTTTCTCTGAATCGAAAGTTCTTTACCTGTATTGTCATACTTGACCACTCATTTGGACTAAATGTGTTTAAATAGCCAACAATAACGCTTCAAAAATAGACAAATTGAAATTGAAATCAGCCATCTTTGTTTTTGTGTATGCAAACGAGGCTATGACGTAGCAGTAGTCAAGGATTTCTCCGGATGACTAAATGTACATGATGTAAAGAAGACAAACGCAGGCGAGGAGAGCAATACTTTGTAGACTTGAATCTTAATCCAGAGGCTAAATTGCATTGATATTGGCTCCACCTCTGAAGAGAGTTACCTCGTGGTCGTCAAACAGGGTTTTATATGTGAGTTATATGCAGGAGTTTTACAAAGCGAAAGAGAGCTTGCAGTGCTATCCCGCGCTCATTGCTGTTAAATAAATGCCTGGAAATCAAGCTTAATCTGTCTACTGTGGCTTTCTACGAGATCCCTGTTACAACTTCAAAACAAACGATCGATTTACACATTTCCATCAAATGGTAAATCGTTTCAGTAGTTTCTATGCTGCTAAAATAATTTAACCACATCTCAAGTTACGTTTATTAGCGCATAACAGTGCGTATGTATGGCTTGATTCAGTTTTCTCGCTCCAATATAATGATATTTTGAACTTATTGACTGAGATTTCCGTATGAAGCCAATGTCACCAAGACCCGAATATTCATATACCTGAAGATCCCGCTTGAAGTCCTCCTTAGTAAAATGACAGACCCGAACAGACAATATAGCAGTCAGGTTTTCACGTTTGAGGAATCCATCCACGTTTTATTTTCGCCGGCCAACTTTTCTTTAAATTTTAATTTTCCGGTGTAAGCTTCGGTTTTTTTAATTTTTATAAGTGTTCTGAAGTCTAGACATGTGTCTAGTTTCAAACCCCTCGAAAGCGTACACCCCAACAGCGGTAATTGTTGATGTGAAAAAGCCTTGCTACGTGTACTGAGCAACATCTGAAAGTTCCGTCGGCTTATTCTAAATTGAACGCTTTCCCGTGTGAAAGCAAACAAATACGTTTGCTGAAGCATCGAAGACGGCTGTCGCTGAAGGAAGAAAATGAAAAAGGTACACTTGTCGAATATTTCTTTGTCGCATGTTCAAGGTTTTTGTCTTGTTTATATTTGCTCTGGCTGTTTTTGTGCCACCTAGTTTGATTGACTAGAAAATCTATACGTATTAAGTGACTTGAGTTTCTGTCGTACTTGTGGCCTACATGGCCTACTACCTATTGAATCACAAGACCGTTTACCATAGTTCATCTTACATTTGAATTTCTCGAAGCAGAAAGGTCATTGGGGATCGAAGAACTTGGTATAAAGGTCGAACACGTTTGTTGACTATTGCTACGTCATAACACGTCATATCCAAGATGGCGCTCTCCAAGTCACGAAAGAGGGGAAAGATCTCATGGATATACCCTCCACGAGTCCCCTTGGTTAAACTGCCCATTTCAGTGATTAGGTCTAAACTTTCGTTTATCTAATTGCTATTGCAATATTTAGTTCTAGAAACTGATTTAGAATGGTCATTTTTTTAGAGTTATGGTTGGTGTGTATATCCATGAGATCCTTGCCCGAAAGAGGCAACTTCAAAGTGCTCTTGTCACATTTTAACAGGGAACTGGACAAAACGGCAATTATTTTCGAATTCCTGGGGAAATGTTTTCGTAATTTAGAGAAACTCTTTCTAGACCGTACTTTCCCTTTAATAGATAAGCCATAGCTACTCACCGGTATATTCACAGCATTTATGTACGAAGTGGGTTCATTGTCATCAATCGCAGTCAACACAACACGAGAAAAATCAGCTATAAAAACAAGGGAAGAGTTTAGTTCATTTGATACATACAGCACTTTTTGGCCCCATCCACACAAAGCGTTTTAAACACGCTCAGCTTTCATTTCATCGAAAACTAGGCAAAAATTGAGCGATTCGGCTAACTCAATGTTGTACAAAATTCAAATCTCTCGGGTTAAGGTTCTTTGTGTGTTGCATTCGCATGATAATGTAGCATTCACATTTATATGACATGGAAATACTTGGAACAGAACGTTTGATTCCCAAAGGATTTGAATTGGGCAAAACATTGAGTTAGCCGAATCGGTCTATTGAAAGACAAAAACAAGATCAACTACCTACAGAAGCGCTATCGTGTCATTTCCACCTAACTATACTCGTTTTTTCCTCGCAAAAACGTATGGTTTTTTCGCTGAAAACTGATCCACAGTTTCTTTCCACACTTTCTCAAACAGAAACAACATCCCATATATTAAGTGGATGCAGCAAGATTGCCCAAAGCATTTACAAAGCTAGCCACGGTAGAATGCTGCGGCCAATCTACCACCACCTACTACAGAAATACAACTTCCCAAGAGATTAACAACAAAAAACCTTGGTATATGCAATCAATACCAACAGCTGTCGTGGAAAACGCAAACGCCAAAATTCTATGGGACACTCCCTTTCAACTGGAGAGTGCCCCATAAAATGGTGCCAACAAGATTGATATAGCCGTATTGGACAAGCAGGGCAAGTCGTGGCTGCTAATCGAAGGCACTGTATGCCAGGTAGGAAGGATCAAGCAAAAAACATCAATGAAGCAAGAAAAGTACATCGATCTACGGAAAGGAATAAAGAACTTATACAAGGATCACACAGTAACTCAAATCAACGTAGTATTCGACTTTCTAGGCGGTTATTATATGATAATGGAAAAGGAACTTAACAACATCACAGGAACAAAGAAACTGAATATATTATTATTAAATGCCAAAAAAGGCTCCTTTCACAAAACAATGAGACAGTTAAAAAATTCTACGGGTATATATAACGATTATAACAGTGTTACATGCAACGCAGAAACAACAAAGCATAGGTGTGACACGCATTGCTGTAAAAGAAAGCACATTGAAGGAACAAATAAAGATGCCATACTACTACTACTACTACTACTACTACTACTACTACTACTACTACTACTACTACTACTACTACTACTACTAATAATAATCCTGCCCTCAGTGAAAAGGAAAATCTCCAGCTATAAGCTGTGAAACCTAAACATAATAATAATAATAATAATAATAATAATAATAATAATAATAATAATAATAATAATAATAATAATAATAATAATAATAATAATAATCATAATAATAGAATTTCATATGGAAAAATAGCCGGAAAACAAAGCAAACAAGGTTGATATAGCAGTAATGGACAAGGAAAAGAAGACATGGCTACTCATCGAAGGAACGGTTTGCGGTATAGCCTCGATATCAGATAGGTGGAAGACCAAGCAAGACAAATACAGAGAACTAAGGACGGGTATTAAACATCAATACCCTGATTACAAAGTCAACCAAGTAAATGTAGTTTTCGATTTCCTAGCAGAATATCACCAAAGCCTGAAGAACGATCTCAATGAACATTTAACGGGAAAGAACGAAGAAGAGACGCAATATCTAATAATGAAAAGCCAGAAATGGATCGTATCACAAAACGTAGAAATAGTTAAGAACTTTTATACCTATAAGAGATAGAAAGAACTGAGCAGAACGTTGAAAGGAATAACCTAACTGAACATTCATATTTGTAAATTATATAGCTAGGACTAGTCTCGTTATGCTATAGATCATGTAAAACCGCGATATCAAAAAGTGTTAATAATTTAATAATAATAATAATAATAATAATAATAATAATAATAATAATAATAATAATAATAATAATAATAATAATAATAATAATAATAATAATAATAATTTAAGATGCTAAGTATGGCGTTGTCAAGATACATTATTCCTTGGCTCAAACCATGTTTAGGGCAAGAATTTGTCACATAGCCTTACAGTGTAATTCCATTATTGGACAAATATCATCAATTATCCAGTATGAGAAAAATTATGCCTGGCCAAGAATTATTAATACTACAGTAGTTGTTATCTGCCTTTGTCATTTTCCTCTTCACCTGCTCAGATCACTCCTTCACTCTGCACGCATGTAATTATTCTTCATAATTATCGTACTGATTAGCTTCATTCGTCCCAGTTATCATTAACTATGAACCTTTGCTTTCCTAAAAGGGCCCCTCATAGAATGTACTTTGTCTAGCTAGACTATTTTTCTCGCTAGTGGGGAACCCCATTGGTATAGACGAACAAATCCCTATATCCTCGCCGTTTGCAACTTAGCATAACAGTCATCCACTAACGCAATTTATCTAGATGTTCATTCTCGAGATCAGCGACCATTTTTTTCCTTCACCAAAACAAAAGAAAATGTTTGGGTCAGAATAGTGTTTAAAATAACTAAACGAAAACAAAGCTCTCGTTTCGGTATATGTTTAGCACACAGCAAGAATATATTCAAACCCAAATATAACGTGCCCTAGCAAAGAAATTTAGGAGTAACTGCAGAATACCCCAGTCTCTTGTGTGTGGAATTACTTAGGCTTTGACGCTTTAAGAACGAGGAATGTCACGGCGTGCCGCGTACCGCGTAGCCAGCACATATAACATCGCTGCGCCATTTTGAAATTTAGTTCATTTGGAATTTAGTCCAAGTGGCGGGGTATTCTACAGTATTGTGCATTCCTATTTCTGGGTACCGCGTAGCCGGCTACGTGGAATATAGTTCGAGTGGCGGGGTATTCTGCAGTTAAGCCGAAATTTAACCTTTCGGAACTTGCATAAGATTCTACAGTCAAGAAAAGTCAAATCAATAATCAACTTCAACTCAACCTTGATCATCATTTTCCATTTCTCCCCTGACCTTTGCTTGAAATTTTGAAACTGTGAGCTACTTACGGGCTAAAATATCCTGACTCCTGTTTTTCTCCTTGTTCTCTGGATAAGAAGCGACGAGATAACATCCTTTGTTCAGCACAGGGCTGACTTTGTTCAGTATCTAATAAAGGACCACAATAAACCCTTAACTACATTTTGAAAATTTCGATTCAAGATTTGTAAATACACTAACAAACACGGGAAATACAAGACCAGTCTTCACCGAATATGACGCAGTATCCTTCTTGAAATGATGAATATACCTGTAAAGTGTACATGCATACTGGAAACATCTAGGTTCCCGTCACAAGATCAAGCGCTTTTATGTGTACCTTGCGTTAAATAAGAAACAAATAGTACTGCCCGGACGTCTTACTTCCTTTTTTCTTTGTATCTTTGACCTGAATTAACACATAAATGGTAAAAGGCTACACCAACTATGTGACCGGGTGTAGATTATGGGTCAGGGCGCAAGGCATGTCTTGGGATTCTATCAATGGATCACCGTTGGCCGTGTTTTCACGACAGCCGTTGTCTCGCTTAACATTCCTGAAAGTGGTTTGTTTGCCGACTTCGATAAGCGACTTTAAAATGATACGTGTTTTCACGGGTAAGATTAAATGAGGAGATAGCACGTGCCCATACAATAATAAAAATAATACGCCTGTTGTATTTCCAATTTGAATAACCGCAAGCGACTCATCATTGGCCTGAAGTAATTGCCAACTCACTTAGGCTACCTGGTTCGGTGGCTTAAATTTCATGAAAATTCTATTGAAATTTGCCGACTCGCTTATCTTTAAGCGAGTTGGGGAAGGAACTGTTTCAACGGAATTTTTGGTTGTCACTCGCTAAGCGACCGGAAAAACCGCTCGTGAAAACACGGCTGTTGTGTAGTAAGCTATTTGAATGATGAAATGGTATATGAAATGAATCATATGAACTGCGGATATGAAATCAAGTGAAGCTATGATCTTCGCAGTTACGAACGCAATTTTACAATTGCGTAGAGAAGCCTGAAAAATTCAGGACTTAAACGGGGTTTGAACCCGTGACCTCGCGATTCCGGTGCGCCGCTCTAACCAACTGAGCTATGAAGCCACTGACGTTGGGAGCTGGTCATTTGTGGGTTCTAATGGTCCCGTGAGGAATGAATCAATGATGAAATGGTATATGAAATGAATCACTTGATTTCATATCCGCAGTTCATATGATTCATTTCATATACCATTTCATCATTGATTCATTCCTCACGGGACCATTAGAACCCACAAATGACCAGCTCCCAACGTCAGTGGCTTCATAGCTCAGTTGGTTAGAGCGGCGCACCGGAATCGCGAGGTCACGGGTTCAAACCCCGTTTAAGTCCTGAATTTTTCAGGCTTCTCTACGCAATTGTAAAATTGCGTTCGTAACTGCGAAGATCATAGCTTCACTTGATAAGCTATTTGAGTTCATCACATCCGATCACACAAACCATCATATCTATGGATCGAGCCAAATCATGGGCAGGCCCTCCAATCTGGCAACACCAGTTGCAGACATTTAACCCCAAGGATTAGGCACTTAAATAGATAAGTAAATCGTAGATACCAACTGTATGTGTTACTTGCCCAACCCTTGTAATTTAGTTTATTTACTACAAGAAGGGAAAATAAACTACCGGAAATCAATTTAATTATTCTAATTATCTCTTTGTCACTTTTCCTCAATGAAAGAGGTAGGAAATGCTTATTTTTGCCATGTGCGACCACTCCTGGAAAAGAAGAAACTCTTGGGGTTGTTTCAGTGCATAAAAACCTAACCTTAAATTCGGCCTCGAAACGTGACACTTTATTTTCTTGGCCGACGACATCCATGCGAGCCAGCGTGATTCTTAAATCATGAGCGTAAATCTGAGTGTTGCCACATTGCAAAGCTTCCAAAACAGCATCGTGGCAAAAGGTGTATTGGCCCTAGAATCGACCACACAGAAATAAAACGAAATGCAAATTTATTTAAATTATCGAGATACAGATGTGTAATGGAATAATGAAGTTGTCTTCTTAAAGATCTCGGGACTTTAAGATCTACGACGCGGTTGTCAACGAGAACGCCACAGAAACAACAATATCATTGGTTTAATGAGGAAACAAAATCGTGGTGCACGTGCAACACGCATTTTAGCCCATATTTTTGCGGTCCTCTGCACAACAACGACGTGAAATCACCAAATTTGAGGTTTCGCCGACAACGCAGGCGTACAAATATGAATCTTCCATTCTCTATTTTACTCTGAAACTGCTCGTACCGTTTTTTTAAAAGGATAGGTACTTCGTCCACATTGTAGGGCGTGAACGAGACTGAATAATCGCGAAAGACTTATGATAGAGCCAAGTTATATTTTGAGTTGACGTTTTTGTCGACGTCGTAGATGTTAAAGTGCCCCTGCGACCAAAAAATCAATTCTTATTTTTGTTGGGATTTCAAAACTATGTTAACAAAACACTAAGCGACCAAAGTTCTAAGCCTTGATTTCAAAAAGGCACCTGTTTATGTTAACTGGAATTTTCCTATTTAACGGTCCGCCATTATTAACTTTAAGTTCTTGAGAGAGTTGGTTCGAAGAGAATATGACGTCAAAGACTCACTAGTGCGTGTGTAAGCCGCAGAATTAATATGCAGAACGGGAGTTTTGGGCTTTCAGACTCTTAAACTCGCGTTTTACATTTATAATATGCTGCATTCACACGCTGAAATTTAAAGCTAGTGAGCCTTTGAGGTCACTTTTCCCTGAATCCAACCCTCTGAGATCCAATCGGTCTGTTTTGAACGTAAGTAACGGCGGACCGTGAAATCCAAACTTACACTCAAAGCAAACGGCCTTTAGATAAAAATCAAAGCTAAAATCTTGCCAGTACGGTGTTAATCTACTCTGCGAGCAGTCTCTTTCGATCTTCCTAGATAAGTCGGGAAGAGGAAAGTAGACTCTACCAGCCGGCTCACCATTTCGTGTTGAGCGTTAAAAATTGTCACGCTGTTGTAAATTTAAAAATTATTGATGACGCGTGGCGATTGATCATGCGCACAAATAAAAAAAAAAAGGCTTGAGAAGTCGAAACTGGACTGACTCATCCATTTCTTTGGATGAGCGGCAAATCAAAGAAAGGCGAGCCGGCTGGCAGAGTCTACTTTCCTCTTCCCGACTTACCTAGGAGGATCGAAAGAGACTCTGCTCGCAGGGTAGTGTTAAGCAAACACTTTTAAAATCTGAAGAAAAAAAAGGAAGTGATTTTTTTTTTAATCACAGGGGCATTTTAAACGCGATACTGGACTTCACTGCATGTTAATGAAGGAAGTGAAATTTGTGGCGGATAAATCAAACTATAGAACGAAAAATGTTTTCTAGACTCGGGCCTTACACAGAAAATCCATGTAACATTTAAGTACATACTTCGGTTTGGACCATTGCTGTGCGCCGTGTCCTCAAATAAGCCACATAGTTGAAGATGTCAATGGTTTTCTCGGCTTTGATTCGATCCAATGTGCTGTCAACTACCATAAACGTACCTGTTCGACCAACACCGGCACTGCAAGCGGAAAACAAGAGATAGACGAGAAAAAAGGTTAGCTCATATACTGATTCCTCATTTCAAGTGAAGTGATAGTATTAGTGCAGGAACGTTGCCGCCTCATGAGAGTGCAACTGGGTTTCTTTGAATGAACTGATCGTCAATTGAAGTCCACGATCATTGGGTATCCTAAAGAGGCACATTTTTGCGTCTTAACTGCACAATATACTACGTTCTTATGGAAACACAGTACCAGCTAGCGTAACCAGTACCAGCGTAACCAGGTTTTAATTGGTTCAAAGAAAGTAACACGTTTCAGGCTGCAGGACAAACAGGGGTGTGAAACAAGGAAAAGCTACTTTTTTGGAGCATGACACAGTATTCGTCAGCCAGCCATGTTGACTGGCGCTCTCGCTTTTGGTGGTTTTTTGATTTATCCGCTCAAACACCGGCTTGTGAATGAAGTTTTAACTTTGTTTTGTAACTTTCTAGAAGAAAATAATTCAAATGTGCACTCAATGAAAGCAGCACACGATGTGGACCGAGGATTACCTTGCCTATTAAACAAGACAAGGAGGGCAAGTTTTCGACGAGTTGCATAGATTGTCAGCTGTGTATTTACTCATGGTATAAATGTATCCGTACAAGCCTTCTCACGTACAGATCTACTGTAACTGTAAATAAATGCAATTATTTTGAAATAAACGTAATTACTTGATGGATTAAAGAAAACCAAAACAAACATACTTTAAACCGAGAAAAATAACGTCTAAGATCCAGCTCGTTTCGAAATTTGTAAGGCAAGGGTTTATATCACTACACATCTTGAACAGCAAAGTTGTTCTACAAAAGTGGTAGTGCTTTCAAAACAACAGGACAGAAAAGTATAATAAAATTGTTGGAGCGATCCATGCTCATAATTAAAGTTCTAACAAGGGGGTTTAAACAGAGCAAGTATTTAGAGCGCAAAGCAAAAGAGCTGTTGTTAAGACCACGCTAAATGTATCCAACAACAACTGCACAAAGACGGAGCGAGGAACGACGTGTTATCAGCGACCTAAAAGCTGAAAACTTCATCAAGTTGGGCGATCAACCAAAAAACGCACAACCAAAGCCCCGGGAGAAGCCAAATGCATATGCGTCAATTCCGCATATTAAAGGCGTGTCAGCTTTCAAACTACTAAACACACTGGGTCATGTTTTAAAAAAACCTAAGGACCGGCCGACAAAAGAACACTTGAAAGGAATTGTATACAAAGTGAGTTGCAGAACGTGTCCGTTTACATACATAGGAGAGAGTAAACTGAAGAAGTTGGAAGTCTCAGGGGGCTGAACACCAGCCTGGAACGAATGGGAATGTCGGCTCTGTGGAAAACGTTACTTTTTTACTTTACTTTACTTTACTTTAACAACATGCCGAAACCACTGGCCACGACAAACACCCACATTAAGCGAGTACTTTGGAATCAGGAGTGAAAACCAAGGACAAAAGACGTTTTCTAGACTCGTTACATTCATTCCTGGACAAGAACTTAGTTAATGAGAGAGCACACTTCCCAAGGGTTTACGCATCACTGGTTTTCCTTACCTAGGAGCAATGAACAATGACGTCTTTTGCTTTATTTTTGCATTCAGTGACTTGCAGAGTACATTCCTCTGAAGAAGGCCGCAGAAGGCGGTCGAAAATTTACTTTTAACGTTTTTAGATGTTTTAAACCCCCCAGTTAAAAAAGTATAAGTTCCTCCGGTTTAACGTTTTCTTTTTGCATGGTGAGAGTGGAGGTTCCCTTTTGGAATGATAGTAGATACATGTATTTGGCATAAATTGACTACTTCTCTTAAAAAAGCACTATAAAATCGATTGAAGAAGGAAAGAAAGAAGGAAACAAAAAGCGTTTTAAAAAACTCTAAGAATATTGTTGTTCCTGTACTTGAAGTTACACATACAAACAAAATCTGATCCCGAACGCTACGGAGAACAGTGCACTATGGACTGTGACAAACATCGTAGATTACGAATTTCCAAGAATATTGTTTACAGGCAATACTTTTGCCGCTCGTTTTGGAAAAGATCGAGAGCTCAGAGAGGTGCACGCTTCTTTATATCACCTGCAGTGTATAACCAGTGGACCAGCATCCGCAGGGTTGTATGCTCTCACTCGCCTCCTGAAAGCCAACAAGGCAGTGGGGTATTCGGGGACACCATGATCAGGCCAGACAGTGAAATGAAACTGTTTGACTTCTCGCTCTTCCTTTTCACTCTCCTATAAAATAAAATGTTAAGTATCACCATCATTATCATCATTTCCTTTATTCATACACGACAAGGTTAAAAGCAAGATGCTTGTGGGGTCGTGTAAATTACAGGATAATAGTTAACATTATGCAAAGCAAACATCAACGGTACAAGTCTTAAGAATAATACTAAGTAAGAAATTAAAATCGGATAATGCCATGCAACATTTCGAATAAAACTATGCACATATATCTAAACTAGCAATCACCATAAGTAAGAAGAATGCTGCCGAGAGGTAGCACAACGGATCACATGCGTTGCGCAACAACGATGCCCTTGATACTGTGGGCACAACGCAGACATCCAGAAATCCGTCTAAGATGAACACGATTAGAATGGCTGCCTCGTAACCTCGGCAGCAATAAATAAATGATATATACCGGCAGCATACAGTACATAAATCCTGGTAATGCCATGGAGCGATTAATTAAACGTTAATTGTTAATAAATCAAACAAGACTTTGCCAGTTCAGCTTACAAAAACACACGCGTTTTCCCCAGAGCCAAATCTATGACATACTGTTTTAAATCATTCATAAGTCAATCCAACGTGGATGTGTTGGATGCATTAGGGAAACGTAAGAACACGTGTTTGACGGACGAAAAAACTTCCACTTATAGGAAGCATTGGATAAAATAATTGATAAAACACACAGATGACCGACTGACCCTTTTGACATTAAAGGTTCGTATTATGTAATCTGAGTAATGCTCTGACTTGACAAGCATCACTGATATGTCCCCATAGTCCTGTGCCTCATCAGGCCAATACTTGTGGCATTTCAACTGAAAACGGGAAAAATAACAACAATAAATTACTAATGACGAAAGAATAGAGACCTTTGGTTGGGAATAATAGAGTGCGCAGTTGAACTAAAGAAATACGTAACGAGGCCAAAGTTTGACTGAGGACATGTGCCCTTGCCACATGAATAAACAACGACAATTGTGCTCTACTTATAGTGGTTGTTGGGTGTAGTATGTATAAGCTGTCAAGAACAAGAACGCGACAGAACGAAACTGAGGTTTAATAAAGTGGGAAAAAAAAAACAAACCAATGGCTCCACACGTCCTGAACGTGCATTTTACATTTGTGTCCATTTCTAGGCCGTTGTCGTCCTGACAACGACGTGAAATGACGAAGCTTGAGGCAATATGTTGGTCATGAGCGTCGGAAAATAAATTTTTAATTTCGTATTCTAACATGCTCACTGTTCATACCAATTTTATTCCTGGAAAGGTAATGCACACTTCCCATGATAAAAGACTTAGAATGCCTGCTTAAGGGGTAAATAAACCGTAGCGAAATAACTGCGCTCGTTTTTTTATACGCTAGATCTACACGCCAGGTTAAATTTGACATTCTTGTTACTGCCTTCTGTTAAAAAATTTCCTTACCTTGTGTCTCTCCTGCAAATTTGTCAGCATAACGATTGTTGACGACTGCTTCTCCCACACCATTCGCCAAAAATCATCGAAAGTTGGAGGAACTGGCCCTGTTTTTCAAATTGAGTTAGGAGAATTACTTAAAACGCAGCTAACATTATTGGCATTTTAAGACAAGGATATTAAGAATAACCAGAAACCCATAAGGGTTGAAACGTGTAACGGCCCCTTGTGTGCTGGGAAACAAGCTTCTGAATATT
>OX421450.1:16059461-16064461 GCA_949126865.1 Montipora capitata | reverse complement strand
ACCATTGCTTTCTTTCTACAGATATAGGGTGGATCAAAGAGCAAACTATTCAAAAACGACAGTTCTACCGAGGTACATTTAAGAGTGACACAACCATTGCTTTCCCTCGAATGTTCAGAAAATCACGACGTCACCACTCAACCATTTGCTTATAATGATTCGCTGTGCCCCCTGAAGTACTGTCAAAGCAGCGGCATTAAGCTTGAAATGGTCTAAAGCGATTTTCAATTGAGTGTCGTAAAACCAAAACCAAAGTAATTACTTTAGCCAATCAGAAAGGACGGAGACAATCCGGTAAACCAATCAAAACTCGAAGTAATTACACGTAGCCGACATAAAGCGCGGGGAAATGTGCACGCGCGAGCCACGATTGGTTTTGGTTTCACTTCTGATTGGTTGAAAAAGTGGCGCGAGAACTTTGAACCAATCACTGAGTGAACTAATCATAAACCAAAGCAATTTGCTAATTACTTTCGACACTCAATTGAAAACCGCTCTATTAGTGCTGTTGTAACATTACTCTATTCTGCGCTTCGCGTAAGAATGAGTTAAATTAGGAAACTTACAACAACAACGACCGCGTCAACGTCATCTCAAAATACACGAATTCTTTGTATTTTAACCGTTTTAAGACGACCAAACTGTGGCAGTTTCCCGCGAATGAAAGTGGCCCCGACGGCATTTTAATTAGTAGAAACAAGGGAAGAAATTGAAAAGAAATGTATTAAAATTTAAAATGTGCAGAGCGTGCACTGAAACCTATGGTTTTTGCTCAAGAGAAAAGGTGCATTCGGTTTTGTGCCGTTTTCATTACTTGTGACCCTGTCTTTGTTATTGCCCGGCCTGCAAAAAAGTGATCCATCCCCAAATTACCTTTTATAAAGCAAAATTCCAATGATGGCGATCACAATTAGCACCAAGGCTCCCAAAATACCCGCAATTATACCAACGGTATCGTCAGCGTCACTCTTCACGCCTTCTGGAATCTTAACCTCTGAAAAATACCAAACAATTTCTGAGTGGAAAAATATTCCTCTCTGTTGCTCTTTCACATTCATAAAGCTTGCAATCAAGAGAAATGCAATTCATTTAAATATTTTATTTCCCTTAGCTCGAACCTGCCGCATAATTCCTTCCAGTCGTAGGGCCGGCATTTTTGGAGTGGTTGATAAATGATGTCAATCCGATATCAAATAATACAAATCTGCTGGACGACCTATATCATATCGTGTCAAATTGGATTCAAATGGCATTGTAATTGCTTGCCTCCGTGAGGGCTCTCCAGTTTTTCGTGGAAACCAAATCATACTCGAGAGAAGGGTGGGACAGGAATCTCAAGAAAACAGTGACCAATTAAATATATTAGCGACAGAAAATTTCAAACCAACAACGAAACAACAGAACGAAGTTCTGACTACTTCACTGGCTGGATGTCCCGTGACTAATAAAGAACTATAAACTCACGTGACGTACCATCAGTGGGTGGTAAGCTTATTTCAGTTGGCATTCCATACAAAAATCTCTGTGAAGACAAAAAAAACAACAAAAACATTCAAAATAAGGCACCAACAAAACACTTCCTGCATTAAAAATGACTTAACTTCAACTCACATTCGTGGATTTCTTACCCCGTTATCCTGAGTCACTCCTCTTATGTACGCCTTGTACCTTGTCCCTGGTTCCAACTGAACATTTTCGTAATCTCCGTATGTCTTTCCGTCGCCTAAAACAAATACTTTACTAGTGCTCAGTGCATCCCGCGATAAACTTGCAGCCATGTAATATTTTTCTCCCTTTGTCGTGGCTTTTTGGTAATTGGTAACATTGTCTGGTAAAGTAAATGTCTGACGTTTGGTGACTTTTCCAGGAATTTCAACTATGACTTGATGAAAGCTATAGAAGAAAAGAGACATGACTTGTTACAATCAGAAAAAGGTCATAGTATCCTTAAGTTTCACACAGAGCCAGTGAGGATGCTGTGTTGGCCCTCCTGGACAACAAAAAGGAAATCATGTTCGTGTCCCAGGCAGATGCTTCAAAGAAAACGTCCCAAGAAAATAAAGCAGCGACTACCTTAGTCTTAACGTTGGACGAAAATGCTACAAGACAACCAAGAAAACTCTCTCTTTAATTCACCGAGTTTCAGTATTTCACAATCAAACTAAAACTTGAACATATCCTCACAATGAATACACACACTGAACTCTGACTGGAAAAAAAGGTACATCTTCTCACCCCTACTACCCGAACGTAGGCGCAGGCGCAGACGCACGCGCAAAGGCATTCACCCCCATTAAAAAACGAAAATGAGCGACAAAACTAAAGCATGATTATCTCTGTTTTGATTTGGGGTTGAAACAGAAGCTCACACCTACTTCAACCATATTGCGAGGAGTGTTCAGTGTGTGAAATAGACCATATTCGTATTCTCAGTATTGGACTGGAACTAGCTTGCAATGGAGGCTCATGCGGGGGAATCTTTTCGAATACAAATACATTTTAATATATTCCCCCGCATTAGCCTCCATTGCGAGCTAGTTCCAGTCCAATTCTGAGAATACGAATACGGTCTATTAGTCGAATAGACCTTTTCGGCTTGTACATTTTGTTTTCCCAATACAGATCATGTGATAATACTCAGGAGGTTTGGTCTTTTGTTTTGTTCATTAAAATGAGGGCATGCAAGCATGAATATGCCTGCATGCACTCTTTTTAATGAACAAAACAAAGGACCAAGCCTCCTGAGTATTATCACATGATCTGTATTGGGAAAACAAAATGTACAAGCCGAAAAGGTCTATTCATGCCCCTTAGAATCCAGAACAAGTATAAGCACTTGAAATAATAACACCTCCCTGTAAGAAATTTTAGTAAGCGACTTTAAAGGGGCTACGTCACGCTATTTTAGGTAATTTTGTTTAATTTTGTTAATTATGAGCTCTAAACGTCAAATTGGCAGAGCATGAGTCTTTCATTTGCAAAATCACGGCCACATAACCACTGAGAATGATTTTCCAGCTGTGTAAATGACATTTTGATATAGACTGATATAAATTTGAAAAAAGGTGGGCCGACGTTTTTCAAATTTACTCAAATTCAACCTTTTCAATCCTCTCCAGTTTTGTCCATCCATGTCCCTTCTTGGCTCCCCTGTGTTTTGTTAGAGTTCTTTTATAGTTTTGAACAGTTATTTTGATATTTTAGTTAATTCTATGACCCTTCGATCAGTGCTGAAATTGCCTAAAATTGCGTGACCTAGCCCCTTTAAGATACTTTTCGATGGTTCCGAAACGTTCGCAAAATTTCTGATCGAGCCTATTTACCCTTACCCTTACTTAAAGATTTGGGCTCTCTTAAAAGATGTCAATTAAAAATTGCCAGATAAGGCCGAGTATGATATGAAGGTTTACGCAGATATCAATATTACTCCTTCATAATTGAAGGAAAGCAAAAATTTTGGTGGCAGTCAAGTATACACGAGTGTGCATCATGATATTTTCGGCTGTTAAAAAATTTATGGCTCGAAAGACGTATTATAGCGTGACAATTTTGCTCCACTATTTCCTACTCTTGGATGACTAACTTTATTATCAGTGGAGTAAAAACCTTGCTCTGTTGACTAGCTTGAGTTATATGAGGCAACAGGGCAACCAAAAAAGAAAGCAACAACTTGAATCAATAATAATTATTACCCATATTTTAACTCACATCACTTTTCCATTGGTGTCGTTTGCCGGCTGAATCGTAATGGTTATGGTGTGCGATGTGGTGGCCTCTTTGTTAACCTGTGGTTCCGTTGGTGGAGGAGGAGCTGAAAATAAACAGACATCAATAGGCAACTACACATTTACTCCTGCGGATGTAACGTCAGCTTGAAATAGCCAATTACGGGTCCACTACAAGTTTGAATTTTCTCTTGAAAATGATGAATGTGAAATACAATGAACGAAAGAATCATAAATTGACTCCAAGTGCCTAATAGCACAGGACACCACAATTTATCTACTGCATTTCAGACAAAGAACTCACCGACGGCAGGTGTATTCACTACCACGTGTTCACTTTGGCTGCCTTCTCCTTTGCTCGTAAATGCAATAATATACACTGTAAACTCTGTTCCAGGACTAAGGTGTGCTTTCTTGATCACCTCAAAGCGTACATCCTCGGTAGTTGATATTTTCAAGTCGCTTTGGAAGTCACCATCATACTCTCGTTTCCCTACGCAGTAAATCTTGGCCACAACCAAGAAAAAAATCAACAAAGAATCAAAACTAAAATAACTCGGTTTTTGTTAAGTGCTGAAAAAAACTATGGAAACTACCTTGGCCAAACACACCAGATGGAGGGGGTCAAATGAACCAATCACGTCAATACCTGTATAGCCAGAAATAGCCGTTTGTCTTTGCTCCATGACCTTTCTTTCTCTTTCTTGGGGGCCCGCAATTAACCCATTGACTTCCAGGGGTTCCCCATTGACGAGTAAAATCGTCTGGCGTTAGACAGAGTAAAATACTCTGGCGTTAGACAGAGTAAAATACTAAGTCTGGCCGATTTAGGCTGGTTTGGACGTCAACGGGTTAAAATTAATTAATGGGGACATCGTTTTTCAGTGAGTGATAAATTTGGACAAAAATTCTAGGGAGGGGAAGGAGGAGGGCAGCAAAAATGGATGAGACCAATTCAACGTAAGGAAAGCCAGGAAATTCACACAGGAATTTGGGGCCAAAGAGATCGTGCCCTTGATTTTACAGACATTTTGAGCAGCGGTACGTAATTTTGTACACTCCGTTACTTTCTTGGTTCCAACTAATTACCTCTACCAACATTCAAAATGTTGGCATATCAAATGAATTCTCTAGAAAGCACCTTGTTTATTCTCAACAACAACTAATCCCCCTATGAGGTGAGTACCAAGTGAATACCACCTGCACTACTAAAATCGGTGCAACGTTACCGCTACTAAATTGGATCAATGACCTCCTTACCTGGTATTTGCTAAT
>OX421450.1:16044461-16051961 GCA_949126865.1 Montipora capitata | reverse complement strand
AAAGGTTGCTCCGTTTTACACGGTGAGACTTTTCAGAGAGTGCTAGAAGATGACTTGTCCTACGTAGGGACGGCAGTCCTAGATAAAGGCTAAATACTACAAAACAAGTAACATTCGTGAAACTGTTTCATGTCAACAATGATGATAACAATACTAGAATACAGATTACAAAACCAGAGCAAAAGAAATCAAGAGAAAAAAAAAACAATTTCACTATCCAATTTTTGTTCACTCTGAGGAAAGCCTAATGATCGAATCACGTGAACATGGTTTAGTGAATGACCATGCAGCCTACATAATTATTATGTGGCCACAGTTTTAATACTGTTAATTTTTAAATTGTTAATACTAACTGGAAAAGATGGTATGAATACTGTCTACTCAAGACTGGCTCTTACAACGATTTAAGCATCTATCCCAAGAACTTAAGCCTACAGTAGTAGCACCTGGCAGAGTTTGATTCACATCGGGAAATCAAGATCAAACATAGATAGACTCCTTTATTTAAAATTAAAAATATACAGGTAAGTACTCAGGGTAGTCCATTCAGGGAGCTTACAAAGCATCTCTGTTATATCAATAGGAACCCCGAGGTTATTACCTCGACTATAGAATACACAAAAATAAGATATATACAAAAGAAAAACATGAATATAGAAAAGTACAATTACAATGTAATAAAGAAATCTACATTGCAATTTAGTTTAGTTATGTATATTTGCAATGATTATCAAAAACCGTACTTCAATGATGATAAAATGATCTCCTGGCTTTTTCCGTTATTATTGCAGGCAGATGCAAAAGATCGCTCTGCCAGGCTGAGCGGGTACAAATGTACGTATTATATACAAATTAGTTATTAAAATATTGAGGATACCGACTGTCTATACTTTTCCTCACAAGCTTAAAGATATGGTCATCACGCCTGGACCTTAGACTTGGCCATTCTAAAGCTTCCATTGCAGTGTCACTACTAGATGCCTTTATTATCATTCTCCCTACGTGTTCCTGCAGAGCTTGTAAAGTTCGCTGTTTACTTCCCCGCAAAACGCCTAAACCCAAGCACCATACTCCAATATCAGTCTAATCATTGAAAGGTTAATGGCATTAGCTCTATGAGAAGTGATATAACGGCGCACACGACCTAGCATGTCGACCCGCCTACCAGCCTTAGAAACAATAGCTTTAACATGTTCGTCCCAGCTGAGGTGATTGTCAAAGATAACACTCAAATATTTAGACTCAGTAATGTGATTTATGGCGGACCCACTGATAGTGACTGAGAACTGATTTATCTTAGCAAGTTTCTGCGGAAGTCCCAAACAGCTTTGCCTCAGTCTTAGTTATGTTAATAAATAAACTATTTTGCATGAAGCTAACACTCAATGGGTTGAAGCTCCTTCCATAAGGTAGCCTGGGTCTATTCAATAAGAATGTTACACTCGCATTTTAGAGCGTACGGTGTGATCAAAAGGCGATTTTACTATCTCCAAACAGGAAAAAGGGTCAGAAGCATGACAAAGGCGGCTGTCCAATGCGCAGTTATACTTCACAACATCTGCATACAATTTAACGACGATGGCGCTGATCTCCTAGATAACGACGATCTTCACATTGAAGATGACGGAGAGTTTAGGGAGCATGGAAAGGCGCAAGAGGGCAGGAGACAGCAACTACTACAGGATTTCTTATAACTTCGTAGAAAAGAGAAGAACGACATCGAGTACATGACCGTTTGAACATTTTTACTGAGTAGTAACACATGTATGTACCAATACAAAGTTCGTCAATTGTAATTTAGATGCATTTACAACATATTTGTTTATTTCGTGTTCCGTGTTGATTGCCAATCTATTACAATGTGTCAATTTATACTGCTATGCAAATTTCAGACGAAGCGTGCTCCTTAACTTGAACGAAAGACGATAAGAAAAGAACACAAGCCTTTAATCTGAGTTTGCGGAGTTGGACTGAGCGTCCAAACCCTTTTTAAGCCTTTTGATCTCCAGTTCTAGTTTGAAGCATTCTAGCTCTAACTTTCTCTTTCTTAGGCGTAATATATCGCACTCTTAAACAAGGTGTGTTTTCATAACACACCTTGTGAGTTCCCTGACACACCAAGGTGTGTAGTGGTGACACACCTTTTCACTGTTTTATTTCACAGTTCAAGAAAACACACCATTGTGTGTAAGGAAACACATAAGGTGTGTAAGAATTACACACCTTTGTGTATACCCTTAGATCAGTTTGCAACACATCATAAATTAATGAGATGCAAATGTTCTTTGACCGGAGAAATCTGCCAGAGTCATCCTAACACACCTCTTATGAAAACACACCTTTACTGTTTGAGGACATTTTTAATTTATGCATTATTACCAATATTTTCACAGGGGTGAACCTAACACATTTTCAAGTCTATTTTAACAACTCAACTAAATCACCTATAAATCTTTCAATAATAGCCTATTCCTGTTACACATGCATACCTTTCAAAATTATACTATGATATCAAAACATCATAATTATTGTGATCATAATTCATGTAAAACAATTACATGAAGCTTTGAGTAGGACCTGCATACTCTTGCTAAAAGCTCTGGCATGTACATTGTATGACCTGCACTGTATACAACCAAAGTCTGGCTCTACGTCTTCTTAATAATCAATACCAGGTTCGACTTCATCAGCATCATCCGTTTCCTTATGTTCTCGGTTGTAATGTCTTTGCAGACTATTCACTTTCGAAAAAGACCTTCCACAATTTGAACAATAAACCAGAAAGTTAGGTTCGTTTAAAAATAGAGTAGTGGTGGTCAGCACCAGCCGAAACGCCTTGCACGAAACATCAAAAAAACTAGTCAGTGTCAAACCACTCTCTTACAAAGTTAGGTTCGTTAGAGTGGAACTTGATCAAGTGTTTAAAAAAATAATCGCTTTCATTTACACGACAAGTGTAGTTACAGTACTCGCACGATAGTCGATGCCGGTCGGCAGCCATTTTGAAATAAAAACTCGATCCCAGATTATCTCGTCCTCAAATGGTCACATGATACTTCTTAACCAATTGTAGGGAAGAATAGTAAGCGTGGCGTCCCTTCGTGTCCTCAGACGAGCAAACGCGCGACATTTCAAATCTCGGTGTGGATTTCTTCTCGTTCCAACGCAAAATCAACTTCAAGACAGTAATGGACCTGAAAAATTCAACTACGGAACAGCGTCTTTCACTTTTAAAAAGGAGAAATGTGCCGCAAGAAGCCCTTGACTTGCTGAGAGGTTGGTAAAGTTCGTTGAAACATGTGAATGGAATATATATCACTGTGAATACCTTCGATTTTCTAAAAGTTTAATTTAAACTCGGGCATTTTCTCTTTTAGATAATGGTATTGATGGGTCCACTCTTCTTCAGCCGATTGACGACATCGACGAATTTATGGCGGTCGTCCCTAAGTCTGGACATCGACTTCTCATAAAGCGGATTATCAAAGAGGAGCTAGCCAGAGCAGATTTACATGTAGAGGCACAAGTAAGCGCGTAATTTCTTATCTCAATAGTGTGAAATGCCCCAAATTAGTCCATTATCCGCCCATTATCATATCGGTTTTCATGAAGTAGAGCATACAAAGTTCGTCAATTGTAATTTAGATGCACTTACAACATATTTGTTTATTTCGTGTTCCGTGTTGATTGCCAATCTATTACAATGTGTCAATTTATACTGCTATGCAAATTTCAGACGAAGCGTGCTCCTTAACTTGAACGAAAGACGATAAGAAAAGAACACAAGCCTTTAATCTGAGTTTGCGAAGTTGGACTGAGCGTCCAAACCCTTTTTAAGCCTTTTGATCTCCAGTTCTAGTTTGGAGCATTCTAGCTCTAACTTTCTCTTTCTTAGGCGTAATATATCGCGTCCTCTACTGAATCTGCTACTGCTTTTTTTCCGCTGACATTCTTGCGAGAGGTTCTCCTGTAAGTTCCTGATGCCCTGGCTTTTTGTTCGTTGGCTCAAGCTCCTTTTCACACGGCTTTTGCTCAACAGCTCCGTGGACCTCCTCAACTTCCTCGGCCTCACTACAAGTCTGACCAGTTAACGTTGGGGCATCTACGAAAATAAATTCGTTTCCAAAAACATCAAAACCGGGGATTGTTGCAGCATATTTGGTTATCTCATCATATCTCACTGGTGTGCTACCGTAGTTTCATTGCGCTTAATGCAACAAAAACTACTAGCTAATAATGAATAAATTAAATAAATAAATAAATAACTAAATAACTAAATAAATACATAAATGAATAAATATATAAACCAACGATGATCCCAATCACTTTTTATTCTTTTATCTACTGTTGCGCAAAACGTGCACGCATTAAAGGCCACCAAACACAGGTAACCCAGGCTCACTGTGTGTAGGTAAATATAGAGAACATATGAGGCGAAGTTTAGGTCTGAAAATTTGCTAGAAAATGGAAATAAAAATCGATAAAACTTAACATGTAGTGAGCTGTTGTTGTCTTTAATACGTACACGAAGTTTCGGGAAAAATGGTCCCCGTTCACCTTCCTTCATAGTATAGTGACAAGGTAGGAGACGGAAGCCAGCGTAGGAACTCCGATCGACCCAAAACAAGCACGATTTCTTTCGTGAAAATCGAATCCAGTGGCTAAATAAACACGCCAGGCTCGTGGAACATGAATTTCTCTAAACCATGAATCCACTGAAGCATCTCCAGGTAGCAACGCGAAGCCACCAGACTCCGTAAAACTTGTAAGTTAACCTGCTAAAATGGCAGCCAGAAAGCGTTGTACTCGCGAAGTGCCCAATTCAAAATGACACTGAACTCTGTACGCCTGGTGACGAGTTTAATAAGTTCTGGAGGGAGGGGAGTCTCAAATTGCTAAAAACAAAACTCACTGAGAAATCTGGGACTCCCCTCCCTCCAGGGGGAAATATATTCCCCTCGTCACCAGGCGTCCCGAGTTCAGTGCCATTTTGAATTGGGCACTTCGCGAGTACAACGCTTTCTGGCCGCCATTTTAGCAGATTAACTTACAAGTTTTACGGAGTCTGGTGGCTTCGCGTTGCTACCTGGAGATTCTTCAGTGGATTCATGGTTTAGAGAAATTCATGTTCCATGAGCCTGGCGTGTTTATTTAGCGACTGGATTCGATTTTCACGAAAGAAATCGTGCTTGTTTTGGGTCGATCGGAGTTCCTACGCTGGCTTCCGTCTCCTACCTTGTCACTATAATATGAAGGAAGGTGAACGGGGACCATTTTTCCCGAAACTTCGTGTACGTATTAGAGACAACAACAGTTCACCACATGGTAAGTTTTATCGATTTTTATTTCCATTTTCTAGCAAATTTTCAGACCTAAACTTCGCCTCATATGTTCTCTATATTTACCTACACACAGTGAGCCTGGGTTACCTGTGCAGAAACTAGAGGGGTTCGTCTCTTCAACTGGTCACTCAAATTATAATATAAATCAATCAATCAATCAATCAATCAATCAATCAATCAATCAATCAATCAATCAATCAATCAATAGGAATAGTTTACCTTTAGCGTTGGGAGTAGTTGCAATAATTACGTTCTCTCCAAAACACAATATCGGAGTCCTCTCGGCCCAGTATATCAAACACCGTCTCATCATGTGTGAGTTGTCCACTGCCACCTGCTCCCGTCTTCTTCGATTCACTAATTTTCTTTAAGTTACCTCGGCGAATATTGACCCAAAAAACATCTCTCAGCTTTGAAACGCTGTCTACTTCTGCTCCAACATCCTAATTGTTTCCCAAGCCTGTTGTTTCGCTTTTTTTGTATCACTTGTTGAGAACGGTGCCATAATTACTCATTTTTTGTCTCTTGCGAGATTTGCCAACATTAGTTTTTGCTGTTTGGACAACATGGTAACTGTAAATTTTGAAGGCGTGGGGTTCAAATAAACTTCGTACAATTGGAACTTACACATGTAGTCTACAAGCGTCTTCTAGTTACGTTGCAATTGTAAAGCTACAGGTGTATCGTACACTTGTATCGTGACCCGGGCTACACGTGTCAATTCGTGTAGAAAATTCTTTTATTGAATTCATGAATTTACAAGTTGGACTTTACATAAGCCGTGTTCACACTCAACGTTAATTATGATCAACGGAAGTATAATTCAGGCTATCATACTCCATTCAATTTTATTCAATTATGGTTCTGTTCATATCTGCGAAAATTCAAATTCAATGGGGTAACATCGCAGTATGAGACAAAATGGGGCCGTATCGCGTGGCTGCCACGATCATCATCACCATGCTTGAGGCGAGGAGAGAACCAAGGTTAGCTTCTGAGAGCAGAAGATCACAAATCCAAATCTTCGCTCCATAAAGCGATTAGAAGTTTCGTCTGCTCATACCACCACGTGTTCGCCATTCTGTTCAATTACGCACTGTAATTACTTCAAACAACCTCAAGGGGGTTGTTTGAAGTAATGATCATCCAGTTATAATCTGGGAATGTAATTAGTTGATGTGAACCCATTTCATATTTAATTCGATTATAATTCGATCACATTCGAGACCTAATGTGAACAAGGCTATATAACAATTATTCCATGAGCCCGAGTTGGATATGAAGTGATAAAATAACCAGCGAGCGCGTAGCGCGAGTTGGTTATAATCACTTCATATCCAACAAGGGCGAATGGAATAATTGTTTTAGTAAATTCTCAAACCGGGTTTTGCCGCCGATTTTTATTTCCACAATTTTACAAAGCGTCCGGAAAGAGCATCTTGGCGTACTATTTTCCATATGACGTAAAACTTCGACTATTGGTTCATAGTCGGAGTTGTTTAGCCAATCAAAAAGCTAGAAATGCAATAGTCGGAGCTGAAAATTTACTTAAGTCTAGTAGTCAAGACCACAATTTCAGGGAAATGGTGAGTTTTTTGATAAAAGCATGAAACCTCTCACCAATATCAACAAAGGCACAGTTAACAATTATGGATACAGAGGCATGTCTTAAGTGTCCTATAAACGGAAAAAGCTGGTTTTGAGAAAAATGCTAACGTCAGCAGTTTTCTGGGGCCATTTTTTTTTTTCAGCGTAGGACGTGGTTCCATTACAAAATTTTGTTGAACGGAGTGTCAAGACTTCCAGAAAATATCATTAAAGAATTCAAGCAAAGCACCAGGTATTTGAATTGTAATAATAAGTATAATGGTAAAAAGACCACATTGACAACATAAAAAATTAATACTTGTGTTCACATGTAATCTATAACTTTCAACTAAAGATGCCATCCTAAATTAAAATGACCGAGACAAGTTGATCCTACTTAATTATGTGTAACCAAGACCATATAAAGGGACCCTTAATATCGTAACTTTGTTGATCACAACGTTTCGTGTAATTTAAGACATTTGTCCAAATTTTCGCATTACTGTTTCTCTAATAATAGAAACGCCAGAGATTTCAAAATTCACCGTAAGTAATTGCATAGCAATAAAAA
>OX421450.1:16029461-16039461 GCA_949126865.1 Montipora capitata | reverse complement strand
TCAACGCATCGCTAGTTATGCTGTCAACGGTATACGTACATGTATTGGTGCATCCAACCTCAAATCAGCTAACTCTCCCAGCAACCTTGGAGCATCGTTTGACAGTTCTGTCTCTGAATGTACAGTTGTACACATCAAGAAGGTTTCCATCAAGGCGTTCCTTGCATGGCAAATAAGGAAGTTCTTGTCTGAGAATCAACTAAGACTCTTATTTACGCGTTCGTCACGTCTCAGCTGGACTACAGCAACTCATTACTGTTTGGTATTCCACAATGCAAGTTTGATCGACTACAATGACTGTGGACTTACACAACGCCGACTCTGATGTATTTCCACTAGCTGCTGGTTCGTTTTCGTTTCCACTATAAGTTCGCTTATCTAGTGTAGAAGGCTCTTGGTGAATGGCTTCACCTTACCTGAGTGAGCTGTTACAATTCAAGACTTAAGGCTGCTATGCCCCAGTCCCAATCAACTACTCTAAGAACGGCAAAGAACAAGATGCCCCTTTGCTTGTGCTGCAAGAATCCTCCACTCGCTATCCACGAGTGTGGAACCGTAGCATTATTTCAGTCCAGGTCAAAGACGTTTCAAGATTTCTTTGAACATTTTCGTCACTTTAAAATACCCCATAAAAATATTCTGGAAGATTTTTTCTTGCAAGAAGCATGTACATTTTTAACAATTGGCATTTTTAACAATTGCATATTTTTGCTTATTTTCTTACATGATTAATATAATTACGTAACCAGAAGAATAATGGGAACCTTATTTGTCTTTAAATACAGTTGTTAATCTCTTAATACATACTTGTACATGTATAGTCAATTAACAACCAGTTACTGGTACTTAAAATTGAGTGACATACTTGCACATGTATATATACAAATGAATCAACCAAAAAAAATTAAAGTTTTATTAAGTCTGGGCTATCCCAAATTTTATTTCTACAGCAAAAGATAAAATATGTCGCTCTAATAGCTAGATTTATCATTTTTTTGATTATATATACATTTGTAGTGTTGTTGCTTTTTGTCAATGCCAACGTCATTAATCATTTCTAAGAACATAGAGTATTCGGTATAATAATAATAATAATAATAATAATAATAATAATAATAATAATAATAATAATAATAATAATACATGTAATATAATTATTATTATTATTATTATCATTATTATTATTATTATTATTATTACAACTACTATTACTTTTGAATCATCAGCTACCAATTCTCGCTTACAGTGGTTAACTCAAAGACAAACAAAATTAAGACACTTCAATTGTTTTGATTTTGCTGCTCTTTATCATTTGCATGTAGATTACTGTTTGGGATAAAATTGAACTGCTCGCCCAATCAGAGTACCTTTGTTGAGTGTATTACAATTTACGTAATTACAAGGACTACTTACGGTCCTCAAACGTTGTAGCATTCAGTAGTCTTGAAGCATTTCCCACCTCTGTAGTTTTCCCTCTCACTCTTATGTAATAGGTGGTAAATTTTTTCAAATCAGTCAAGAGTCTCTCAAAAGTACTTCCTGTGACTCGAGCTTCTGTTTCCTGGTCATGTTCTTGTTGCCCATAATATATTATGTAATTGGTTATTATTCCATTTTGCACAGCAGGTTCCTTCCATGATACAAGAATGGATGTAGATGATTTGACCTGGAGCATCAGATCCCGTGGATGACTAGGACCTAGGACATACATTTAACAAACATACTGTCACCTTGTTGGTTTGAAAATTTGTTACTCCTTTACAATAATAATTTCAAGAATATTGCTTTTCCACATTTCACTCCAAATATGTCATAACTGATTAAAATATCATTCCTTAATGTATGTTAGTGGCCTTGTGTCAACATTACAAGCCTTTTACACCCCTACCACTGTGCACCTGGAGAATCTGAAAGTACATGTACATGGAAAATAATTAGACCTCAAATGCCACCACTGAAAAAGACATCAATAATCGGATCAAGCCCGCCCTGCTTCGTACGGAAAACTACATGTACATGTATTTAAGAGAGTCTTCAGTAAACCTGACCCTAAAAACCAAACTCATGGTCTACCACGCTGTAGTCATCTCTCCCTTTAATACTGTATGCTGTATTTGTACTGTATTTGGGAGATGGAAGCTGCAGAAACAAATCCTTGAAAAAGGACTATTCATTAAAAAACAGTAGTTTTCAAGAACAACAGAAGGCAGCAGGAAGAGACAAAGAGAGTTAAGAGAAAAGCAAGTACTCAAAACACCGTGAACCCTCCTACATGTACCACTTCATGTCGTGGTTGCGGCTGACTTTTCCGTGCGAACATGGGACTGATATCACACCAAAGAAAGTGTCACTGAGCAAACCATACTCTGAACAGGGTTACACCAACGAACAAACGACTGTGACCAACGATAATGCATGCAAGATAACAAATGGCTGCACTGTAATCACAGTGCAGAAAAAAGCCAAAGGTTGAAAATTCCACACCAAGAGCAACTACATGTATAAATTTTCAATAAATTAAGATTATATTTCATGGAGATAAAGATCTAAATAACTACATGTAATCATTAATATTTTGGTGAGCTAAGATTAATAATGACTGTACTTAGTGCTGCAATAATATTGATCCTTAAGTGGGCAGTGGTCTTTCTGCTTGCCAGGTAGGAAAAAACATAAGACATGACAGCAATATCTGTAATCGAGAATTTTTTGTACCACATGGTTTGTTTCAATGGCGCTTGGCAAATTCATTGACTTCTGTTAGCACTTCACTCTGAAAAGTTTGACAAAGCCCTGCATGGTTTAATGTAAGACCAGGAATAGCATGTGGTCATCCACCATATACACTGTATGACATTCACCCCAACAACTCAGTGTACTGGTCTAACCATCTTCATCAATCAAAACAAAAGCAGCAATATAGGGCAATTATAAATTCAAAAAGGCGACATGACAACATCAGGGTAATTGGTTTTACTGTAAAATGTGACACATCTGAATGTTGTACTCTTATCCTTTCAGAGAGTTAGTGCTATTTTTTGGTGCATTTAAAGTACAGGAGTGTCATCGGCACAAACATAACTGCAGTTTGTTTCAACATTGCTTATGAGAGAAGGGAAAAGGGGGTGGGGGGGGGGGGGGACAATAAGGGAACTTATTACAAAATAAAAGGTAAACCTTAAATTGAGGCGATTTTTGCATTCATTGTTAAATGTGTTTCTAGACATTTTTGTCCAGGATCTGAGTTGGCTTTCATTGTATTGCTGCCATACAGTAACTTAGTATATTGGCATGACGGGAAGGCGTACATCTTTTGCATTTTATATGGTGTTTCGGAAAAAAAAAGAAAGGGTTTAATTATCTGATCCGCTGTGATTGGAAAACAGACAGCGATGAACTGGATTTTGTGGCGTTTGTGGTAAGACTCAATCTGAAGCTATCTCAGTGCTTTCTGTGAATTAGGTCGAAAACACACCTAATTTGGCAAATCAAACAGTGCGATTTTCACCCTTTCGCTTTTTATGGTACGCTAAAAAAATCTTGGAACCAATGTACAAAATAATAATTTGAGTTAAACAAGTATATTCTGGTTGATACATGACATCTAAAACGTGCGCAACATGTATGAAATTAGCTGTTGTTCATGTACAAGGAACAGACATTACACATGGCGTGCCATTAAAATGGAAATCCACTTTCCAAAAAATCAGCTCTAAACATACGTTATAGAAAGGTACATTTTCATGGATATAATTAATTTTGTAACATTGCTTATTACTTTTGCATTAGCCTGCTTCTGAAAGATTTCTAATGCTTAGTAGCCAGTTTTCTAAGTGAGGTGTCGAGTACAGGCTAATGCACACTTCTGTGGAATGACAGTCTGAATGTACATGTTTACATACCTTTTTGCAGTGTTTCCACTTCATAACATGGGACCATCAATGGTGACCTTCCAACCTTGGTATAGCCTGCTACTTTAATGCAGTACTTGGTGAAAGGTTTCAGTCCACCAATTGAAGCACTTGTTTGACTTGCAGTTGCATTCTTACTGAAATATTCAGATTGACCTGCCTCATTGTAAAACACTGTGTAGCCAATAATAATGCCATTTTGGTCATTTTGTGGTATTTCCTCCCAGACAACTCTAATCGTGTGAGCATCCTCTGCTTTTGTTTCATCTTGCCCTTTCATGATGACTGGATCAGAGCTGGGAACTATTTATAAAACACAAACAAAAAAAGGTGACCAAAAATCATCTTCTTACACATACTTTTTCTTAAACTACATGCACTTTGCAGTTCATCAATTTTCCTATTTTGCACTCCACATTGTTATGAAACCTGCTTTTCTTTTAAATATTGTACTGTAGTAATTTCATGCACATTATTTTATTAAACATCATGGACTCCACAGGTGCTGTTTTTATTGTCATGGCTAGGACAACAAGAGTTGCCCGAGGAACTTCCTCGTAAGGACGGTGCCCACTACTTCAAAGGTATTTTTGCCCCGGTTTATGATTATGCAAGAAACGTACCGGTAAATCTTAACAAGTGTTATTGAAATCCAAAAAGAAAATTGGGGGTAACCATGCATTTTTAATGATAATTGTTGAATAATATTTGTAAAAAGCTTTAAAATACAAAGCAATGTTTGGCATTCTTTCTCAAATTGAAGCTTAATTATCTCTCAAAAATGCATGGTTACCCCCAATTTTTCTTTTGGATACCAAGAGTACTTACTAAGATCTACTTTCTCCGGATCGTTTTAAACTGCGCAAAAATATCACTGTATTGGTAAGGATCACCAATAGGAAACCCGAGTATCTTGAAATGCGCAGAATGTATGCGCAATAACAATAGTACAATGTAGGCACCGTCCTTAAGAAAAATCTGGAGTAAGAGGGATTGGTCTCCCAAACAATGGAGCAAAGGCTAATGGTTGGTTACACCCAAGAAGCAGCCAGCCAAGAAAAAAAGAGGGGCTAATTCGTTGGGGGTGGTCCAAGAGATGATTAGGCCATACTGCTTCAGTAGCTTGGTAGAATCAGTGAAAAAGGTCAAAATTGGAGGAGAAACAAAATTTTGAGTTGGGTTAAGTGAGCTGCACAAAAATATTAAATACAAGTTCCTGGTTTATCAACAGATGATAGTGCAAGACCTACTCAGTACCCTTACAGGTACATGTATGTCCCTTGACAAAAGGATCTTTATTCCTACCAATAACTTTTAACTTTAATAAAAACTAATCGTTATTTGAACAGTCTACTTTAGCAAGGAGGGAGGGGTGAGGAAAGTCAAACCTCATCAGTCAAGTTGGGACACACGGTTAAACTCTTCTTGAAAATCCATAACATCTGCAGGCCTTCTGATAGGGTGCAATGAAAAAAATGCAACCTACATGTAACCTAACCTAACCTAACCTTTAACCCCTTGACGTCCCAACTGGCCTAAACCGGCCAGACTTAGTATTTTACTCTGTCTAACGCCAGACGATTTTACTCGTCAATGGGGAACCCCTGGAAGTCAATGGGTTAATCACTCACTGACCCTAACCCTAAACCATGTTCCCATTAACCCTTTGACATCCAAACCGGCCTAAACCAGCCAGACTTACATGTAGTATTTTACTCTGTCTAACGCCAGACGATTTTACTCGTCAATGGGGAACCCCTGGAAGTCAATGGGTTAATCACTCACTGACCCTAACCCTAAACCATGTTCCCATTAACCCTTTGACATCCAAACCGGCCTAAACCAGCCAGACTTACATGTAGTATTTTACTCTGTCTAACGCCAGACGATTTTACTCGTCAATGGGGAACCCCTGGAAGTCAATGGGTTAATCACTCACTGACCCTAACCCTAAACCATGTTCCCATTAACCCTTTGACATCCAAACCGGCCTAAACCAGCCAGACTTACATGTAGTATTTTACTCTGTCTAACGCCAGACGATTTAACTCGTCAATGGGGAACCCCTGGAAGTCAATGGGTTAAGCTTGTTTTTCAAGGTTTCAGGATAAGAAAAACATGTTTTTGCCGCCCTAAAAACATTTTGAACGCAAGGGAACAGTAATTATGAATCTTGAACAACATTAGTTGGGATAAGTGAAAAAAAAGAGGTCTTCTGCGCTATTGGTGCATCACGTTAAAAGTTGAAAGGACACAGCTAACAAGCCAAATGAATGATCAATAATTATTGATATTCCTGTACGCTACGACTACAACAAGTTGCAAAAATTGTTGAGACACCTTTTCTAGCTTCCAATACCCGCCGTATCTAGAATTTAAACCTTTCCCACTTCCCTTCCCCTCTCCCCCTTTCAATGTTGACTGTTTAAGTTTGCAACAATTTTTTTGTCTTGCTAGCAACACTGATAAGGGGGAGAGGGGGGCTGCAGTGTGAGAGGTAATAGGTAAATTAATAACGGCCCAAGAAGGTGAGGTGTCTCCACTATTTTTGCACCTTGTTGTAGCTTCTTACGCCTTGTTTTTATGTGCAGTATTATATTTCTGAACAGATTTGCTAATCTGAACAAAGAGCGTGTTGCACCAACAGGCGACTCTTTAAGAATGAGACTCGTACCAGGACCCCGACATGCAAAATAACGCCTTGAACTTCGAATGTTTACGAAATCGAAGGAAACAAAGGCTTTGCAGCCTTTTTCCAAGGTAAATCATCTTAAAAATGGCATATTTATGCAGGAATTCCTATGAAACTTGTTGATTTATGTTTTATTTTATGAATGTTGTGCGTTCTTTTGTGAATTATGCGATTTCTCATGAATTGTGTGATTGGATGCGATTTGAGGTCGATTGTGCAAAATTGCGCCATCGTGTAATATCAGAAGGCCTGCATCTGACAGGTCATACTTATCAAGGTCTCACCGTCTTCGAGTGTTGTGGCTTGTTTAGTGCTGGACGGATTTCCAGAAACACTGGTTTCAGCAGTCACTTGAACGGAGTAAAGTGTATTTTCATCCAAAGATGTCAGGAGGTATTTAGTTTCTGTTGTATAAGTTTCTGTTGATTTTTGAGAATCAATCCCTTTTTTGCCATATGAGACAACATAACGTCTGATGTTTCCATTTTTGGTTTCAGGCTCATCCCAACTTGCTTCAATTGAAGTAGATGAAACTACACGCAGCTGTAGGTTCCTGGGAGGGGAAGGAGCTGGAAAAAAAAGGATATTCACAATGCATGTATTCCATCCATTTTGCAGTAATTATTTTTGAAGCCATCACTCTGTGGTGTACTCATTCAACAACTAAGGGAAAAGGTAAAGTAAAGAACCCACCACACAAGGAGCAATAAGAACTTGACACCATGCGGCTATATGTAATTAGAAGCAATCGTCATAAAGATGATGATGATATTGGGAAACCCAGCCCAGGAAGACAATTACATGTAATGCAAACCAACTCAGGGTATTAAGCAGCTGTCATTTTCAGCAACAATTTATACTTTATTAAACGTTTTTTTTAACCAGAGAACAAGTCCTTTTTAAACTTTACATCAGACACCCTGAAGGGTTATTGAGGTTTACTCAAGAATTTGTGTAATGATGTCAACTTCCAAATCTACAGTACATCATATAGCTGATATAATTATGGTGATACAAAGATGTGTACAATAACGTTTTTCAATAAGTACATGTACATATACATGTAAGTTGCTCACACATATTGGCACATACACCCTCTCACGCTGGCTGAGATAATTGAATGTTTCTAAAACTTATCACCAACTAACATCAACCACATGTAAAATAGAAAGATGATCAACAACAACAAATTCCATTCTTGTCAGTTACTAGTTACCAAACAATTATTGAATACAAAGCTGCTTATTTCCATATCATTAAAATAATGATAAAAACTCTTACTGTTGTGTAAGTAAAGGGTTCCAGCTTAATTTGTGCATGTGCTGTTCCAATGAAGCCCCAAATTCTACAGTCTATCTACTACCGGTATGTTCTATAGTCTATAATTATTTTGTACAGTACCTCCTTCACGCGGAAATCTTTTTAATGCAACAGTGAATTTTCCAACACCAACTCGGGTGAATCCGGCTACTCTTACAGAGTAACTTGCAAACTTAAGCTCTGTGATTTTGAGCATGAGAATATCCGGCCCAACATTCACCGTCTTCTCAGTGTCAGATCCCTCCTTTCTGTAGAGGATTTTGTAACCCAGGAGTTTTCCATGTTGCTTCTTTTGTGGTATTGCATCCCATAAGATATCCAAAGTAAGGGAAGAGTTTGAACTTAATTTAAAGTTTCCAGGTGCCACTGAAGGTACTGGAGAAATGGAAAAAATCATAAACAATCTAGTGCATTAACTAGCAAATATCAAAATACCATGATACTCTGTTTGTCCCTCCAAAATTTTCATAAACATTGTTTCCAGTTTCTCTGGGGACTATTTTAAGTCCCAAGAGAAAATAAAAACAGTGCTTCAGCAAAATATTGGAGAGGCAAACAAAGAGTATTATAGAATTTTTGATATTGGCTGATTGCACTTTTTTCGGTAATCAGTCACCCCTTATAAATAATGGCGGTATTCCAAAATAAGCTGGTTTATTTGTTTTTGGCCAGTGAGCTACATGTTTGAATTTACCCTAAAGAGCTACATGTAAGAGATCTGGGACGAGGCAGAAATTCTTCCTTGTTCTTGTTAGTGTGAAGTCCGAAGGACGGAGAACTATTAGGTTTAGAAGGGGGTATCATCCGTCAAGTAAGCAACACAATATTTCCTGATCAAAATTCCAGTGTCAGATGGCAATATTCCAGAGGGTCGGACACAATGTGATGCCTTAATCGACGCAAAAGAGGTTGAAAATTCTTCAAATTCTTTGTTAGACCACGCACAGTGGTGGGTAAGTATCTCGAAATATTTCATCTAGGGGTAGGTGAGTCTGTTGGTCTTTTGAGAACAAACTGGGAAATGTCGCTGACCTACTCCCCTAAAGATTAATCTGTGGTCGATATCCGAAATCGTCAACGGCGAGAAAAGGGTAAGTCGCGTGTCTCGTTCTTAGCGGATCATTCTGTCATTTTGATGTCGCTTTGCTGTGGAAGTTCACATTGTACGGACAGGCGTACGGGCTGCGCAACAATTTTGTGAAAGGTAAAGAATTTTCACTATGTATGAAAGGGAAGTTTTGGTCTATTTTGTGGATATAATACAGTATTTTATCTGGAGGGAATCTACATGCCTACTTTACAACAAGCACGTTTATGGCAATTAAATTACTATATGCGCCTTTGGTTTACGCAAATGTGCCTTTGTCGCTTTTATTTTCCTTTGCTTTTAAGATTGGCAAATGATGTTGAAACAAATCCCGTTGATCAGCGCTCCGGACCAAGCTGGGGCACCCAACGAGAATATAGTTCAAAACCACTTAAACATACAGTTGTTAAACTATTTTGGTATTTAAACGGTAGATACAGGCATATTTTTATCCCCTAAAAGGTTTTCATCTTTTCCGATTTCCTAGCTGAAAATTATAGGGATCAAAACTTACATTTTCGAAAATTTCAGGCAGAAAAAAGGCTCCCCAAAATTCTAGCTGACCCTTTTAGGGTAAAAATCCGTTAAAAAAGGGCAAATATAACAAAATCCTAGGACAGGCAGGCAAGCAAGAAATTTTACAACAAATGTTCCGAAAATTCTAGATCTCAAATCATCTTCCGAACAGATATTTTCTGAAAATTGACGTTGGGTGCCCCTGACCAAGGCCACTACCTGTTTTCACCATACATGTATGTGACTTCGCACTAACCGTTCGGTATCGCTCGTTTTACTTACATGTAAATCTTGATCCAAATCCAAATCATGTGGAACTAACTTTTAACATAAAAAAGCATGTCGTGCACAAGTAGGGCTAGACACACAATGCGTGCAAAAGCTATGTGGATATTTCCAGTCTGTACCAGAGTTGCACTCTCTAATTTGAATTGTTGTGTCCAGAAAGCAAATAAGGAAAATGGTACATTGACG
>OX421450.1:16019461-16021961 GCA_949126865.1 Montipora capitata | reverse complement strand
TAAAAATGTCACCTAGCAGTTTTGGATAAGAAAATGGTTTGGTTGGAAGTTCTTAGAAGGTAATGTTCAGCTCGCAATTTCTGAAAAGGAGATATCATTCCCTAAAAATAATTTTAGGACACTTTAATTTTCAGCTAAGATAAATTATGCAAACGGATCATATTTTTCTAGACAGTCTTTGTACATTACAAGGAACCTAGAAATGTCCCTCAAAGGCTTTTGGCTTAATTTGCTTGTTGGGTGCCTTTGATTGGGGCTGTGTCGAGATCACTAGCGATATTAAGCAGATAATCATCACCCAGTATCATTGCATCAGGCCTGGTGTCATTTTCTGTCCAATGTTGCTCTTGCTTGCAAAATGACTTTACAGTGTACATGTACATCAGGGATTCAGTTCAACATAAGCAGCTCACTGACCTCCCAGAGGATAACATGGAATTGAAACCTTTCATTGTGTGCACTTGGCACACGCCACATGGGTCCACTATGGAAATTATCCAGGAAATGATGAATACTTTTGAAGATGTATTGTAAAATCTTGATCGCATCATGTGGAGGTTTACATATTTCTGCATGTTTAATATTAAAAAGAGGAGGCACCTATAAGTTACTCACAGCTTCACTGTCTTAATAAATCTGTCCATCACCACAGGAATATTTCCAGTTGCTTGGAAACAAGCTAGAGTTTCCCCTGTATTTAGGGAGCATTCACAAAAATAATGGGGCTGACAGGCCTACATGACTCCTTCTACGTGGTCTGGTTTCCTTTTCCTTTGTTATAATTTTGCTCTCTCAAGTAAATATTTGAATAGACACATCTTTTAGGCACTTCCAGAAAGATTTCATTCAATTAACAATGGTTTTTGTTCTATGAGACTTTAGATTTGGACCTTCATACTACTGTGTGATACATGTATTTTTTCTTCCAAGAAAATAGTTCATCTTGATGATATATATTTAGTTTCTTGGTGCTGATTTTCTCTGCAGCAGGCCAGGGTTTTCATTTGAGGCTGAAGGCCGGATGGTTTGGCCGGTGGTTTCCCATTCCATGTCCGATACTTTGATGCCAATATTTGAGGGGTTTGTTTTATTTTTATTTTTCATTACTGATTCTTGGGTTCCAGAAAAAATGGAAACAGCATTTCTGAGTGTTCTATTTAAAAACTTTCCTCGGGGGACATGCCCCCAGACCACCCTAGGTAGCTTGCGCCAAATTGCAAGGCACCTTGCAGCCCCAAATATGTCATGTCTGGTGCTTACAGAAATATGTGCACTACTTTTAATTACAAAACTCTCGAAAACCCTGTCTCTGCAGTAATGTGAATGTGACCTTTAGGCCTCATGCACTTGCATCAATTTAATTTTCAACCGATAGGCTTGTCGGGGGTAGAAGTAAGTGATTCTGCTTATAAAGCTTTAACCCAGGCCCAGGCTCTTTTTGTTCTTGCACGTCTGTTAGGTTGTGCCATGTATCAGTGAGATAGCTGGCTTTCTAAAGGCTTGCCTCTTTTCTGCATTTCTTACATGTAGCAGATTGTTATGCTCTTCGGAGGCATTTTTCTGTTTTTGCCTTAATTTGTTTTGCTCATTCTTCTGACTTCTACATTGTGTATTGGTTGGTGGCCATGATGTACAGCTGTAGGTTGGGGGTGTCTCAAATTTTAGGGATACTAAAAGGGGGTCCCTGAAAATGTTTAATGCACAAGTAGGGGTCCTCCAAATTTCTTGGTAGATACTGTCATTTCTCATCAGTTCCCCCCCCCCCCCCACCCTCAATAAGTTTTTGTGAACATTTCCTTAAAGAAGGTCTGATCCTAATAACTATAGACCGATATTAGTTCTGCCTGTTGTCAACTCAAATGAAAGAGTTGTATTTAACCAACTGTATCAATATTTCAGTCGTAATTCCTCGTTAATGGAATCTCAATCTGCTTTCAGACCCATGTATTCCACAGAAACAGCTTCATTGGAGGTTGCAAATGAACTGCATTAGAATATTGATATAAATCTTTTAAATGGCATAATATTTCTAGACTTGAAGAAAGCTATTGATACCATGGACCATGACATCATATTAGGAAAGTTAAGACTCAATGGATCAATTCTCAATCTATTAGGTGGTTTCAGTCCTATTTACATGCTGTACTTGGCCGAAGACGGGTAACTTTTATAGATGGGACCCAATCTGATTCCTGTAATCTGACATGCAGCATTCCACAGGACTCTTAGACTATTCTTGGACCTCTGTTATTTACATGTACTATTTTTTAATGGCCTCCCATCATAATTTGTTCTCAAAACCCAGAATGTATGCAGATGATACTACTCTTACTTCATCTGCAGACAACCCTTGTATATCCTTGAACGTAAAGTGAATCGTGATATGGAATTAATTATTAAATCATGGCTAACAGCAAATACATGTAAGTTATCTTTGAATGTCAAGAAAACAAAGTACATGTACATGCTCATAGGGAGCCGACACAAATTATCCCATATT
>OX421450.1:15994461-15996961 GCA_949126865.1 Montipora capitata | reverse complement strand
CAAATTGACCCAAAGAGCTTTTGTCTAATAATAAGGCAACCGTAACACGTCACAATTATTCAAGATGGCGGCGCCCGCGAAATTTGAAAACAAAAATAGGCGATTCTAAAACTCATTTGTTTCGGATACAAACACTTTCTTTGAAAATACTTTGGACTGACTTGACTGTAACGGTCATTTCCCGTGATTTAAAGTTATTTTTTTTGTTGAAGTAGAGGTTCCCTTTAAACCAGTGAGCCTTTGACGTCATTTTTTCCTCGATCCAGCTCTCAAGAACTTAAAGTTAGTAATGGCGGACCATTAAGTAGGAAAATTCCAGTTAAAATAAACAGGTGTATTTTTGAAATCAAAGCTTAAAACTTTGGTCGCTTAGTGTTTGGTTAACATAGTTTTGAAATCCAAAGAAAAGTAATATTGAATTGATGTTGCTTGTTGGCAAGTGATAATACAGCATTATCAAATAGTAATAATAAAGTATTCTCGTTTGTCTCACGATGTGGTCACTTGATCGCGACGTTTCGACTGCATACTGCTAGTCTTCACCAGGCGATGAGGTTGACTGGTTACGCGTCACCTTTTAAGGAGGATGCTCCACTGTGATTGGTTGGTTTTCAGCAGCTGTGGTTGGTGCATTTCGATCCTCGCTGTTTCGGTGTGTTGTTCCTTCGGCGGTCCGCTGTCGTACGGTTCTCCTGTACATGTTGTTGTGTTTTTTGATCGTGGGCATCCATGCTTCCAGAATTTCTATTCCACTATCCCTTTTGATGTTGTTATGGTGAAGTCTTATGTGAATCGCCTCTTTGACCCTGCGTGTGTACCAATGAGGATCAAGATAAATAAACTTCACTTCGTTCCAAAGCGGGTTGTGTCCGGTGTCATTAGCGTGTTCTGAAACGGCGGAGGTCTGGGTACGGGCAAGTCGGATGTCTCGCTCATGTTCTTTGATTCTATCTTGCATAGGCCTTCCAGTCTCACCGATGTAGACTTTACCGCATTCACAGGGAATCCTGTAAGCCACGCCATCCTGTTTAGTCGGCTCGACAGCGTCTTTCGGTCGTACTAGATGTGATCTTAATGTAGTCTCCGACTTGAAAACAGCGCGTATGCCTTGTTGCTGTAGGCAGCGGCGAAGTTGTTCGGATAGGCCTTTGACATAGGGTAAAACCGCAGTAGACTTGTACTCGATCGTGGTCTCAGCACTGCTACTCTTTTTCCTGGTCTTGGTGATTTTCTGCAAGAAAGAAAGAGGGTAACCATTAGAGACAAGAACAGAAGACAGGTGTTTCTTCTCCTTGGAGATAACAGAGTGTTTTGTTATGAGACCGTTGGCGCGCTCGTAGAGGCACTTGACAATACCGCGTTTTACTGATTGCGGGTGGTGGGAATCATACGCTAAGTACTGACCAGTGTGCGTAGACTTCCTGTACACGCTGGTGGTGAGGCGGCCGTCAGGTTCTCTTGAAACTGCGGTGTCAAGGAAAGCGAATTTGTAGTCGTTCTCTGTCTCCATGATGAAGCGAATGGAAGGCTGCTGGTTGTTCAGATGTTGTAAGAAGCTATCAACGTTTCCGCGATCCAGGATGGTGAAAGTGTTGTCAACGTAGCGTTTCCAGATCCTAGGTTTGTAGGCCGAAGTAGTTATTGCCTGTTGTTCGAAACTCTCCATGTATAGGTTAGCAATAACAGCGGAGACCGGGCTTCCCATGGCTGCTCCTTATAATTGTTCGTAAACTGACCCGTTATACTGGAAGTATGTCGATCTCAATACGAAATTCAGGAGGTCAGCGATCTAAGCAGGTGTTAGTGTCGTGCGGTCCGCAAGGCTGGGGTCGTCCTCTAGTTTCTGTAGCGCGGTTTGTACAGCGGCGTCGATAGGAACATTGGTAAACATCGACTCTACGTCGAAAGACACCATGATTTCGTTGTGTAGAATAGTCTCGCTAATGGTAGATACGAAATGAGCTGAATTAGTCACCGTGAAACCCGAGCTACCTGTTAAAGGAGATAAGATGTTAGCTAAGTAAGCAGATAAATCATATGCGAAGGTGTTTAACGCACGACACAATAGGTCTTAAGGGTACATGCACCAATGCACCAATGTACCAATCACAGCTGCTGAAAACCAACCAATCACAGCGGAACATCCTGTTTAAAAGGTGACGCGTACCCAGTCGACCTCATCGCCTGATGAAGACTAGCGATCTACATCACAAGTGACCATATCGTGAGACAAACGAGAATACTTTATGATTATTGTACTTCACCGCGATAAATAACAGCAACCTTTTTTACGACTTTATCAAATAGTGTTTCAAATATTGTCGCTGAACAGTTAGCGGTGTGGTGGTCAAGTGACAGGTTAACAATGAAGATTCCCAGGTTCGAGTCCTTTGTCCATACACTTGGGTTCTCTTTTAAGAAAACATATGACCATCTCCCAGGATCCATATCAAGCTTTGAGTCCTCTTAATTCACGATAATAGTGAATAGAACTTTTCAC
>OX421450.1:15966961-15971961 GCA_949126865.1 Montipora capitata | reverse complement strand
ACAGGCCTGTGAACCCTTCCAGCTTACAGAGCAATACTAAAAAACTTCTTCCATATCACATTTCAACCTTAAGCTCAAAAATTCAATACACAACATGATATTATAATTCACAAAGGCAGAAAATACCACAGAATCCTTTTTCAGCGAAACATTTATTGGAACAAACAACATATTTGCTCTTAGAGGCGAAAACCTCTTCCTATTTCATTGCGTGCGTGAAGACAAGAAACTCAATCGTGTCAAATCTGACCATGTACTTCAGGTAAATACAGCTCACTTTGATTTCGTCTCGACGGGCGATAGATTGTTGTCGAAGTCCAGTACTCGTCGCTTTTGAGATTCCTGCCTAGTTTATCCAACTGACTTTCCATTATTGAGCTCCATAAGGGTATATTTTGTTTAAGGATCCACTAAAACGCCATTCGCGTTACATGACTTTCGACGCCATTGCAGGCTAAGTTAATGATTCTACTGTGTCCACCAGAGAAATCTACGCAGTTCCACTACCCTCTCGATCCTAAGAAAATACGCACAGAAGGCTCTATGCACAAAGACACCACTTACCAGGGGAGTGACAGGCAAGACTTTTACCGACACGGAAAAAAATACTCAAAAAAAAAAAACGGAAATCTACCTATTTTTCGACTGGGTTTGCCATAGGGCAACCCAGTAATAACACAGACCTCGGTTTTGATAATTCATGATATCATGCTCAACCTCATCCAATAATTGTTTAAGAATGGAATTTGTTGCTGTAGATCATCTTTGTATTTTACATGTGGTTGATGTTAGTTGGTGATTAATTTGAGAAACACTCGATTATCTCAGCCAGCCTGAGAGGGTGTATGTGCCAATATGTGTGAGTAACTTACATGTACATGTACAGTTACCAGTCTCGTCTCGTTTCTCGCGAGACGAGTGTCTCGTCTCTAGAGACGAGAGTCTCACCTCGAGAGACGAGACACTCATCTGTGGAAACGGGACTCTGGTCTCGCGAGAATCACTAAAGCGGCAAGATTGGCATAAATTTTTATGGAAGTCCGAAGGTTACCTGAACGTTTGCGAATTTAAACGACAAAACGACGCTCATGTCCAGCGTCAAACATGAATCAAAATTACAATACGTACTGTTAAAACCGAAACATAAATCGTGCCAATTGTATGGAGTTATATCTCCGCCAAAATTCAACATAGGAATTTGACATCCGAGTTTCAAATCGAGTCTTGATTTTCATATTCGACATCGAAGTTTTATATCCAACATTGAAGTTTTGAATTTGGCATCAAAGTTCTGAATTTGACATCGAAGTTTTGAATTTGACATTGAAGTGGAAAACAGCCGTTTTGAATTTGACACCCAAGTTCTGAATTTGTCATCAAAGTTTTGAATTTGACATTGATTGAAGTGGAAAATTCTGTATTTCACATTCGACTTTCAAGTTTCAAATTCAACTTGCAACTCTTGAATTGAACTTCACGCATGAATGGCGCGACCTTCAATTTCGTATCCTTGGTAATGGTAACCACTGATGTAGTTGACTGAGGGCTCGCAAGGCTCGGAAAGATAGGAATGGCGGCTGAAATATTGAGGGAGACTGGCAGAGGTGGTGCAGGAGACATTCACAGTACTTTCCCTTTTATCTCTTCGAAATTGATTGAGTAGTTCTAAGACTAGATTATGTGGCTCAAACGCTAGTGGACTTTAGGAACTTGACGAAATTGTTCGACTCTGAGCCTCCCTCCCTCTTTCCATCTACTCACTCAGCTCCTCGGATATTTTCTGGGAATCGGGCTACCATCAATTAACATAAGAGGGGACCATTACCTTTGCTTACGGAAGTCCCCGTCATAGCTGAACTCCTTAGAGTATCCACGCGCACCTTCAAGAAAAGGATGGCAAAATACGGTCTCTAGTTCCAGGTCAGATCGTTCCAGCATAGTGAATTCCTTCAACAAAAGAGTGAGATCGTTACACTTAGAAAAAACAAGAAAACACTCTTATCCAGTGAAAATGTAAAAAAGTTCATGTGCAATGCACGTATAGTTGACAGAACGAGTCAACGCAAAGCTCCATCGTCGCTGACTGTATTCGAACTTTTCGATATACAAGTACTCTGGCAAAACTCTTTTCTTTTCCTTCGGAAAGGAAACGTTATTTAAGCTTTCCGCAGCAGTTGATAAGTTGTTCATTTACGCACGAAGGAATCAAGTTCGCCCTTTTGAATTAAGTCTACCCACGTAAATCAATCAGCTTGTTATATTCAGCGGTTAGGGGCATTCACAAAATTAATACTGTGCTATGTTAATCCGCATACTATAAAACGTAACCCAAAAAATGTAAAGAAATGGTGGTTAACTTAATGAAAAATCTAAACATCGTAATCAGACCGTTATGTGCGAACAACTGTCAAATTGAGCGCGTTTCCTCGTATAAACTATTAGGTGTAGTTATCAGCGAAGAGCTCAAATGGAATCATCATATAGATTATCTCGTTACCAAGACATCTAAGGGACTCTATGCCCTACGACTTCTAAAAAGAGCGGTGCGAACACATCAGACTTATTGTCTATAGGAGTAGTGTTTTGGTCTATCCTAGAATATGCCGTTTGGCAAAATATCCCTGAGTACCTCTGTAATAGCATTGAATCAACTCAAAAAAGGGCTTTGAAGATCATTTACCCGGACTGCTCATATGACGAAGCTCTGATGCTGACTAATGAAGCAACTCTATTGGATAGAGACAGTTTATGTGAGAAGTTTCATGATGAATGAAAGAGGCCGCGGAGAGTAGAGAACACCCATTGGCATTCCTGGTGCCGTTACCTATGTTAGAGCCTACCGTATAACCTAAGATCAGGCACTACGCAACCTACCAAACCACTGAAGAGAAGCCAGGACTTCTTTACCACCAATTACCATATATTATAAGAATCTAACATTATTAGTTCGTAATATTGGACTGTTGGTAGTGTTCAGTTTGTATATTATTATTAGTGTACGTAGTAGTAGTAATGATTGCAATTACCCTTGTTAATTCAGTTTTTATTCTAATTGCAACAGAGTGAAATGAACGATTGTTATTCATTTAACTATTTTAAAGACTTGTTATCTGGTTGTTTGTTAGCGGAATGATCTGACCTTTTGTGGAATGAAGTCACTCTGTAACGATCTGACTTCGAATGATACGACTGGATACCCACACGCAAGCGAATTGTAGCCTCCCGCAAAAGTCGAACAATTTCGTCAAGTTCCTGAAGTCCGCTATCTATGTTCACTAGTGTTCGAGCCACATAATCTAGTCTCAGAACTACTCAATCAATTTCGAAGAGGTAAAAGGGAAAGTACTGTTAATGTCTCCTGTACCACCTCTGCCAGTCTTCTCAATATTTCAGCCGCCATTCCTATCTTTCCGAGCCTTGCGAGCCCTCAGTCAACTACATCAGTGGTTACCGTTACCAAGGATATGAAATTGAAGGTCGCGTCATTCATGCGTGAAGTTCAATTCAAAAGTTGCAAGTTGAATTTGAAACTTGAAAGTCGAATTTGAAATACAGAAATTTTCACTTCAATCAATGTCAAATTCAAAACTTTGATGACAAATTCAGAACTTGGATGTCAAATTCAAAATGGCTGTTCCGGAAAGGTGGAGTACGGAGTGCGGAGTGCCGAGTCTAAAAAAAAAAAGAAATTAAAAAAAATAGAAATAAAACAATTTAAAAGTGAATTAAAAGAATAATGAAATACATAAATAAACTAGAAATAGAAATTTAAGAAATAAAAATGATAATTATTAAAAAATTCACGCAGCCTGAAGTGACTGTTCATATTTCATTCAGTCCAAATGGTATATTTAACTCGCCATTTTCATAATTAGCAGTTCAATTTTGCGAAAGAAAAAAGAAGTAAAGAACAGTCCAGTTTTGACCATGTCCAGAAAATGTGAGAAATTGCACCTTCGGTTTTGTTGGAAGCCGTGTTGCCTCGAAACAAACTCAAGCTTTGCTTTCCAAAAATAAACTGCCCGTGTGAATTAACCCTTGAACCATTCAACAACAACTTGCCAACTGCGCGTCCTAAAGTTCTCGCAAAGTTCAAACTAAAACCTTGAAAAATATTCAGCGCTGAAAAATAGTACGATAAAATGTAGATTGACAAACAGAGAAACAAATAAATACACAGGCAAAGTTGCACTTTGAGAAAACCATACATTTTCATGTCTCGCGCCTTGAGACATACAGTCAGTGGAATGTCATGAATCAGCCTTCGGGTCTCTTCCCAATCGCCGCGCGATATTGTCAGTCGATGAAACAACAAACACGACAACTCATTTCTTTCAAGTTTAATATTATGATACAACCAACTTAAAATGTAAGTATACACAACTTATTCGAGTTGGCTTAGTGTAGGTGAGTTAACTTCATGTGTAGGCGAATGAACCTCGAACGTGTAGGCGAGTTATCTTCCAATGTCTGTGACATTTGCACACTGCAGACTGCAGACAAATAGCGCTGATAAACGGCTATCTTTAAAAGCGGGAATGGGGAATGTGGGCATGGGAATGGGGAATGGGGAATGGGGAACGGGGAACGGGGAATCTTTAAAACGGGGAATCTTTAAAAGCGGGAATCTTTAAAACGTCCAGAAATACAGTGGACTTGACTTTCCTTAAACTTGATTATTGAGTGAATATTGGTTCCCATTTTTTATTCACCTTGATGCCCCAGACCCAAGGCCCATGGTCAAGGCCAGCCATCCTCTTTCATCTGAACTTAAAGTTTTTAAATTGCATATTGATTCGTTTATGTACCTGCCACCGAGCACGAAAAATCAGCGTGAGCTACACGCTAGCGAATCGAAAAAGCATGACCCATAATTTCAAAAACATTTTGCTGTTACATTTTACACCACGTCCGGACATCAGAGTGATGGCTTCTCTTTAGCAATGTTGTCAATAAACTTTTAGAATACGAAAATATCACGCATTTAAAACTTTGGAAAG
>OX421450.1:15961961-15964461 GCA_949126865.1 Montipora capitata | reverse complement strand
GAACGCCTGGAAGAGACTAGGGATAAGTTGCCTCATCTAGCCCAGGCATTTACTCAATTGCCATGGAAACGCATGTGACGGAGATAAACTTATTTAATATATTCATTTAAAGCTGGTAATAAGTGGTAACGGTAATGTCAAGATTGCACTGGCTGTGCTACTCACTGGAAAGAAATTGTTTTCAAAAGAAACGTATTATAGAATGGTTATCTCTAAAACAGGGAACGGGGAATGGGCAACGGGGAATCTCTAAAACTGAGAATCTCTGAAATAGGGAATCTCTAAAAGGGGGAATCTCTAAAATAAGGAATCTCTAAAAGGGGGAATCTCTAAAATAGGGAATCTCTAAAAGGGGGAATCTCTAAAAGGAGGAATCTCTAAAATAGGGAATATCTAAAAGGGGGGATATCTAAAACGGGGAATCTCTAAAATGAGGAATCTCTAAAAGGGGGAATCTCTAGCATTTCAGAGAGGATAACTGAAGCAGAACGAGTGCGTTTGCAATTCTTGTTATATTATATTTTGTTCGTTTTGCTTTTCCCCCTAGTTTGTACTATGCTCATGTTGTGACTGTTTCGCCAGCACAAGTGTAGGTCATCACAAACAGATGAAAACATCACGAAGATAAGATTTTATTCTAAACCATAAAGCTTTCCATTTTTCATGTATCGTACTTCACTTCCTTTGCCATTCATAACCTGATAACTTGGCTAAAAATTAAAGACGGTCTACAAACAAAAGAGCCAAATGCAACTTTATCTAAAATGGGGAATATAAGGTTTTTTCAGGCGTCCAGACGTTCAGACCGTCGTTAATACTGAACGAGACAAACGTCTGGACGCCTGCAAAAACCTTATATAGAGATCACTTTCAAAATGCAAAGGCTAAAATTGGCATTGTTTGATCTCTACGCCCTAATGGCCTTGTCTAAAAGACGTTTCTGGTTGCAAGAAACGTCATGTTTTGCAAAAGAAAAAAAAGTCAATGAAAACTTCCCTTTATCTTTGATGTTATTACCCTGCTTCCCGAGGTATGGTTTCTCCGCTCTGATATAGATCGACAACGCTTTGGCGTAAACCGGAAACCACCCAAATGCTAAATATGTTTTCATTGTGTCTGGTGGGTTACTTTTAATGGCATAATTAAATAGATAAGTAATGAGAATATAAGGTTAGCGTTGGCTTTGTTATGTAAAAAAAGGCAAGAGAACGTGTTAAGATAAGACTTGTCATCCCCCTTTTGTCCCCCTTTTTCATCTCAATGGCTTCAGGTCAACATGAATAACAATTTCAAGTTGCCGTTGGCGTTTGCCAGCAAAAGAAAAAAGCTGGACGCGCTTGATGGGCTCCCAAAATTTAGCTTCGTTGCGTTGTCTTGCAGTGCCTAATAGACTCTTTTCGGAGTTTCCGTAGACACCAGCACACTAGTTTTCCGAAAATGTAACGTTTCAGCCAAGGCTTAGACTTTATGCACATTAGGGCCGTTTATACGAGAGAAAACAAGCCGCGGCTTACTCTGGCCGCGGCGTACGTAATACGCGAAAGGAACTCTTTATACGAGTATAAACTCCCAGGCTAGGATAAGCCGCGGCTTGAGAAAGCCGTGAACTTTGATTTTGTACCATTTTTCCGGGTTTTTCGCGTCTTATGTAAGCCGCGGCTTATTTTCTGTCGTATAAACGGCCCTATTGTTTCCATGGACAACATTAACAGGAAACCAGTATTCTAAAACTGTGACTCTTTTGGGCTAAGAATTAACTGAAGGCCAACATCGTTGGCAGATTTCTTCTTTTGTTCTGTTGTGTTGGAGTGCCTAACGGAATCCTTTTGGAGCTTCGATGGACACCAAGAAACTACTATTCTGAAAATGTAACGCGTTATGGTTAGAATCAAATGACATGTTGTTAGATTTAACAGTTTTGCTCTGTTGTGTTGAAGCGCCAAAGGGAACCCTTTCGGAGTTCCCATGGACACCAGGAAGCCAGTATTCAGTAAATGTGACACTTTAAGGCTTACAATTAATACACATGTCGGTCTTAAATTTAATATTTTTGTTCTGTTGTGTTGCAGTACGTAACGGACCCCTTTCGATCGACGCCTAGAAATTGATCTTTTCTAAACATTTGTACGCTTTATGTTTTCGACTAAAGGCACATAAATATGGGGCGAAACAGTCACAACATGAGCATAATACAAGCTAGCGGGAAAAGCAAAACGAACAAAATATAATATAACAAGAACTGCAAACGCACTCGTTCTGCTTCAGTTATCCTCACTGAAATGCTGGCTGTTAGAGATTCCGATCCGGATTTTAAAGATTCCCCCCAGAGATTCCCTATATTAGAGATTCCCTATTTTAGGGATTCCCCCTTTTAGAGATTCCCGCTTTTAGAGATGCCCCATTTTAGAGATTTCCCGTTCCCCGTTCCCCGTTCTTCATTTCTTCATTCCTCGTTCGCTATTTTAGAGATAGCCATAAAAGATTGTATTGACGCGTACTG
>OX421450.1:15949461-15954461 GCA_949126865.1 Montipora capitata | reverse complement strand
TCGACTCCCATGAGCTCTCAAGAGTTTCAACTTTCATCAACTTTCGCTCTTCGTTACACATAAGTAGCATAGTATTTGCGACAGTCCCTTTCACGCTCGCTAATAAGAGATGGAGATATGCGCCCGCGCTTTAGAGTGGACATGAAAAAAGGAACGGGTAAGGGGGGGGGGGGGGGGGGCGGGAGAGCGAAAAGCGCGGAGGCGTTACGAGGAGAGCGCGAAAGGAAGAGTCATGCCACGGCTGCCGACAACCACAGGATTCTAACGCGAACTGGGCCGAAATGATATGCGGAGCTCTTATTTATAGTCGCACTGCAAGGGACTGGCGCGAATAGCATAGTATTTGCGACAGTCCTTTCACGCTCGCTAATAAGAGATGGAGATATGCTCCCGCGCAAGGAGACGAACGTTAAACACGGCCTTAACAGCCTAGGAGTCAGCCAATACTTAACCTGACACCTATCAGGTCCCACACTTAAACTAGAAAAGAAAACTCCAGACCATCCAAGACTTAAACTAAGGCGAAGAGCCAGTGGGAAAGGCGACAGTGAAACGGCGGAGACTGTTCAAGTCAGTGTAAGAAACAGCTAGAGCTTGGGCAGAAGGGTCGTGACGGGATAATAAGTCTGAAGGACCTCCAGGACGTAAAACTTGAGCAACTTTCAAATAATGAGATGCCGTAGGAGCTTGGCGCCAATCGACATGATGAAAAAACCGAAAAGAGAGCTCGAATAAAAAATATCTACAGGCTGCCAGCCCTCGAGTGGGACAGCGAAAAAGGCAAAACAAAACAAAGCTCAACGGATAACGTAAGCACACAAGGGAGATTAAATAAAAATGGCGAAGAAGACATGTAAGGACCCACCCAAGGGATGGCAGCCTGAGCGTCAGTAATCCGACTAAGGCATAAGACACCCTTTCAGGCTACCATTGGAAGGGATATGAAACAATTTGGGAGGACGCGCAACTGAAAACACAAATGAATGGGAAATACCGACATAAAATCATTATAAACAATTAAATAAACAAATTCGGGAGACGAGACACGCACATGGAAAAAACACGTGAAAATAAAGAATGGGTGTCCAGGGAATAGGACTAAACAATGGCTAAAAAATGCGGCAAAGCTGGCAAAACAAAATACCTTGAAAACAACAAGGCGAAATAAAAACGAAGCATAAACTTGAAGTGGCGAGAAAATCCCTACAGAAAGCCATTGTTTGAGAGGCAAAAGATGATTGTAAACACAAGCTAACAAAGCCCGCGAAGCAATGGGAAGGGCAGCGAAAAAGCCACTAAACAAAAAACCCGTCGCGAGGGAAAAATGCGGGAAAGACACTATAAAGCGTAAAAGAAAAACAAAACAAAGAAAGCATACACAATTGAAGGGCAGGGGATCGGAATGAAAGCACCTCGGAAACACAAAGCTTGGAGAGCGTAAGAGAAACACTAAAAATCACTGTAAAAGCCAATAATCGCATAAGCGAACAAAAAATTCCAAGGAAAATAGAATTGCACTGTTTTAAGGGCGAAACACACTGATAAAATGAACAAACTTGAGTGAAGGGCAGGGGAACTAAAGAGAGAAGCACTGCTCAAAACGGGCGATAGCGAGGCGAAGCACACAAAACATGACAAATAAAACGTGTGCAAACTGGGCAAGGGAGCCGAAGGGAGATTAAAAGCACTACACAAACCCGGTGTTTGAGAGGCGAAGCACACAAACATAAGAAACAAACGTGTGCAAAGCGGGTAAGGGAGCCGAAGGGAAATCAAAGACACTATACAAACCCGGTGTTTGTGAGGCGAAGGACAGAAAAGACGACAAATAAAACGTATGCAAACTGGGTAAGGGAGCCGAAGGGAAAATGGAAGCACTACACAAACCCGGTGTCTGCGAGGCGAAGCACACAAAAACACGACAAATAAAACGTGTGCAAACTGGGTATGGGAGCCGAAGGGAAATTAAAGCACTACACAAACCCGGTGTCTGTGAGGCGAAGCACACAAAACATGACAAACAAAACGTGTGCAAACTGGGTAAGGGAGCCGAAGGGAAATAAAAGGCACTACACAAACCCGGCGTTTGTGAGGCAAAGCACACAAAACATGACCAATAAACGTGTGCAAACTAGGTAAGGGAGCCGAAGGGAGATAAAAGGCACTACAAAAACCCGGTGTTTGTGAGGCGAAGCACACAAAAACATGACAAATAAGCTTAAAACGTGTGGAAACTGGGGAAGGGGCCGCGGGGAAATAAAAAGCACTACAGAAACCCGAAGCTTGCGAAGAAAGAAGAAAAGGGTACTAACGAACGGCCACGCGGGATAACAAGGCGAAGAGGAATCGGGGAAAAACCAAAGCAGTAGAGCGAGCAAATAACAAGAAATGAAATTAACACCTGCAAAGGAGCAGGGTCTTGTTGAGGATTGTCAACATTAGCTGGAGCAGCTGGAGGCTGAACAAGAGCTTGGGCGGCTGGAACTGCAGCTTGAACAGGAACTTGAGCGTCAGCCATAACACGGTTCTGCACAAGAAGGATTCTAACGCGAACTGGGCCGAAATGATATGCGGAGCTCTTATTTATACTCGCACTGCAAGGGACTGGCGCGAATAGTGGGGACAATGTCTACCCGTTACGACTGTACGGATTTCGACAGGGTGGCCTTGTATATCATCCACCAGAAGTCTAGGATATAATCTCGTTTATCTGGTTCTGAAGGGTGGATTCAGAGTTCCTGTTACAATTTCGGCGGATCAGCTGACGTAACTGGCTAATAAAAATTTACATGGTTTAAAAGTATTATCAGAAGTACTCATTGGAATGATCACAGTTAATAGAGGGGACTGGTTTCGAAGCTCGGCAAACATGAAAGGAGCAAACAAAGATGCCAAGATTTAGGTTGGAAAGTCCACGACCGTGCACAATCTTTTGTTTTGCGCTCATACACTATGCATAAATTCCGTAACCAACACGTTTCTATTGGTTAGTTCCTCAGTACGGAGTAAACAACTATTGTGTTTTGTGCACGGTCAAGGCCAAAAAGAGAACAAAAACCTACAACAAAGAAATTTGTCGGGTTTCATAACCATTCACCTCTATTTACTATGGAATGATTGAACGGGATTGCGGCTTTGAAATTGGTTCTTAGACCAAAACACTGCAGATCCGTGGTGAACACCAGGCCAAATAGAAATCACTTTTTGCACTTAAAATCTCTCCTCTGTATTTTGTATCTGATACCCGGGATTTTCCATTCGCGTACGTCAGTCCAAGAATGATTGGGATTATTACGTAACGTAAATCCCTACAAGTGCGGCTACGGGATTTGGTGGTAACCATTTCCATTAACTATCAGTCTCGCTCCAAGTCGTACTTGTGCGCAATCGTACGTGACGTCACCCTTAATTCAATTAGAATGGGTAATCAAATGGTGACGAGTGAAATTAGGGAATAGTTTTACGCGCGTTTTGTCCAAAATCAAATAATTTCCCAAAGCTTTATGCGAGAAAAATCATTTGATTTTGGACAAAAAGCAAGTGCAGAAATTATACCCTGATCTCACGAGTATACTATTTGATTAGCTATTAAAATCATGCGTGACAAATTACGTTCATAAGAGGCCATTTTGGCACTGTAGGCAAAGTTGCCACGGGCACTGTAATTTCACAAAGAAATATTGTAAATGAACCCTGAAATTTCGCACCAAAAGTACGGAGTAATTTGTTATCCATGTTATTAAAAACATAAAGACCTTCCAACAAGGCTGAGGTATTACTAATTTGGACATGAACTGCAACTAGGCCAATATGTGAGATTCTTGAAACTGAATTCTTAAAAATTGACACTGAAAAATTCAAACAGGGAAACCAGAATTGATAATTTCATCCAAGATTGATAAATCAGGCCAACGAACGAGAAGTACGTGTGCTGTATCCGTAAAAGGGGTCCGGTCGATCTGGTTTGAAAAATGGATTCCGATCATTTCTTGTGTGTTGCAAGACTTTCATGTGCCAAACCACAATCCGCTTGATCGGATCTTTTAAATTATTGGAGTTTTGATATTTGGTTATGTGAAAGTTCTCTTTACAATAACTTTCTAAATTCTTGCGCGCTCATTAGCTCAATTAGCTCTTATCCTTCAATAAGTATAAAGGAGGATAAATGTTTAATTTATGCAAAAATCTGTGCTACTGTCAACTTTTTAACCAATGTAATTTTATTGACTGTTGTAAGTAGCTAATCAGAAAGCGTGAAAAGCTATTGGCAATGTTCGCGTCAATTTAAATAAAATTCATGTTTTCGGCTGTTTACTGTGTCTTTTCCCCTCATTTTATCCGGCTGCTGGGGATTTCCACAGCCACTTCGACAATGTTATGACGCAATTTATCATCAATAAGAGGACAGACGCCTTAAAAAAATCTACGTCAATTTGTTAATTTGACTATGGTCCGAGCTTTGTCATTTTCTGTTCTCCTGTAGTTTCTCCCAATTTGCTTAATGAAGACTTCATCCATCACATCTGGTTACTTTCTCGGCTACAACAAAAAACTGTATACCGGTAAGTATACGTCTTTTGGGGTAGACTTTCATATACTGGACTAAAATTGCGGAGGACAAAAGAAACATTGTTATTCCGATTATTCCTTGCTGATTACGTATTGCTGTGTTCGTTTTTTGTTTTGTTTTTTTTTTGGTTTATGAAAGTGTTAAAAAAGGTTGACAGGCCTACACGACTCCCTTGTACGTGGTCTGGTTTCTGTTGCCTTTGTCCTAATGTTGCTCTCTTGAGTACATTTTTGAATGGACGCCTCTTTTAGGCGGTTCCTGTAGGAATCATTTAGCAATGATTTTTGCCCTGTGATGCTTTACATTTGAATCTTTACACTGCTGTGTGATACGTTTTCTTCCAAGAAAATAGTTGGTCTCGAAAATAATGTTTTTAGTTTCTTGGTGTTGACTTTCTCAGCAGTAATGTAAATGTGACCTTATGGCCTCT
>OX421450.1:15924461-15939461 GCA_949126865.1 Montipora capitata | reverse complement strand
GTATGGGGACCTCTAGCCAGCACATCTCCATCAAGTTATACCTGATGATAAAAAAATAAAACTAATAGTCTAACTTAACCAAAATAATTGAATTCAATTGTTACCTAAATTTTTCATTAGAACGATGGATGATCAAAATGGTATTCGCTCCAGACGCCCATGACGAGGAGCCTATATCTCCAGCAATTCGTCCTTAAACCCTTTCGCAAGAACATTTATGTTTGCATCGTTTTTTCTGCAAAATGTATCGATTCTACGTTTAAGGACTTTCGATATACTTTGATGGATAAAATGTCATTGCTCTTGATCGATCGGACATTCTGATGTTGATTTCGAAACTTATTGAAAGGTAGAGCTCTCCGGTAAAGTATAGCATTAAACACTAAAATGACAGACAGAAGTGTCTCGTTATCCCAGACTTGACATAAGGGATGGTTAGTGCATATACAGATAAACGAGGTTCTTGAAATAGAATTTATCTGTGACTTGTTTCTTTGAGAAAATATATATGGTATTTGTTGTGAATAATCACTCAATCTTAAAGCAAAAAGTGGAAATTATAAGACGTACACGTTCCGCTATTGCCAACATCTTCCAACATTTCACAAAAGTGTTTTTATTCATTTATTTATTTTAAAAAAATGCAAGTTAAATTGTAAATAGAAAAGAAGAAAACAATGTTTGAAAAAAACACGTCACTAAATTTGCATTTTGGTGCGAAGACATTGGAGGACCTGTAGAAAAGAAAGCACTTTGTAAGGTACTACTTTTGCTTTGCTTTGTGTTGTACGAGGCCAAAAATACTTTTGAATCAAGATAGAAATTTTCCAGAAATCTGAAATAATTTGAGAAAAAAAAAAGGAAGGCGACACCAAACCGTTGTGGCCAACATATCACGAATGCGCACAACCATTTAACCATTAACGGTCACATTAAGGGATCGTTGTGTCACAATATTTTATAAGCGAAAAACAACAACGAAAAAAAGGTGACACACGCTAACACCAACCCGGTGTGGCCAACACATCACGCATGCGCATAACCATTTCACCCGGACAATTAGCAGCCATGGACAGCTGTTTTGGCCTTGCTGTGCCTGATCATCATGGCGTAGCTAACATACCAGGTGTTGGCCACACCGGGTTGGTGTTAGCGTCTGTCACCTTGCTTTCTTTGTTTTTTTTTTTCACTTAGAATAAATCTTTTTGGTTACTAAAAATATAATAAACATTTATTCCATGAGCGTACGTTGGATATGAGATGGTAAATAGCCAACGAGATGGGAAGCGCCGAGTCGGCTTTAACCAGTCTCGTATCCAACAAACGGGAATGTAATAATTGTTTTATTAAATTATCATTAAATTCTGAACGCTTGGACACTTGCAAACTGAGGCCAATCAGTTTCCAGATTGGCAACACGTGACACAATCAGTTTCCACATTAGGTCATATGAGGGGCGGATCTAGAGGAGGGGTGCAGGGGGTGCCCCTCCCCCCTCCGAGATGACCTGCGGCTTTCTAAAATAAGTAGTATTTTGCAAAAAAGACACCCGTCAGTTTAATCATTTCTTACGGGCGCATCCCCTTCTAAGAAAATTCCTCTATTCGCCCCTGCATACGTTTTATGAGTTGATAACCGAGATTGAATGAACTAATCAGAAAGCTAGCAACGAAATATCCAAGGTTGAAAATTTAACAGTACTTTATATTTCCTTAATACAGGCAGGCAGAGAGTAACTCATTGTGAAACAGTCGGTATTCTGCGTGACCAATTTTTTTTATTGAGGGTATGGATGGGGTTAACTGTTAGTTGACATTCTGCCAAACCTTTAACTGTTTGCTGAGAAATGATATGTTTCTTAACTGATAGCTGAGAATTGGTGATGTGTTTTTAACTGTTAGCTGAGATATGGCCAAAAATTGAGCTGACAGCTGAGAAATAGGTGAAAATTGAGATAATAGCTGAGATTCCAGCAACCCCATCCTGACCCTATTTATTATGTAGTTGCTAGGAAGTGTCCAACCACATCTTGGAGTATTTTTATTTGTCCACAATCATTTGTTCACTTCTTTGCTATGAAGTTTGCACTGAATTTGTTCCTTCTAATAAGACATACTGGCTGAAGTGCGCTATCATAAAAAAAAAAATAATAAAAATAATAATAATCATCATCATCATCATCATAATAATAATAAACAATACATCTTGGGTTTACAAAAGCCGAGTTGCTTTTTCTTAAAATGTGGCTCACAGGTTCTTGGCGATGTGTGGCGGCTTCGGCATGCGATATCCTCTTTTCAACTCCGCTACTGTCCTGCCCTCAGACCAATCAGGATATGGAATGCCTCCTGTTGATTGTCAAATGTGTTATTACGGTTTTTGTTGCAATGAAATACGATTTAGGGCTTTAATGGAAGATGGCGCCTGAAGGTGAACACAGACGATTCACAGTACTAATCACATAAACAAACAAAAACGTAAGAAATAACCAGTAACTCGTTAAAAAGCAAAGTGATCAAGAAAAAAAAAAGTAAGTTCAGTAGCTAGGAAAATTTCCATATAAATTCACCTTAAATAATAACAATTTTAGGTAGCGAGGGTTTAGAACTAACAAAAACCAACCAACAAACACAAACACAAAACCAAAAATACCGCGGTTAGCCAGGGAAGATAACAATCGCACTCACACAACATTGTGATATTCCTCTTAAGACCTTTTAGCTTAAAATCATTTTCATGGGTACCCACCAATTGTAAATATCTCATAGAGAACGACTCCAAAGGACCACCTGCAAGACAGAAACACAAACATACACACACACACGCTTTATTTAGGACTGGAGTGTATGGATGCATGGTGCAAGTTCAAGTTCAAGTTCAACTTCAAGTTTATTAACTTCTTATTTTACTATTACAATGGTAAAGGCTACACTATCCCCCAAATAGCATATGCTAATCTAGGCGGGGATGGCGCAGTGGTGACAGTACTCGCCTCCCACCAGTGTGGCCCGGGTTCGATTCCAAGACTCGGCGTCATGTGTGGGTTGAGTTCGTTGGTTCTCTACTATGCACCGAGAGGTTTTTCTCCTGATATTGCGGTTTTCCCCGGCTCTCCTCAAAAACCAACATTTGACTTGATTTGCGTTGATTGTTGATTTTAGTTTACAGTGTCCCCAATTTGTGCTCCAGCCCTAGGAAGACTAGACACTTAAATAAAGTTCCTTTCCTTTTCTTCCCTTTACTCAAATGTAGTATTAATCGAATTGAGTTTGCATGCAGAGACCAATGCGACTAAAATTCACGTTTATGTACCTTAAACTAACCAAAAGGGGTTGAAAAAAAAACTTTCCTCTTAGGCGCTAACATTATTGCTTTTCCTGACCTGATACAATTATGTCTTAGGCACTAAATACTTCAAAATTTTGGAAATTTAATCATAACTAGACACTCCATGAAGCGTACACTGGGTTGCCTGTGGTACGTGTCACCCAAAAACAGAAGGCACTGAATTGGGGGGTATTGAACTGCAGCGTTCCAGTTAACTTTTTCAAGTGGGGGCCATTAAGACCATTTGAGGGTTCAACCAGTGGTCATGCCAGCAAAGGCCCTTTGGCTCACACGTTTAATGATTTTGTAATGCCCTGTCCAATTTTGAGGTCTTTTAGTTTTTTAAGCTTTGGTTATAAATTAAAACTAAAGATAACAAAACACACTCTCAAGTAAAATTCACTCGTTTCTCCTTTAAATAAATAGTCTGCCAAAAAACTAACTGCAAATTGCTCTGACAGACGTTTTCCTGCATGTCATGCATGTCTTGCAGTTGCACTAGGCAAACATTTACTGCACACACTAAGGAAGTACTGACGATGTTGTTTCCGCTTCACAATTCCTCTTCTTTTCAGTCTAATCTGATGCCAGGTCAAAACAATTTTTGGCTTTACGTTTGCATCAAAAAGTACCGTAAAAGCCGGGAGTTAACAGTAAAATACAAGCCAAAAGACAGATGAAGAAAAAAATACCAGTCTTTATATACAACTTTGAATCGAATTGTCATCGAAATATTAATGACAATCGATCGTAAATACACGACAATTTCTACAGTCTCTGACTTTTATGAATCAAAGGAAAGGTCATGATGTTCTGTCAAAAGGAAGAAATTGGTCACGTGCTAGGCAACCATAAAGGTGCACATGATCACTTTGTGTCAACTGAATGAACAACGGGAAAGATTGTTTTATTAAAATCATTCGTCGTTTTCATAGCAAAACAACGTACTTTTTAGCCAAGAAACTTCCGTCTTTGGTTTTTTTATTTTGTTGTAATATTTAACTGAATATTTACACTTCATCTGTCGGGTCAGGAAGCTTTTTTTGTCGAGTTCCTGAGAAACGTATCTATTTTGACTTCAGGGTGAACTATTAAACAATCATGAGGTTGAGCGGCCTTGTAATTGAAAATCTACATATCAACGAGGAACAAAAACAAACTTGCGAATTATCGCAAATCACAACGCTGACAAGCACAAAAGCATAAGAAATGGTTCATAAACATGCAGTTTTTTACTATCTAAATTTTTTGGGTTAGAGTAAAGCGATATATTGTTGAAATATCCTTCGTGATAAAGGAGTTATGTCACGCAAATGATGTAATTTCACGACACTCAAAAAGCGCAAAAAGCATGAGTTAAATGTAAACGATCTTCGCACTAGTAGGTCATAGCAATAAATTGGATTAACCAGGTAGTTAAAGAAATATTGTTGGCTTCCCAAATAAACTTTATTTTACACTAGAATGACAAAACAGATACTTTTCTGAGGTTAAAACTTGGCTATCTATTAGAGGCTGTCTCCGTAACAGCGGTCCGGTCGATCTGGTTTGAAAAATAGATTTCGCTCATTTCTTGTGTGTTGTAAGACCTTCACGTGCTTAAACTAAAACCACAATTAAAATTTTAAATTATTGGAGTTTTGAGGGATTTTTGGTTCACCCGCTCGAACGTTCCTGCCACCCTATATCGAGGCTTTAATTTGACCCAACATTGAAGATCAATTTATCACGAACTAACGAAGCCTGTACAAAACAAAAACGATGGCCAGTTACTTCATGTCTTTTGAATACACAAAGGTGACTTTCATTAACACTGAGATTGAATGAAGCTACTAGCCACCCATGTCATAGATCCTTATCAGACACGCGAACACCGATCAACTTTAAACTCTATTTATGAAGAAGTGAGACGGCCTTTTTCAATCAAACCAACGCAGCTGGAAAGTAAGTATCATACATAATGTCATTACGGAGAGAAACCTTGCGGCCCGTCCTTGCTGGAATACTTATAGCTTTCTAAACTTGCCTAATTTCGGCGATCTCCAAGTTTTGGCTGCACATTGAAAGACACGTTAACAGGGAGCGTTGCACCAACCTCGCACGCAGATAGACCTAAAATAACCCTAAATAAACGAAAAAGACATTTAAATGCATTACAGGTCAATTGAAGCGGCAATAAACCCTCTTTTAACGGCTTCAGCTTGGCTTACGTGCAACAGATAAATGCTTCAGTGTTCGAGTTTCGCTCCATGATTTTACAAAAAAAGGACGATCTCTGCTGCCCAAGCACTGGATCCCTGAAGGTGCAAATCAGGTTTAGGTATCTAAGTTGCTTTTTGTCTGCTATTATCATTCTTAGATCGACGTTTTTCCTCCGAACTAAACGGTGAACATCACTGAAGATTGCAGCCATATTTACCGTTTGGGAGAACCGCTGACCAAACTCAATAATAGCACTTGTGAGGTACTGAGGAAAGGAGGGTGTCCGTGAGGATTTTGAATTTTATTGCAATAAGAGTTGTCAAATTTAGAATTCCTCCACGCTAAACCTGCACACAATTGCAAAATATCTCGTAAGTGACAAACCCAGGAGCCCATGACTCAGCTAATGGGAAATGTAATGCCACGCATTTAGAGCTTATTATGGTTCATGATTTTAGCTTTACCTTAAAAGCAACCTCGGATTTCTAGAGTATTTTAAAATCTATTTTTCTTCTCAGTAATACGTTCGGGAGCCGGATTTAATTTTTACTGATGTCATTTTAGTCTAGAAAGTAGGACTGTTTAGAATGCCTTTATTGTTTTTTTCAGCAAGCAATAAAGGACCGCTTGGTCTAAATGCATACCAAATAATACGGATTTATTACGTACTTTTTCTGTATTTTACTGACAGTCTACATTTGCTTTAGTTTCTTGGTAGTTACTGAGGGAATTATCATGGATAGGCTTTTACCAAAAAATAATAACTGTAAGAGCATTCGAAGAACCCGTTTCACTGTTTCACTGTGTTGTACATTGACTACACTTTCTTTGCCATAGGTTTCAATTTTAGGAAAGTAACAGAATTTATGAATCTTCATACGTAGAACGGTTTTGGAACGACTCTGTTGCCACATGATGTCGAAGATACGCCAATTTGAGTCTGAGGCACCATGTTGGAAGTTAGGGAGTCGACAAATATGTACCAATAACGTCAGCAAAGAAACGACATTTAATTTAAAAATTCGTAAACGAAGACAAAAAAGCTGAGATAAGTTGAAACATGAAAGAAACGAGGAAAAAACTACCAAAATAGCAAAAAATAAAAGGTGGTTCCCGTGAAAATATCAACCATATATAAACAATATTTGACACATCAAAATCCTATGGAAATTTTAGGAAATGTCACAAAATTTGCTGCCGCTTCAGAGTTATGAATGCTAGAAGTCAGCATCCTTCCCACCCCCCCCCCCCCGCAAGGAACAAGGATTAATTAGGGTAAAGCTAAGAACCATTCGGTAGGGGAATTTTGGGGCTTGCCAAAGCCTTAGAGAGATTGGCCCACGCCTATACGGTAAAAGCAGTGCTACACAACTCCTGGTACAGCATATAAAAAATAAACCTTTACTTTTGTTATCACGGAATCGTCAACTTAATTTTAGCGAATACCACAATCGTCTTTTGTGCCAGAGGGAACGGGCCACGCCCACAGGTAGGATATTGTTGAGTGGGTGCGTGTTAGCGCTGATGACGGGAAAGTTTAGTGGGTCGTAAGTCGAGGTGCTCTTACGAGATGTTTTGCAATTGTGTGCAGGTTTAGCGTGGAGGAATTCTAAATTTGACAACTTTTATTGCAATGAAACCGACACACTCCTCCCCATCCAGCTGTCAACTTTACCTCACAAGTGCTATAATTGAATTCGGTCAGCGGTTGTCCAAAAAGTAAATATGGCTGCAATCTTCAGTGATGTTCACCGTTTTGCCGAGGAAAGACTTCGATGCAAGAATGATAATGGCAGAGAAAAGGCAACTTAGATACCTAAACTTGATTTGCACCTTCAGGGATCCAGTGCTTGGGGAGCAGAGATCGACCTTTTTTTTGTAAAATCATGGAGCGAAATTCGAACATTGAAGGATTTATCTGTTGCAGGTAAGACAAAGCCGAAGCCGTTAAAAGAGGGTTTATCGCCCCTTCAATTGACCTGTAATGCATTTAAATGTCTTTTTCGTTTATTTAGGGTTGTTTTAGGTCTATCTGCGTGCGAGGTTGGTGCAACGCTCCCTGTTAACGTGTCTTTTAATGTGCAGCCAAAACTTGGAGATCGCCGAAATTAGGCAAGTTCAGAAAGCTATAAATATTCCATCAAGGACGGGCCGCAAGGTTTCTCTCCGTAATGACATTATATATGATACTTACTTTCCAGCTGCGTTGGTTTGATTGAAAAAGACCGTCTCACTTTTTCATAAATAGAGTTCGCGTGTGTAATCAGGATCTATGATAGGGGTGGCTTTAAAGTCTCGCTGCTAGCTTCATTCAATCTCAATGTTAATGAAAGTCACCTTTGTGTATTCAAAAGACATGAAGTAACTGGCCATCGTTTTTGTTTTGTACAGGCTTCGTTAGTTCGTGATAAATTGATCTTTAATGTTGGGTCAAATTGAAGCCTCGATATAGGGCGGCAGAAGCGTTCGAGCGGGTGAACCAAAAATCCCTCAAAACTCCAATAATTTAAAAGATCCGATCTAGTGGATTGTGGTTTTAGTTTAAGCACATGAAGGTCTTGCAACACACAAGAAATAAGCGAAATCTATTTTTCAAACCAGATCGACTGGACCGCTTTGACAGAGACAGTCTCAATCATTTGTCAGAGAGAAAAAAATCCTGTCTCCTTGCGTATCACATTTCAACGCACGCATGCAAATTTGTTAAGCTCGAATATTACGCAACATGGTGAATTCATAAAGACCACCTTTTCCAGCAAAGAATTTATTGAAACAAAAAACATATTTTCTTTTAGAGGCAAAAAATCCTTGCTATTTCATTCCGTGCGTGAAGACAAGAAACCCAATCGTATCAAATTACCATACGCAACCAGGAGCCCATCAGTAGGGGCCTCCATCTATCACTTTGTTTGTATGAAGTAGTGTTTTTTCCTGACCTATCTATGTTTAGAACCACTTTCGCGCCATTCATTGTCATGGTGAATGTCAATAACAATTCAGTAGCCAATCAGCGCTAAGGTCTCTCTAATGCTGCAAACTCAGCAGAAAAACATGGCGGACCGAAGTGGTCAAGAAAGCGAATCTCAACTATCAAATAGCTTTGACTGTTCAGTTTCATTATCTATAGGATCAGAAACTAGTTCAAGTTTTGAGAGCAAGGAAGATAGTGGTAGCTCTGCTACAGAAAGGGAAGAAAGGGAAGAAAGTGACGGTTGCAAGTACTTCAGGCAAGCGAAAATCGCAACCATCGGCATCACAGAATCATGCGGACCACTTAAGGAACACATTTAATTAGCGCGGCAAATTCAAGAACGTTATTTCTAAAAATAGATGGGTCACGAAAAACGCAACCTCACCTAGGGCTCCTACTGATGGGCTCCTGACGCAACAAAATAAATTTCAGGATCAAACCCTTTCCTGAAGAACCTTCTCCTTGAATAATAAAGCACAAAATAGACGAAAAGCTTTCTTTCAAATAATTCTTTGCTGTCACATTTCCAATTATGTTTTTACCTGAAGACTGTGCAGAGTTGAGTACAAATAAATGCAAATAGGCAGGCAACAGAGATTACAGATCCACTTAAGGTGTTCGATTCCTTCTCTGCCTTTGTTGAACTCATAAGTTACCACAGAATTTTCCATTTGGTTTCAGTGTTGTACATAACATCACGCTTGGTAAAATATTAGAAATTCAGCTCACTTTGATAACGGCTCGACGACAGAGCTACCACTATCTTCCTCACCCTCATAGCTTGAACTAGTTTCTGATCCTGTAGATTCTGAAACTCAAAAGTCAGAGCTATTCGATAGTTGAGATTCCCTTTCTTCACCACTTCGGTCCGCCATGTTTTTCTGCTCAGTTTGCAGCATTAGCGCTCATTAGACCTCAGCGCTGGTTGGCTACTGAATTGTTATTGACGTTTACCATGACAACGAATGGCGCGAAAGTGGTTCTAAAAATAGATAGGCCAGAAAAAACGCTACTTCATAGAAACAAAGTGGAAGATGGAGGCTCCTACTGATGGGGTCCTGTCCAGATATTTATTTTTAACCGCCTGGCTCGTTTATCCAATTGACGTTCCATTCTTGAGCTCCATAAAGGTATATTTTGTTTAAAGACCCACCAAAACTCCATTTGCGTTTCAATGACTTCGACGCCATTGCAGGTTAGTTAAATATTCTCCTGTGTCCACCAGCCAAAATCTACGCATTTCCACTACCCCCTCAGACCTAAGAAAATACACACAGAAGACTCTATGCACAAAGACACCACTTAGCAGGGGAGTGGCGGGGAAGTCTTTTACCGACACGGAAAAAAAACCAAAACAAAACAAAGAAAACAAAAGAAATTCCACCCATTTTCCGACTGGGATTGCCATACTGGCAACCCAGTAAAAAGCACATACACATCACTTTTGCTTGACAGATTTGCAGCATCTCCAAAGAGTATCTCAGGTGCCGTCCACTTTACTGGTATACAGCCCTAGGGAGAAAACAGCATTACATTTTCATGTTAAAAACAGAACGTCAAAGAGGTATACAGGGAACAATGTGAAAGGAAAGCCATCAATAATGTAACCCACCTTTTTGGCATTGCCATGTCCATATTTAAAGTTCTGGTAAGATAACCCAAAATCAGTGATCTTGCACACACGGTTTTTATCAAGAAGTACATTTCGTGCTGCAAGATCACGGTGAATAATCTACAAAAAGCAAATAATCAACTTTAGTCTTATTCGCGTACTGGATATTTTCTGTAATCCCACCTGAAGTGAAGAGGTGCGATTTGCATTTCCCTGGCAACAAGAGGACTGCAAACGGGTCCAAAGTTACAGCTTACTCAAAATGACTCAGAGGAAGTTGATGAATTTCAACGTTTGGAAGCATTAATGGGTATTAACTAAAATGATTAGAAAACAACGGGATCTGATCGAGCCATAGCCAATGTTCCCCGATTTTAAAAAGATGACTGTTGTATTATCATGACGACCACGGCGGCAGCAGGCAATACTATGTAATATCAAGGGATGGATTGGTGCATGGTCCTCCAGCGTTATCTCAATATAGAAAACCTAGTATTTAAATGGCCCGCTAGTAAGTGTTACCTACAGCAATCCATTTCTTTTCGATTTACGAATATCATAACAAAATAATCACACATTTTCGCCTACATAATGTCAAACACTATAGGCAGTAAGCATGTTGCATGATGCATTTCGTAGATACAATCTTAATCTGTGAAAGATTAGAATAAGCAACAATAATACCATATCTTACTACATGCTTGTTTTGTGTCACATACCCCTCTAGATGCTAGGAAAGCCATTCCAGTAGCAATCTGATTTGAAAATGACATTAGGTCATACGTCCCCAGTTGCGCTACTTGTAGTTTGCCGCGATAATATTTGTCGAAAATTCCACGGCTTTTTCTCAGGTACCCCAGCAGATCTCCACGGGGTAAGTACTCCATGATCAAAATTGGGTGTACTGTGAAGGTTACACAGAGTTTGGACAACGTTTATAATGCTGCATTCTAACTGTTGACTTCTTGGAAAGGTGGATATGGGCTCTACCATTATTACTTTTAGGCGCTTTTAAGAAATAAACAAGTAAAGCCGTATTTGCGTGGCGTTGCACTGTGTTGGAAGATCACAGTTTGCCCAACCCCCTTTGTCAGCATCGCATTTAAGCGGCTCACCTTGAATGAGTATAGAGGGTGAGGATAAAGAAAATGGCGAATATCTACACATTCCCCAAGTTAAAGGTCATGTTAACCAAAAATGATTATAACATTAATCAACGTTACTGTATGATGGAAAGAACTGTGAGAAGAACTTCCTATAATGATTTTAAAAAAATACTAAGGGCCAGATTTTTAATAAGACAAAACTTACAAAGCGAACTATAGTGAGTAAGAGATGATTAAAAATTATAATATATTTTTAAAGATGTAAAATATAAAATTCTCATGCAAAATGTACACTTCCCTTTAATTATTTATCTCTCCCTGGTGGTCTTTGCAGCCTGAGGCAATTTCTTCCATATAATAATAATAATAATAATAATAATAATAATAATAATAATAATAATAATAATAATAATAATAAATTCTTTATTTTTCAAATTATCAGTAAAAATACACACACTGAAAAAACCAAATAAAAAACTCTAAAACAAGTATTACGCTTACAGAGATACAAATAATACGCAAAAAAACAAAGCCTCCAATACTTTCTTGTATAAAGAGGTTCTAACTGGGTTCTCTTTAGAAGTGTGAAATCAGGCACAGGACCGTTTTATATAGCCAACCATTTGCATTTTTATTAAATTTATCAGCTTCAAGGGTTTGCATCTCAGATTGCAAAACAAAGGTAATATCTTTTGTTATTTGATGTCATTGCTTTGATGATTTATTCTTTTAAAAAAATTGTTCTGTTTTTCTGTTTCTTGACCTTATGCTATGCAGTTGTTGGAAGTGAACTAGACGTTAAGAGGGATCAAATTATTTTTGGGAAATGTCGTGAAAACGGCCATTACCTCACTACTCGTGTAACTCGGCAAAATGGGCTAGAATTACCCGAATAATTTGCTTCAATAGACAAATTTAGCCCTACATGTCATCGGTCGATAAGGTTTTCACAAGCGGTCTTTTACTATAGGTGCAAATTTTTCACAGCTGTTTCTATTTAGCAGTTAGAATAAGATGCTTACTTTGGGTGGTGACACAGCCAATGAATTGAACAATATTCGGCTGAGGGCTGTCTCCAATTACTTTGCCCAACCCAATTTCTCTCATCAGAGCAGTTTTTCCTTCCTGTCCAGATGTGGCTACAATAAATGACACCAGGGTACAATAAGATTGATCACATGACTGGTTGGGGTGTTTCATGGATTTCTACTTCCTTGGTCATGAACTATTATGAACACGGTTGTTTTCCTCAGGCATGTTTTTGTCTCATTTTCTTTACGTCATGAGGCATTGTGAAAAACGGATTGACAGATTTGCCGGATACAAGGCTGGTATCAACGGAAGGCGATGGTGCGTTTCTTACCCTCCCTCCATTTGACAGCGCTCCATTTTACAGGTAATTAGAGCTCGCCAACCATTTGGGGGTATTTAAGTATCTTAAATCGTATTTGATATATTTCGCTAAGGATTGGCGATTTTAACCTGCAATTTAGCAGTGAAAAATAGCCTCTATAAATGATTTTTACAATGAAATTTATCGCTTAATGTGCAACGGGTTAAAAATCTGGTGTATTTGAGGTGAGACGTCGCCATGGAAGCTTAAAATAAAAGTTAAAGAACAAAATATCTTTACACACTTGTATTGAATACGAATCAAAAAGGAAAAAAGGATTAGGAAATCCATTAGGAGAAGGCGATCTATTTTGGTAGTCTCCGCATTCGTCTCGAGGTTAAGATAAAGGTGGGTAGCTTAAGAAAGTGTTGATTGAGAATTGATGATTTTTGCTGCACTCTTTCATAAAAGATAGTTATGATAATTTTTTCTTTCCCTTTCGACGTAGTTTATCGTGCATCTTGAACGAGGTTTTGTAAGCGTCTACGTGACAGGTGCTTCATTAAAGCACTTAATATCGCAGTGGAAACTATAAACTAACAAAATGGATGGTTGAACTGTGTAACGTGAAGTGCTAGATGTCTATCCCATATGAACCATGTGAGCATTAGCTCTACTGATGGAACTGGGCCCACACAAGGAAGAGAAAAAACTCTGCCCAGGGTGGGAATTGAACCCACGACCTTCGGGTTAGATCTCCGCCGCTCTACCGACCGAGCTACAAGGTCAGACGGGAGCAGGCCGTGGGAACTGAAGATGTTAAAGTCACGGCAATGAACATGTACAAGTACAAGGAAAAGTTACGTTTATACAAACGTTGGTCGTGTAGCACTTATATTTTTAAACAGAGTTAACTGAATGGAGTGTAGTGTAACGTGAAGTGCTAGATTTCTATCCCATATGAACCATGTGCGCGTTAGCCCTACTGATGGAACTGGGCCCACACAAGGACAGAGAAAAACTCTGACCAGGGTGGGAATTGAACCGACGACCTTCGGGTTAGATCTCCGCCGCTCTACCGACTGAGCTACAAGGTCAGACGGGAGCAGGCCGTGGGAACTGAAGATGTTAAAGCCACGTAACCTTTCCTTATCAATTAACAATCGTACTTACGAGAAAAGCACTTTGCTGCAACAAAACGTATGCCTCGTTTCCCATTTCCACGACTCAAAGTTGCTCGCCAAACTGTTCCAAATGCTCCGGAACCAATGACCTCCTCAAGAGAAATTTGGCCAAGTGGTACTTCCCATTTGTCCACTTCAACATTCAACAACTCCATTTCCAGTTCTTCCTCGGCACCACCTGATCTTTAATCCAGAAATGTTCAGTGTTAGTTCTCTCATTTTCCAATGGTGGGTTGGTTGCCGCTCGCCAAAGCCGTTTTTCATTTTGTCACAGGATGTTTCCAAAAGCGTAATTGGTTTGCTTATTTGATGCTGGAACACTCCCACAAATGATGCAAATATTGTAGTTCGAATGGCAGAAACCACTAAGTGGTAAGCAAGAGAAATGTCTAGCCCTTGCGATACGTTTAATTTCAGTTAGTTTTTAGATGTTACGAAAACGGGAGTCTGTTCCCCAAGACGTTTGCAAAGTCAAAAGAATTCGAAATGACGTTCAGAGTTGCAGAAGCAAGGAGGTTGGTATATGATGCCCCAAAAGCCAAAGTGGGAAACCAAAAGCCATAATTAATATCCTCAGCTGCCATTTTACAACGCCAGATAAGTTCATATTATGTATACTTAACAATCGCACACTTCTTGGGAAACAGACTTTTGATCTTAAAATAAATTTTGCGAAATTCACGTATCCCGGCCAACTCCCCTACACCTTCTCTCTCCTTCATTTTGTCTTGCTGCAAGGGAGGATGAGGGGACGAAACACCTCCACTATATATGGGCCTCTTCCAATGATTTTCTTTTCAATCTCAATTTAGCCTGCGGTCATGATGCGCGGCTATTTGGAAGAATACACCCGATTGGTTGTCATTGGCTGTGCGACCATGGACACGAGACCAACAACATTCAGAGCGTGGGGCGAAGCTAAAGATAGATGGGGCATGGAGATGTGTTCTCTACGCTCATCCTCCCTTGCTTGTGTCTAGTTAGACTTGCCTCAAGTCGACCTCACGAGAATCCCAGGAGCAAATGTTGTGGGGAGCGAAGCGTGATTTTTCGTACGCGAAGCGGATGAGCGAGCGACGAAGTCGCGAGAGGTCGACTTGTCTCGTTCGCAAGGTTCATTTGCGTTTCGCGACAAAAAGGGGATGACGTCATTCGCAAGTCCTGCACTTGATGGCGCAATCCCACGAAAACAATCAAACGTGCTTTGATTCTCCGAAATCGTCAGAGGAAATTTCTTGCCTTTGTGCTAAAGGTATCAGAAACAA
>OX421450.1:15904461-15921961 GCA_949126865.1 Montipora capitata | reverse complement strand
ATGAAAAAGGAAAGTACATGCAGGGACAACCTCTAAGTTGTCCATCAAGATGAGACGTAAAGCGCCATCGCCTACGATACTTATACAATTGACCACAAAGGAGTTTGTTTGCCCGAGTCATTTTCAATGCTTTGTAACGGTATTCGTCAATGTGTTGCTCAACAGCAACGATGTTAGTTGGACACCGTGTATGTTTCCAGCTGTTTATTGTACACAGCTCTATGATATTACAAAAATATTCCACTTGTAGCACAGGAATAGTTGTTCCTTATGTTCCAAACGTAAGAGAAATATTTTCCTTGTGAAGTCCGTAAGATAGATTTGATATTGTGCCAAAAGTGGTATACAGAAATTTCCACGTAAAAGCCTACTTTCTAAATAAACATTTCAGATATTCTTTGTCACAAGTGCCCATAGAAATTTTCACGTACATCCCAGTTGCTTGGACAACTAGACGCTCCGTGAGCGTAAACTGGGTTGCCCGTTTGTAAGTGTTACACCAGGAGCGAAACACTGGGACACTCAGTTGGGTGGTAAGTGGATTTTTCTCAGAGTAATGGTGGGTGTGGCAATCCGAAGAAAAAAAGTTTAAGAATGCAATAGGTACTCCTGGTAACTCCTACAATGGAAGAAGAAGGCCAGAGGATTGAATGCGGATGAAGCATATTTCTCATTCATTCTCAGGGCCGCTCGATTCTCTAAACCGGCTGTGTGGTGAGGTGGTACTTAGTTGCGGGGAGCAAGTAAAAAACGATTAATTTAGGTTTTCTTCATTGTTGAGAGTTAAATTTAGGTTACACGAGGACGCAGTAGATTTTAGACGTTGTACAACATATGTAGTTATTTCTTCTATACAGGTAAGCTTGAAGTAATTACAATTTTTTTGAGTTTAAAACGTGGTTGGGTTGGAAGTGAGTTGATTTCGGCGGAGAAAGGCTATTATCATAAAATTATTTTTGTAAATTCAAGTTTTATCAGCGGTTTAGCTTGTGTCCTTAGTATCCAATTTCGCGCGGTTCGAGGACCATGTGAGAGTTTGCCTGCCATGTTGTTTTGTTATTAGGCGGACTTCACATTTTTACCGTATCTGAAGAGGTACAAGCGTGTTCTGTAAGTCGGTTTTCAGAGAACCATTTGTGTGTTATTCGAAGCATTATACTAGCCACATTTTTCCTTTCATTTAGAACGCGTGAAAGGAATTGTTACGTGACAAGTTTGTGATATCCATCAACTGTAATAGGACTGCGGTAAAGTTAATAATTGGGACAGAGGCTGAAGCAGGATTGTGTGGAATCGTCTCAGAAGTGTATTGTAAACCGTTCAAGCTTGGATGTTGTCAAGGAGTTAAGTCTTACGTGGGTGTAATATGGAATAAATCCTTTAAACGCATTTGGAGTTTGGACTTTATTCTGTCATATGGCAGTCTCTGTGGTTTTGGCAGGCACAATTTTGTTTGTTGCTCGTAGGCTTCCTCTTGGCCTGATCGAAGATCAATGTTCTGTGCAGTTGCTTGGGTCTTCCTTTCTACTGTCAGAGTTTATCAAAGTACTGTCAGTGTAACGGTTCACTGCTTCAGATTTAAGGTGTTTGTAAGATACTTTTGAAGTTTCTTGATATAAATCTTTTGGAATCCTAGATCATAGCAGGAGCCCATCTGTGTTTCTGACCATAGATGCCGAGCATTTACATGATCAGTAATGCTCATGTATCATTTCATGCGTTGCTTCATTCATCGTGGGAACACTTGAATCCACAAATGACCAGCTTCCAAAGACAGTGGCTTCATGGCTCAGTTGGTTAGAGCGTCATACTGGTATCGCAACGTCATGGGTTGAGAACCTGTCGAAGTCCTGAATTTTTCAGGCTTTTCTACGCAATTGCTAGAATAGTTTTCATAACTGCGAGGATCATAACTTCACTTGAGTTTTTACTTAACAGCCTAAGAATTGTTCTCTTGTTGGATGTACATTGTATTTCTGCAGAAAAAAGGAAATGAGAAAACTTTTAGGACTTTCAACTTTTACGGAAGATGAATGTGGGTTCGTCCCAAGTGTTTTTGGTTTTAGAGGAATTTACATAACAGACAAAATATGCAAGCAATGGGACCATGAAAAGAGTGAAAAGATATTTTCATATCAACAACTGGGGGACTTTTGAAAGATGTACTTTCAGCATGTTACGTGCAAACCAAGAAAAAAGAAATCAGAATTCCTTTAGTAAGAGTCTTACCTATGATCGTCTGATAACTACATGTCGTTGATGGAATTTTCATCCTAACACCCTAAAAGAGAAAAAGATATTTAATAACAAGGCTCCAGATTTTATTTTTATGAATAAGTATTCGTTATTGTAAATAAGGTGGGCTTTAGAAATATTTCTTTTATAATAATAATAATAATAATAATAATAATAATAATAATAATAATAATAATAATAATAATAATAATTATTATTATTATTATTATTATTACTTTTATTTTATTTTGTTTTTTTTTTAAGGGGAACTGAAGGCAAAAAAAGAAGGATTTTTTGTTTTTCCTGGCATATCCGTCGCTCTTCGACGTACAAAAAAAAGTTTTTATTCCAATTTTGGGCTATCAGCATTGCGGCTCAGAGTGGAGGAGTCAGCGGGCATTTTTGCAGCTTATGATGTATGATATGGGGAAGACATGTGAGAAGCAGTATTTAGACTGATGTTTGTTGTGAATATTGAGTCCACGAAGAAACATCAAAGCAACAAAGAAAATATCTACAGCAACACTTGTGTTTACCTTGTTTCTGTTGATTATGAAATCTCTGTTACCCATATCATACCTCACAGCAGACGGCTGACTTAGTTTTTGAGCCCGCCTTGAAAAGGCCAAAAAAGTGGGAAAAGCCCAACTTAATTTTAATTTGAACATAATTTTCTTGCAAAAAACAGAAAACGAGAAGAAGTAACTCCACAAACTTAACTTTACTTATGTTAGGCTAATTTCCAAAAAAAAAAATGTTGGAAAAGTTGTTGCTTTTGGCCTTCAGTTCTCCTTTAATGGTGGTCTGAACTGGTACGTCATATAAGAAGCATGCCTGTCGTTTATAGTAATTAAGAGTCCTGCCTGGGAATATCTGAGTAAGATGAAAGATACAAAGTAATTATTGTAAACTTACCTACTCGTGGTGCAGGGCACAGGCAGGGGGTGAGGCACCATATGGTGGTGCCTTGTAAAATCAGCTTGTCAACAGACCTCTGAAGTCTCCCATTCCGGTTATGGGAACTTCTAGCTTAGAAACAAAGATTGTCTCCTCAGGTTCTTGGGCAAGTTTGGAAGTTCTTGTGGCATATGAACATGATCCTTTTTGACAAAGGAATTGATAGAATTTACCAACTTCTAGAAAAAAAATTTTCTTGGTAATTTCAAATTAATAGACAGATGATTATCAAAATCTCTGCTTATTCAAAAACAATTACATTATTGTGTAACATGGTTTTCCCTCCACTGGTTGCAGAGCCTTAGATTTAATCTGCTTTGCTTAAGTCAAATGATGCCATATAATAACAATAATAATATTATAGATAAATGTTTATAATATTTAAGACAAAACTGATGAAACTTGTCAAGGTGGTGCACCAATTTGTCTGCTTTTGAGGTCACTGTGGTAGATTAAGATGTTATGAATTTCCAGTTTTGTTTTAGCTGGACTTGTGATCTCTTTGCCAGGTCTTTGCGACACCTTTTTTTCAAAATCTCTAGAAGAGTTCTTTCATTTTCATTGTAAAAGATCCTTGCATGAAAGTTTCATAATATCATTTTAGTTATAGCTAGCATATGGATATTTTAACCGCATCATGGTTCCTGCCAAGACACATTTGTACATTTATGAAAATTTTATATTTACAGTTATTGCTATAAATAAATACGGTATTATCTGCTCTGCATGACAGTTTAAATAAATATATATAAATATTTAAATATCTTTGTTATATTTTATGGATATTTTAACAGCATCATGGTCAGAGTAGTAGACGCTAATTACAGTATTCTCTATGATGTCAAATTTTGTTGTTTTTAGGTAAATTTGGTCAAGTATGTTTCCTGATGAGACAAAAGTTGGACTTTGTACAAACTGTGAATAACCTAGAGAGGTCATTAAAGATTTTAGCGGTCTTATGCTATCATCATTTAAGTAGTTGATATTGAAATCACCAAGAATGATGTCGATTGGATAAGTGCCAAGGATATTTCGTAGATGACTTACATATTGTATTATATTTGAGTTGTTCTTTCGGTAAAGAAAAAGAACTCTAAAATTGGGACGCATAGTTGTAGATGTATTCAAAATTATTACAAATTTCATTGCATTTACTTGTGGAAAGTATTCATGTTCCTTAGTTTCTATTGATCTTCTGGTACACAGTGCCAAACTTAAATATCTATCAGCAGGATGATCTTGCCTGAAGAGAGTAAATGGTAGTAGATGAGATTTTATGTCAGTATCATTGCTATGAGGTACAAGTTGTGTTTCTGTCAGTGCAATTAGATCACTGCTCTTTATGTTTGCATCATACTTGATATCTACACTATGTTTTTTGAGTGATCGTATGTTTAATAGACATATAGTGAGCATTGAATTGTCCTTACATTTTTCACAAGTTCCAATGGTTTTTGAGATTTCTCGCAGTCTTTCATATTCTTTATGTACCCGAGGATCTGCTTTCACATGTTTGCTGTTAATTTTTCCTATAATGCGAATACCATTTAAAGAGGTCGCTCGGCTCAGTGCAACATATACCTGACCATAATTGAATGATCTCTGTTTGACCAACTCAAAACTAATGACGAGACTGTTAAGTGACAATCCCTGTACTTTGTGAATGCTAACAGCGTAAGCCAATGTTAAAGGGAATTGCATTCTCTGTATTTCTGGAGAAGAAGGTTTATTTGGATGTATTTTAATTTTTGCTAGGACAGGTTCTATGGGCACAACTCTGTTTTGTCGCACAAAACTGCTAGTACTCTTTTGAATTAAATTGTTGCCAGCTTTGGCATCATCAAATTTTACATAGATAATGGTGGGTTTTTTGTTATTTTGATTTACTTCAATTTTAACAACAGTTCCTAGTTGACCATTTATAAGTCTATCTGCAATATCAATGTTGTTGGTTAACATAACTCTAGCAGATTCCTTTATATAGATATTAGCATCAAGTCCACCAGTTTCAGACCTGGGTCTAGCTAAAATCCTGTTAATATCTTGCTCTGATACATTAGGAGGGTACTGATCTGTGGCTTTAAGGTGAAACAACTGTGCAGGTATTTGGTGCAATTTCATTTCATTGTGTCGATTGACCGGATTATTTTCAGCCCAGATGTGAAGAGCATCTGATGGGTAATTAACATCTGATGGATCTACAGATCTAGATTGGATGCACTTGATATCTTCTTCAGTTTGAGTTGCTGTACGGAACCTATTCAGAAGTTCAGCAAATGGTTGGTCATCCTTCTGCCTCATGATATCAACAAGCTCTATCATTGTGAATAGGTGCCATGGGTGGCACAAGTTAAACACATCATTTTTGTAATTTGCAAAAACAGGTTTCCTGCGTATTGGTGGTAGTTGATACATGTCACCAATAGCAAGAATGCTAATGCCTGCAAACAGGTGAATATTTGATGTGCCAACAATTTCTTTTAGTCTTTGGTGGATATGAAGCAAAGTATTGTTAGCAACCATAGAGATTTCATCTATTATGATCAACTTGAGGTCAGCTAGTAACATTCTCATCTGTGTTTTCTTTTGGTCAGACATTGCAGATAAATTATCACCTGTTTCTTTGGGAATTGCCAAGGCAGTGTTTATTGTTGTCCCATCTATGTTAATTGCAGCAACTCCAGTAGGTGCCATTAAAAGAACTGTAGGTAATTCAGGATTCATCGGAGGATGTCTAAAGGTCTTTGTGACAGTGTGGTAGATTGTTCGGATCAAGTGACTTTTACCAGCACCTGCTCCACCAGTTATAAATAAATGTATTGGTTTTACTTCTTCAGGTTTTCGACTATTCATGTTTTTCATTTTACTTCTACACCAGGTGAGAATTATATCATAAGCATAGCGCTGTTTTTTGTTCAATGATCTAACACACTCCCGTAGCTTATCATCACTAATTTCTGTTGGCTGGTTGTATGTTATCATTCCAAGGTTTGAATGATTCTCAGTTTCTGATGATGAAACAAGATGTGTAGGTAATTGTTCATTAAATGACTCGTTTGGTGCTGAATCATCTTGCTCTTCAGATTGTAAATCTGCATTTTCCTGGTCATTCATAGAATCATAGCTGGAGTGGATGATATTGCCCTGGTTATTTCGAAGAAAATCAAGTGCTTCTGCAACAGCATCAGCATCAGGCTCAAAATTCTCTCTGTTTCGTTCCACTACAGCTTGTACTTCATGGTCATAGAATTTAGAAGCATATGTTTGATCACTTCCTAAAAGACTTGTTTCATCTCTCCATGGGTAGTAAAGCATCAGGAGATGATGAAAATACAGTTCAGGTTCTTTTGCTTTGTTTGGCTTGTGATATCTTATAACAGCTTTTACTTTTCTACACTTCATAACTTCATGCGTGTTCATTAATCTTATTTTGTCTGGAGGTGACATATCAGGATCACAATTGTGATGTAATTCAATGACATCGTCAGTTAAAACCTCAGGTTGAGCATCAGCTGTTTCTTGGCAGTCCTTTTTGTATTCTTTATAATAGTATGCAGCAAACTCTGCCAGACATAGCCTATCTACAGAAGGAATACACTATGGTCTTAAAGTGTATCGATCAATAATATTTGATTTAAAGATATCAGTACTTTCATTATCCAGTTCATCAAGTTCTTCTGGTGATTTTGCAATGCGTACTCTTTTTTCTGGTAGGTCAGTGCTTACAAAAACTGTTGCAGGGAATATTTTTCGTAACCATAGTTCAGGCATGCATCTGTAAACACATTCTTGTGAACTGACCTCTCTGGTAGAGAGGAAAGCACCACCAATTCTTTTTAAGCTATCCCTGACACTCAAGTTTTCTTTCTTAGCTTCCTTTGCAGCATTCATAATTGCCTGTGAGCATTCAGTCTCATCCTTGGTAAAATATGAGCACACGTAAGTTATGCACTTGTAGTGGTTAAATACAGGTTGCAAGTCAACATTCGCTCTAAAACCCTTAATACCAGCAATAAAATAATTATTAATAAAACAGCTGTTTGTTGATCTTTTAAGGTGCAGCTCATAGTCTGAGTCAGGTGAAATGGATAAAGCCCAATAATATTCCTCTTCAGTTATGTTTACAGATTTGAAAATATCAGCTTCTGTTAATGTAGGATTATAGTTTGCCTTACTGGGATTTAACACTTCATCTATTTTTTCTTTAACTAGTCGAAGGATTTCTTTTTGTCTGTCTATGGTACTCGTCTTTTTTTCTGGATTTAAATCATCAGAAAGAGGTTCAGCCACAATAGTCTTGTTTGTAAAAAAGTGCCCAAAATTAAACCTACATTTAATGTTTTTGTATTTTCTACACGTCTTTGAATGACTGTGCTTTTGGTAGGTTTTTACAAGCTCGTGTAACTCAGGGTCTTGACTCTGATCAGGAAGGCATGCCTGCACATGTTCATCTATGAAATGGATATAAGCTTCCTTGGTATCATGTGTTAGTTCAGGGCAATCTGATGTCCATATTAAAGCATGTAAGTGAGGAGAGCCTCTCATCTGAAACTCAATGCGGAGTGCATAGTATACTATTTTACCAATTGGGTTTGCATTAGTTAGAAGAATTTCAGTGAAGAATGTTTCAACTCTATATTGAAAGTGCTTAGCAACAACAACAGGATTTACATTGAGCATTGAGCATCTTTCATTATAAGATAAAGCATCAACTTGTTCATTTGTTAGATTTTTGCCTTGTGTTCTTGCAATAATCTGAAAAAGTTCAGGCCACCTAAGGTCAGCACAGGATAATGTCATAAACCATGTTGGTATTCCAAGCTGTTTTACCATAGCTACTACTTCATACATAAATTTTTGCCAATAAGGTGGTGTTCCTGGAATTTGTCTCAAAAATAAATAAGCCTGATCTTGACAAATAAGATTTTGTAAATTTTGCATATTATTTGATCTTATTTGAGAAGCAGTAAGAGGCTGGCCATGCATTTTTTTCAGAGCAATATTGATGCTATCTGATACTTTCTTCTGTTCTATGATGAACTGAGCAAAGAAGAGATATTCAGGATTGGTAGCAAATCTACCACTGTGATGTAAAAGTCTTGCATTGAAGTACTTAACTGGCGACAACTTTATTTCTCGGTTGACAGAGTACCCATACTTGCCTTTAGGAAACAAAATAGGAAATGCTAGTTCTTCACATTGCTTGTCTGCCATGAAGGAAACTGGATGTTTACATTCACCAGGTGCAATAACATAGACTTCTTCTCCTTGAGATGATACATTATCAATTTGCTCAACAGTTACAGGATAATCTGGTATTACAGACTGCAAGCAAGTTTCACTTGTTGGTGCTCGATATTCATTCAAAGGATCGTCATTTTCTTCATCTGCCGGTGTGCTGACATTCTCACCATTTTCATTGTTTGAAGAAGTGTCATCACTTACACCAGATTCAGTAGAGTGGTTGTCATTATTCAAAGTTGAATCGTCTAAATTAACATCATTTTGTTGCAATGTTTTAAGATGCCTATCTATTTTGTCAATGTCTATACATATATTATCATACAAGGGATTATTCATTTTGAGCCACATCAGAGCATTTAATATTAGTTGGGGTCGCACAGCTTGAAAATAAACATGTCCTCTAAACTCCATTTTTCTCTTTAGTTTCAACATGATTATACCTGACCTTTCAGGAGGACGTGGCAATGTAGTACATGTTTGATCACATTCAACTGGTATATTACATATTGCTCCTTTAATCTTCCTCTGTTGGCCTTTAGGCATTACCACTATCTTTTCAAAAACTATCCTCTGTGCTATTAATATTTGTTCAAGTTTTTCTAGTACTGAGAGTTCTGGTGGTATTCTATCAACTTCCAGTTTATTACCTACAGCTTGACATGGTACTTGCCCTTTTGAAACTTTTGCATGACATGTTCTACAGATGTATTGTTTGTCATCAAATGACTTTATCTCAGTGAAAAGACGGTGTACGCTATATTTATTTTCTTTAAGTAACATAACTGTTTTTCTATATAGTATTCGATGACAAACTGAACATATGTAATATGGCCCCTCTCTGATCTTATTCTGAAATACTGATATGAAGTGATCCAATTTATGCTGAACATCGTTTGCCTTTTTTCTAGAAATTTTTGCTGCATCACTTATGCACTTTATTATTTTTTGCTTTTTTATAGGATTCATGCTGCAATATTCTTGTTTTTTATTGTTCAAGTATTGTGCCTTAATGAGTGGTTCCATTGCATCATACTTCCGCTTTTTTTGTTTATTTATCAGATCTTTTTCTGCAGGATCTAGTGACTTGTACCACACTGCTCTTTCAGACAAGAGCTTTTCGTTTTCTGCAGGCTCTAGCGATTTGTACCTCTCTGCTCTGTCAGACAAGAGTTTTTCTTTTTCTGCAGGATGTAGAGATTTGTACCACTCTGCCCTGTCAGACAAGAGTTGTTCTTTTTCTGCAGGATTTAGTGATTTGTACCACTCTGCTCTGTCAGACAAGAGCTTTTCTTTTTCTGCAGGATCTAGTGATTTGTACCTCTCTGCCCTGTCAGACACGAGTTTTTCTTTTTCAGCAGGATTTAGTGATTTGTACCACTCTGCTCTGTCAGACAATAGTTTTTCTTTTTCTGCAGCATTTAGTGATTTGTACCACTCTGCTCTGTCAGACAAGAGTTTTTCTTTTTCTGCAGGATCTAGAGATTTATACCACTCTGCTCTGTCAGACAAGAGTTGTTCTTTTTTTGCAGGATCTAGTGATTTGTACCACTCTGCTCTGTCAGACAAGAGTTTTTCTTTCTCTGTAGGATCTAATGACTTGTACCATTCTGCTTTGCTAACCAAGTATTTTCGTTTGGCACTAGGTTCCATGTTTGCATAACTTTCTCTTCGTTTATCGGCAAGTAAATTTTTCTGCCTGTTGGATTTGTGTTTCCTTAATACCTTTTGTCTTAAAGTGCTTGACAAATTACTGTAACAGTGTAGAAATCTGATAATGTATGCTACCTCTAAATTATTAGTTGTATTGAAATTTGTAACAGTATTAGCAAGGGCTTGAAGAAGGAAGTTGCTGTCATTGACAGTTTGAAATTCATCTAAAGTTCCATCACTATGGAATATTATTAAGTAGTATTTGTTGCTTTTAGTCTTGGAATTGTGCTGAAATATGCAACTTGCACAGTAATTTGAAAACCACATTATAAATCCAGTATTGCCTCTTGTGTTATCCAAAATAAAGTTCTGGAAGAGTTTGCTACTGCTGGATGCACAACTAAATATGCCTTCTTTTTGTGCTGTAAAGACAACATCAATAGTTGCATCATATATTTGAAGTTTGTTTGGAAATTTGCATAAACAGAGGTTTTCATCAGGACATGAAAATTGTTCCCTGTAAAACTCATTTCCATGGTCAATAATTGCTTCTAGAGTTTGTGAATTCCAGTAAGTGCATGCCTTAACCACTGAAAAACAAATGCTATAAAATGATAAAGCACAACAGTGTCGTATAAAAGACTCATTGCTTCTTGTTGAAATATGCGCCATTTCTCCACCATCATCAGCAAGTTCTGATCGAGAGGTTTCACTGTTCTCATCAACTAAGTGATTATCGTCCTTTTCTAGTCTTGTTATGTGAACACCTATCAGCTCAAACAATGTATTTGAATTTTCATACAGGGTTTGCAAATAACATGTGACATCCTGTATACTTTGTGCTTCTAATAATACACATGTTCCTTGAGAATGGGGCATACCAAATGCATCCCTAGCATGTGAATCAAATATTTTAAATTTACCACCTGGAATACAGTACATAGAAACAGTACTACAATCAATTGTTAAAAGAAAGGATTGGTAGTTTTGCCTTACTAATGTTAGCAAAGCATCAACCAAAGGCATACAGAAACTCAAACCATGTATAATGGATCTACCATTTATGGTACCACTATAGCTTGAACTGTATTGAAGCTGATAATCTGTATTAAACACATTGAGCACTTCTGGTAACTCAGTTAACAACAGGAAAGTTTGTCTGGACAGTCTAGATAACCCAGAATACAATTCATTACCAATGTTCATGATGTTAATCAAGTCTACTGATGAGATAATATTATTCCTGTAATTATATATAAGTGAAGCAAGAGACATTGCTACACACTGAGTGCCTGCATTCTGGCCGAACAATTCCACATTGCCTTGACTATAAGGCGCTTGAATAGTTTTGGTATGATCAATGGGCCCAGGGTTTTTCTCTATATCATTAGACAGCTTTAACTCTGTATGATTCATCTTATGGTTAACGTTCTTATAAACAGATCTTACTGAAGTATAGTTACACCTAAGTTTCACTCTTCCACGGCGAGCTTTAGGTTTTTTCTTTCGATTTGCTGTCCACCACGTCCTTTGTGTACTCCTCTTCTTAGCAGCAGACCTTAGTCTTACATACAAATAGTCTAACTTACGATTAAGTACACTCAATTTCGTAAATAAATGCATGGCAGAAGATTTCGGTACGTTCTTTTTAATATATTTTCGAACTAATTTCCTGAAAGATCTGCTCTTATGCAAGGCTCGTGATAGCTGTTTCACTGGAATTCTGCTTGGTTCTCGGTCCCTTTGTTGACGCCCTCCTTCACATTTACAATAAACAAACTTAGCATAACGAGATCGAAGTTGCAAGTCATTTACTGATTCTTTATTATCAATATCCACAACAACAAATGGCTGTGCGGCATTCTCATATATGTTCTCCTGCAAGGCTCGCGTTAGCTGTTTCGCTGACTTAGCATAACGAGATCGAAGTTGCAAGTCATTTACTGATTCTTTATTATCAATATCCACAACAACAGATGGCTGTGCGGCATTCTCATATATGTTCTCCTGCAAGGCTCGCGTTAGCTGTTTCGCTGAAATTCTGCTTGGTTCTCGATCCTTTTGAACAACATGGCGACGCCCTTTTACACATTTACAATAAACAAACTTAGAATAACGAGATCGAAGTTGCAAGTCATTTATTGATTCTTCATTATCAACATCGACAACAACAGATAGCTGTGCGCCTTTCTCAAATAGGTCACTGTCATTGAATGCATTCAAAATACGTTCATCCAAACATAAAACGCTGCACCAGGCATGGTACAAAATGCTGACAACATTAGTGAGGATAATTCCAAACGATACAAATAGTTGAATATGAAATAGCATTACAGCTCGAAATACACAGAAATTCAGTAATAGCAGAAAACAAACAGCCATAATAATACAAATGGATAGAAAATTCACCTTCTCTTTCAGAATTTTAACTAAATGCATCCGGATCAGCAGACTATCTTTCTGCGACTCGATGGCATCAGTACTGACTTTGTGCTCACCAACTTTCTTCTCTTGGAGACTTTCACAGTTCTGTGCTTTTCTTGTTTGGTATTTGGTTTCAAAGCAGTTCATATCAGTGTAGTTCATATCATGATTCTCATATATTTGCTCATTTAGTGCACATTTGTTCTCAATATAGCTTTCTTTCAGTTCGCGGACCGACCCGGGCCAAAACATTCGCTCAATGACGTCTTTTGGTGTGGGTCTACCGCGAACGGCGTGTGCATAAGTGAGTGGTTTGAGCGTTCCCAGCAAGAAGCTCAATACAACAAAAAGCCACATGGTGACAAAACACCTAATGTCTACTAACTCTGGTCTAAGGCAACTAACTTCACCACAATTTGATCGCGCAGGAGTGACAATGAAATGGTTTTACTCAATCATGTGATTCTGCCTGTCAACAAGGCATTATGCAGAGGATCGAAATCCTCCAATCATGATCAGCTATTTCATTTCGCATGTCAAGTGTTGCTGTTACCGCAAACACAGCTGGTCACGTTCTCGAGATGATACACAGAAGGCGTAACAACAGATTCAAAAGGAATAGAAATGGATTGTTTTAACTCTGTACTGCCGCAAAGCAAAGCGAACAGCTCAAAAACATTACCGAAAAATGATTTCATAATTCATAGCCAAATCACCACGGGCAACATCCTCGCATGTCGCATACTCGAAATGGTTTTCTATTGACAGATTTCTTTCTTTATGAGGCAATCATGGAAAGGACCCGGACGCACTGGGCAAATTTTTGTTTATTTTGCGATAAAATCTGTCACCAGTTCCCAGAGACAAGTGCGCCCGGTGATTACTTTGTAAAGGCTCACCAAACTTTCGAGATGCCGTCGTCCTGCCTGGGAGCAGGACAAAGTTTTGTCAGAGGTGAAATCTGACAGATTTGTCAATTTACATGCCATGATTATGATGATTTAAAGGAAAATGTCAATCAAGAAAATTTAATCTCTATTTCTTAGTCGGAGTATTTGGTGTTTATTTCGGTGTGATTGACACTTGTGGTTAACAAATAATTTACTGTGTCTCAGACTCTCAGTGCTTCCACGCTTGAAAAACTGAAAATTTTGTCAACATTTTTGGAAGGGCCAAACAAATTTTGTTAGTCCAGGCCGTCCGAAACCAAACCCCAAAAGCGGCAAAGATCTGAGGTAGCTCTCCCTGTGCGCAATAACTAAGATTAACGAAACTTTTTAAGACGTGTAAACAAATATTACACATGTGCAAATTAGTTAACCTTGGATAATAGGCAACGCTATTCAGAACGGGCAGAAAAATCTCACAAAAGCCTTTTCCAGCCAAAAGTAATTTTATTGAAACAAACAACATATTTGCTATTACAGGGAAGAAAAAACTTCCCATTTCATTGCGTGCGTGCAAACAAGCTGCCAACACACTCCGTGTCAAAAACGCGACTAGATAAATTTCCCACCAGTGTTCAGCATCAAACCCTTTACTGAAAAACCCTTTACATGAATTATCAAGCGAAATATTGTAACAAGCTTTCTTTCAAATAATTTTTGACTAACAATAATTAATGAAATTTGATTTCAGTGTTGTACAAAACGCCACACTTGGTGCAATATTAGGGCCTGTTTACATGGAGGTGGGGGACCCCAGGTAGGTGAGGTAACCCGCCTAGGTGGGGTAACCCGCCTCTCCATATAATCTCTCATTTTTATTTGATCATGTTTACATGATAGGTGGGGTAACCCGCCTAGGCGGGTTGCCCGGTCTGCCAGGTAGGGTAACCCTGTCAGCCGGGGTCGCATTTTCCCATGTAAACGACTCAAGGTGGGGTAACCCGCCTAGCCGGGGTCGTGTTCATGCGCGCCAAAGCGCGCCAAAATTTGAAGCAGAACAATATGGCCGCCCACGCTTACAAACCCGGCGAGCTTTTTCGCCGGCTTCATGTGGATAACGTGCAACAGAGCGAAGAAAATCAAGCATATTCTGGGATTGTGAGTGAAGAAGATCCGATGGAGTCCCACACATCCACTGTCAACAACTTTACTTTGCCTAGTCGGCCGTCGATAGCACAAGCAGCGCAAGGCAAGAGAAAAGCCTCTGAGAACAAAGAACAGTCAACAGCCCCTAAGAAAACCAAGAAGAACCCTAAAAACAAGGCATGGAGCGCTGATCAAGTTGAACTTCTTTTGAGATACCTAAAAGACTTCAAAACGAAGTGCGACTTTAATGGAATCGATTTCGAGGCCGACCTGGCCTCTATGTATACGGAGATACGTCGGTGTATGGCTGCCGATTTTCCAGAAGAATTTGGTCCCGAGGTTGTTACTGAGCCTATAAAACCGCTCAAAGAAATGAGTGAGAAAGAATACGAAGCCTTCAAAAAACACAGAGATAGTGAAAGAACTCATTTAAAAAAAGGGTACGATAGAGTGAAAGAAAAGATTCGAAACGTGAGGCAAGATTTCCGCACAGCAGTGAACAAGGGAACAAGAAGTGGTAGTGGGAAAATTGTTCAAGAAAATTTCGATCTGTTGTCTGAAATATGGGGTTGCTCGCCAGCTACCACGTCCCTTTCCTTTGGAATTGATGCAGACACATTAGGAACAGACATCAGCTCGGAAATACATAATGAAACGCTAGAAGGTTAGTGTTATTAAAAAAGTTAAATCTTCATTTTTATATTTATTCATTTATTTATTTATTTATCTATCTATTTATTACAATATATGGCTAAAAGGCCAATTGATAATTTTTAAAGGAGTCCTAAACCCCATGGCCATATAAAAACAGATTTTAACCTTTGAATCTCAAATATCAACATACAAATTTAACAGTCATCTTCTCTTATTGTTCTACTTGGGGTACTATTTTGAAAGATGAAAACAAATTTTCTATCATTAGTAATGATTCCCATGATATTCATTGCCTGAGTGAGTGCTGCATGTTGAATGGATATTATGAAGAGTTATTGGCTGTTGATCACAACTGAGGCAAGAGGCCTGTTCATACTTTTGTTGATTTATGGCAAGTGATGAAAATGACTATTATTTTAGAAAGAAGAAATAATTATTCTGTAAGACAGTTCTTTTACCTCCAATTATTCAATTTTACAAATTGTAGATGCATCAACTGTAGCGTCAACTGATTCCTCCAGTGAAAGCCTATCTGCAGAAACCCCAGTACTATCCCCAGGTCAGAAAAAAAGTAAAGGTGTCTCTCTCTCCAACATCCCCAAGTTGGTTGACAATAAGAGAAGGCATATGGAGAAAACACTGTCCCAGGCGCAACGAGACCAGCTGTTGATGAATACTGCTAAAGAAGATCTTCTCATGAAGAAAGAAATGATGGAGTCATTTCAACAATCAAACAAGACATTGGAAGAGTCCATATCAAAGATGACCATGTGTTTAACATCTCTTGGAGATGGAATTGCCAGTGGGATGCAAATGTTGGCAATGGCTCTCTCTGGTCAACCCCAGAATAATGTTCCTCAAGTTTCCCACCCACATTTCAATACATACAGTGGCTTTGCATCCCCACCTTCATATGGCAACAACAATTATTGTACCCCATTAACCAGACGTTCTGTACCCTCCCAGTTCAGCAGAATTGGTAGTGAGGAAGTGATGCAGTCCATCAATGAGCAAGGACCAATTCTAGGGCCTACTCGTACACTATTAGAAGATGAAAGCTTTCAGCTCTGATGATTACATAACAGTGATATCCTAGATGAACAAAAAGACATTTGTTGTGTTACAGGTCCCTTTAAAGATTTGATATTTAATCTATATGATTTCCAGTACATATTCATATTAATATATATGAGGAATGTAAACATTATTATTTAAGCGTTTAAATGTTATTTAAATGCATCTTTAATTGCAAGGTGTTATAACTCCAACATTTGGGCTAGTTAAGCTGTTCTATAAAGCAACAACAAGATAAATCCAGACAACTTGCATTTGTTCGAGTATATTTTAACAGTTTATTAAATCCAAGTAAAATAACAACACAATGAACTAAACAGCCATGAAAACTATCGAGTTTGCCTCTGGAACAAGAACAAAAGAAATTATTTAATTAGACAATACCACCAGGAAAATTAATGAAATAACAAAACAAACACTACAACTGATTTCTATAATAGACAGGTGGAGTGAGTTCCTATAAAACTGTGCTTTCAAGTATAAAAAAAAGGAACAGAGTTACAACTCTATGGTTGTACAATGGGAATATGTGTACCATCTACGCACCCAAAGGATTATGTTTTAGTTTAAGTGGAACGATCTTGATTCCACTAGTTAGCTTGCTGTTCTGTTATTAAAACCTCACAAGTTTTATGTGATTATGACTACATTCACTCAGAAAGGAATCTGTTTATTTTAGATAGCAGTATAAGCTAAATAAACAAATCAGTGAGGAATGTGTTCCTTGTAGAAGGATGTGATTATGTTTCTCACATAAGCTCCCTCAGCAGTGTTGAAAGAATATAACCGGTCTGGTGCATTTTCAGGTTGTGCCAGTCTATCACGTGCCATTTGCTGTGCAACAACATCATCCTCTACATTCATGCCCTGCAACTCACAAATGTTGTGAAGTACAAAACAGGCATAAATAATGCTGGGGATAACATTCAATCCCATGTCATTTCTTTTGTTTAAGATTTGCCATCTTGCTTTAAGACGGCCATAGGCACACTCTATTGGGTTTCTAGCACTCCTAAGCATGTTATTAAAGATAACCTCTTCATTTGTGCGAGTATTGGGGAATTCCTTCATGCAGTATGGAAGTAGGGGGTAAGCAGGATCCCCCAACAATGTAACAGGTATGTTTTCGTAGCCTGGTAAAATTTCTTTATAACACATAGGAAGTCTTTCCTCTCTTAAAAGTCTGTTTATTCTCGAATTACCAAAGACTCTTCCATCATGCACACTCC
>OX421450.1:15886961-15899461 GCA_949126865.1 Montipora capitata | reverse complement strand
ATTACAAAACGAAAAAGAAACTGCTCTATTCGCGAGCCGAAATCTGAAATTGACAACAGCAGCCGATAAGAACACGTACGCCGGTTTAGTTTTGAGCTCGTTTACTCAATGTAGAACACGATGATTCAAAAACAAATATTAAAGAACACTCAAAGCAAGTGTACACAACAAAATGGTCAGGGAAATGGGAAAAACGTGTTTTCACTCCCCCCCGAACACAAGATCATCAATAGTCGCGCGCGTCATGCAAGTTTGTCTAATGACATCACACATCAAAACACGCGCTTTCATTGGTCCCTACTAAAATTTCCAGGGAACCTTACATTACACTTTTCAAAGCACGATCGAGAATTTTTCTGACTGCTGCAATACTTCGCGTGAAATTAAGCTGGCCGCCTCGCAAGCCTCGCCCCATTCGCTCGGCTTGCTCGTTGGCAACTAAAAACCGTCGGGGACCTTTGTCAGTTCAAGGTCAAAAAAAGGGTTAACTGATGTACTTTACTCCACTTTATCTCTGAAAACGAGATCATTGACATTTTGAGGTATTTCGTTGAACCACGCCAGCTTGGCTTGGAAAAAGAATCGGCAAAATACGGCAAACTAGAAAGGACAAACTTCAAACAACATCCGCTCCAACAAATTACCTGTAGGAGCTTTAAACAAACTTCTGAAAATACAAGCTAGTGATATTTCTCCCTAATTTTACGAGAACTCATTGCGATTACGTGTTCATAACAGATTCGATACAGGGACCTACAGGTCAGCAAAGACCTCATACATTGTTTCGAAAAATAGCATTGCGTGACAAGCGTTACTTTCTAGAACCTTCGCGAGGGTTCGTAGTTTGTTTATTTTTAGGTTCGTGCGTAAGCGTTTCTAAATCGGTGTGTTTTGTAATCTTTCTATAATTAGATTCATTACTATTTTAGAAAGTTCTAGAAGCTTATTGTGAGAGTATATAAGTAGAAGAGTCCAAGCGGAGTGTTTTTTAACTAGTTTTTCACAAGCAAAGAGAGTTGGCGTTAGCCGTGTTTAGTCAAGTGTGACAGAAGCTGTGTTTATTCAAGTTGGCGGAGGCCGTGTAAGTTTGTCAAGTACGTGTTGTTAAGAATTTTACTTCGTGGAAACTACGTTCACTTTGGAATAAATCTTCTTGTTGCTGTTCCGACAACCCTGCGTTCAGTTTAGTTTGCAAACTACCTTTCCTCAAAACATTCGAACTCGTAACATTGGCGGTCTGTCCGGGAGAGGAATTCATTTGTTTGCCGACTACAGAAACCAGGAAAGGACAATTCAAGAAGGAGTTACAGCTAAAGTAAGGAGAACTGTACAAGAGAGTATATTGTGTTTTTGCTGTGAAATACTGCTATGGAAATGGAAAAGCTTTTGCAGATGGGAAAAGAATTCGGATTGGAAGGAGCAAAGCTGCTCGAGTTTGTAGAGAAGCAACAAAAATTGGAGGAAGAAAAAGAAGAGAAACGAAGAAAACTGGAGGAAGAAAAGGAAGAGAAACGCAGACAGTTTGAAGAAGAACGAAGAAGGGAAGAGAAAGAAAAACAAGAAAAACGTAGACAATTGGAAGAGGAAAGAGAAGAAAAGCGTAGGCGGTTTGAAGAAGAAAAGGAAGAGAGACGTCGATTACTTGAAAAACATAGAAGAAGAGAAGACGAAGAGAGAGAAACTAGGCGACAAGAACGCGAACTAAGGAAATTGGAGATGGAAGCCGAGCTGTTGAAACAGAAAGAGGCTATTGAAGCGGCAAAAAGAGAACATGAGCTGGAGATTGCACGTTTGGCTGTGGAGAATGCTGACGGGCGTCCTGAAGTGAGAGAGGATAGGGCCAAGACACCCAAGCTTCCCTCATTTATCGATGGCAAGGACGAAGACAGGATGGGCTTCGAAACGTAGTGCTCTTTTGTCTGGACGTGCGCTAGAAGTTTATTCGCGGTTATCCGAGGAAGCAGCCCAAGATTATGACCGAGTAAAGCTAGCATTGATGAAGAGATATGACCTTACGGAGGATGGGTATCGCCGTAAATTTAGAGCATCAAAGCCGGAAGTTGATGAGAGCCCAGAACAGTTTATAGTGCGACTGGAGAGATACTTGTTGCGGTGGTTGGAACTGTCACATACTGAACATTCTTTTGAAGGCCTAAAAGATCTCATTGTGGAAGAACAGTTTATTGACTCTTGTCCAAAAGAGTTAGCTATTCACCTTCGTGAAAGAGCCCCGGAAACGCTTGATTAGATAGCGAAAATCGCCGATCAATACTTGGAAGCTCATGGAAAGCACTTGTTTAGCTCTGCGACCAAGAAGCCGTTAGTACAGTCCAAGGCGGAAGAAACAAAGAACGTACAGAGTGATACAACAGCTCTCCAGTGTTACAAGTGTAATGCCCGCGGACACAAAGCAATTAACTGCCCAGCTCTAGCAAGAAAGTGTTTCTTATGTGGCAAGCAAGGTCATGAGGCGAGGAACTGTCGATCAAGTGGACGGAGGTCAGGAGGTCAAGGTAAAGATGGTAACCCTGTGCAACGTGGTCAGGTTAGTGCTGGTTGTTTGGTTAAGTCACCAGATCTTAACGCTACCCCCGAGGAAGTCAAGTCGTGTATTCAAAATGATCAGCTTCTGTTAGCCTGTGGTAAGAAAGTTCCGTTGCTAAGTAATGCCTGTGTTGAACCCTTAACTGGAGTAAGAAGTAAGATGCTAGTTATAAAAGGCAGAGTTGGAGAGAAGACTGTCGACGTTTTAAGAGATACCGGTTGAAGTGGAGTTGTAGTCAAGAAGGACCTTGTCGGCGAAGATCAGTTCACCGGAGATTTTAACGTCATGCTGCTTATTGACAACACAGCGAGGAAAGTGCCTATAGCAAGAATTTATGTTGACACGCCTTATCTTAAGGGTCATGTAGAAGCGCAGTGCCTTTCAGATCCTATCTACGACCTAATTATTGGTAATGTACGTGATGCAAGGGACGCACAGAATCCAGACCCCAGTTGGCAGGAGGCTTGTGCAGCAACTACACGAAGTCAAGCTAAGAAAAAGGATGAACGCACGACTTTGAAGGTGCCTAGTACCCGTGAAAACCCTATCGTGGATAGAGAGAAACTCAAGCAGATGCAGCGTGAAGATGAGAGTCTGCGGAAGTACTGGGATCGAGACGGTGTGTTAGTGAAGAAGAAAAATCTGGAGTACTGTACCGCTTATACAAGCATCCTTACGTGAATGGTGGTAAACCGCTAAAATAAGTTATGGTACCTGAGAAGTTGAGACGCCCCATAATGGAAGTAGCTCACGGATCAATCATGGGCGGTCACATGGGCATCAAGAAAAAAACAGACAAGATCCAGAGTGCATTTTATTGGCCTGGAATTCAAGGTGACGTCACCCGATTTTGCAAGTCCTGTGACGTATGTCAGAAGACCGTAAGTAAAGGATCAGTGCCAAAGGTACCGTTAGAGAAGATGCCACTGATTGATAAACCCTTTAAGAGAGTAGCAATAGATCTTGTTGGTCCTATCAGTCCCCCGAGTGAAGAAGGACACAGATATATATTGACGCTGGTAGATTTTTCGACTCGCTACCCTGAGGCTGTGCCACTAAAGAACATTGACACAGAGACTGTAGCAGAGGCATTAGTAGATATCTTCAGCCGTCTAGGAGTACCAGAAGAAATCTTGAGTGATCTGGGTACGCAGTTTGTTTCTGACTGTATGAGAGAAGTCACCCGACTACTAAGCATTAAACAGCTGACAACAACACCATATCACCCAATGTGTAATGGTTTGACGGAGAAGTTCAATGAAACGATGAAGTCTAAGCTGAAGAGACTGTGTAGTGAGCAGCCAAGACAGTGGCATCGCTACATAAACCCGCTGTTGTTCGCTTATCGTGAAGTTCCCCAAGAGTCCACTGGTTTTTCACCGTTTGAGCTGTTATATGGAAGAGCTGTCAGAGGACCAATGGCTATACTCAAACAGCTGTGGACGAAAGAAGTTGACGAGCCTGAGGTAAAGAACAGTTACCAGTACGTTTTTGAATTACGAGAGAAGTTAGAAGATACCCTTAAACTCGCCCATAGTGAACTGGAGAAAGCCCAGCAGAAAGGAAAGCACTATTACGACCGCAAGTCTAAAGTCAGGAAGTTCCAGTCAGGTGAGAAAGTGCTTATACTGCTACCTACCGAAGTTAGGTTCAGTGGTAGGTCTCAATGACTACAAAGTGAAAGTAAAAGGCAAGGAGAAAGTTTACCACGCTAATCTACTTAAAAAGTACTTTGAGCGAGAGAAGACTACAGCCGAAGGAGCAGTAGCTGGTGGAGTAGGCGCTTCGTGTGTAGACGATGCTGTCGACTGTGCAGTTAAAGCTTATGAAGCAGAGGGAGAAAACGTTGATTTTTTAGAGCTTGGTGGATATGTAGCAAAGGAATCAATCGAGGATGTTGAAACCGGACCAAATCTGACGGATGAACAACGGAATGAATTTATGGATCTGGCTAAACAGTTCACGGATTTGTTTACTGAAGCACCAGGTGCTACAGATCTCGTTCAGCATCATATCAAACTCATTTCAGACGAGCCGGTTAGATCAAGACCTTACCCAGTACCTTACAGCATCAGAGAATCACTGAGAAGAGATATTGCCGACATGATCAAAATGGGAGTTATTAGAGAGTCCAGTTCTCCGTATGCATCACCTGTGGTTGTAGTGAAGAAAAAAGACAACACAAACCGCGTGTGCGTTGATTATCGGAAATTAAATAAACTAATCGTATTTGATCCCGAGCCCATGCCAACCGCTGAACATTTGTTTCAGAAGCTTAGTGGAGACAAGTTCTACTCAAAAATTGACCTTAGCAAGGGATATTGGCAGATAACAATACCAGAGGAGGACATACAGAAAACGGCGTTCGTAACACCTGACGGGTCGTACGAGCTCTTGAAGGTGCCGTTTGGAATGATCAACTCGGTAGCAACACTGAAGCGTGCAATGAAGAAGTTGCTAAAAGATCTAGCCAATGTTGATTTCTACTGGGATGATATATTGGTTCACACCCGTACGTGGGAAGAACATATTAGAGCCCTAAGAGAGCTATTTTCGCGCCTTGTACAAGCGGGGTTCACTATTAGACCTACTAAGTGCCTATTCGGTGTAAACAGTGTGGATTTCCTAGGTCATCGACTGGAGCGAGGAATGATTGGTCTACATCAGGATAATGTGGAGAAAATTAAAGATGCCCCAAGGCCAAGCACAAAGAAACAGGTGCGATCTTTTATGGGTCTAGCAGGGTACTATAGAGATTTCATTCCCAACTTTGCAGCAATCGCAGTGCCCTTATCTGATCTCAGACGAAAAGGCCAACCTAATAAAGTTGAGTGGGGTGAAGCACAAGAGAAAGCCTACCAAACAATCAAGTCTTACCTAACAAGTGAGCCTATTCTACGACTCCCCGATTCAGCTAAAACTTATTTCTTAAGGACGGACGCCTCCAACAGTGGAATCGGCGCAGTATTAATGAAGAAACATGATGAGAAGTTGTTTCCCGTTTGCTACGCAAGCAAGAAATTGACAGGTGCAGAAAGGAACTACTCTACAATTGAGAAGGAATGTCTAGCGATTGTATGGAGTATCAAGAGATTTCATCTTTATTTGTATGGTGTTTCTTTTGTTCTTCAGACGGACCATGAACCCTTAAAGTATATGAACAGTGCTAAGTTTGCCAACGGCCGTCTTATGCGTTGGGCTATGTTTTTGCAGGGTTATTCATTCACAGTTGAAGCCATTAAAGGCTCAGAGAACGTTGGAGCAGATTACTTGAGTCGTGCTGAGGAATACGTTTGTTGACATTGAACTGCCCCTTATTTAGCAATTTTTCTTGTTTAGGATAAATTTAGGAAATTTCTTCTAGAAGGGGGTTATGTTACGAAAAATAGCATTGCGTGACAAGCGTTACTTTCTAGAACCTTCGCGAGAGTTCGTAGTTTGTTTATTTTTAGGTTCGTGCGTAAGCGTTTCTAAATCGGTGTGTTTTGTAATCTTTCTATAATTAGATTCATTACTATTTTAGAAAGTTCTAGAAGCTTATTGTGAGAGTATATAAGTAGAAGAGTCCAAGCGGAGTGTTTTTTAACTTGTTTTTCACAAGCAAAGAGAGTTGGCGTTAGCCGTGTTTAGTCAAGTGTGACAGAAGCTGTGTTTATTCAAGTTGGCGGAGGCCGTGTAAGTTCGTCAAGTACGTGTTGTTAAGAATTTACTTCGTCGAAACTACGTTCACTTTGGAATAAATCTTCTTGTTGTTGTTCCGACAACCCTGCGTTCAGTTTAGTTTGCAAACTACTTTTCCTCAAAACATTCGAAGTCGTAACGTACATGTTGACCGACAAAGAAAGGGCTTGACTTTGGGATGAGCGCACGAGCTTACTGAATGAATGGACACTACAAAGCTAAGAAAAAACCAAGCTTAATGTACAGTCCCAGATTCTTGGAAACCTCAGGCCTCGTTGTAATTGAGTCCCACATGCTTTAATTTTGTCCTGTTTTTGTTTATCTTAAATTATTAAAATTCAAGACCACAGAGAAAAAACACAAGCACATACAAAGAGGGACTTCTCAAGGAAAAGAAATATCTTTTGGAAGGACTAGTACTTACTCTTTTTTTTCTTTTGAAAGCATTGAGTGTCGGCGCTCGCAGCGCTCGTTTCGTCACGTGGAGAACTGACTAAGGCAGATTTCTTTGGTAAATGACAGGAAATATAAAGTTGATGGTCCCGTAACGCAGGAACACAAGAAATATCAATGAATAAATTAATAGAGTTATTCCACACCAAATGAACTTACCTTTCCGCGTTTTTTCATTTCACCACGTACAGCAAATACCCAGCGCAGCTTTGACGTTTGTGACTTGATGTTTGGGACGTGTGACGCCATTTTTTGGAAATCCCTTACGGTCAACGTCCGTGTTGAGAAAATACGTCTTGTGCTTAACCTCTCTAATTAGCTAATGTGCAGTGTAGTGCGTTGTAGTGTAGTGCGGTATGTTGTAAAATAGGGTTGTAATGTGGAGTATTTGGTTAAAAAATAAGTTGTCCATAAAAATGATAAAAAAATAAATGAATAAATGAATTCTCATAGATAAATTGCTTACAAGACAGAATGCAGAAAAAGAAAATCGAATAGAGTGTAAAATCGTCCTTATACAAAAACACAAGCAATAAAAGGAGCGGTGGATGACCTTGGTTGGACTCGTAGAGGATCTATTTAATTTTGTGGAATGAGGAAAGCTTGTCGTTAACCCGTCGGCACCAGTTTTTGAGATTAGTTTTTTCTTGTTTCTAAGATTCATTAAGTCATTTTTATCTCGCTGGAAAAATCTTTTACGACCGAATTTCGGGGTCAGTCGAGATTCTAGTATTACCCTTTAGACAAATGAGCCGTATATGAGATCAGAATGACTAAGAAAAGGAGTCTATTCTTTCAAAGTGCATTATTGTGTAATTCTATTAGAAGTGGATTGGCCAAAAAATAATAATTGACTTACCTCGCTGTGGCTGCTCAGTACAGGGGCGGAAAGATCATGTGAAGAAAAAATAAGGAAATATAGTTGGTGTGGATGAATAGACAGTGTTCTTTGAAGACTGGCATTATTAGACCAAGTAAACATGACTTTGTGCTGAAGAGAAGGGCTGGTAATCGTTATGACAACGAACGAAATCTCGAATTCTTTAGGCCTACTACTACTACCACCACCACCACTACTACTACTACTACTACTACTACCGGCCAATTTCGGATTAGTTGTGTTCACAATCACCACAACAACGACAACCCCTAGGAAATAAAGTTTGAACACAAAAGAAACGCAATAAAGGAAAAAAAAGGACAAGATTGAAAGGTAATGCTTTCTGGCAATCCACCAGGTTTTAAAATTGTTTATCCAAGTCAGCAAATTGACATTCTGATCAATTACTTTCCACCATCAAACGATTTACTTAAGTTTAGAACCATTACTGACTAAGGGTATCAATTATAAATTGCCTATTGTATGTCAGGACCTTGTTCTTAGACCTCATTCGCACATACTGTACATATACAAACGCATGTGAATGTTTTCCCAATGCAGATTGAGTGACAATACTCAAGTGGGTATTTGCTTTCAGAGTCAGACATATTCAAGTTCCCACACTCTCTTCAGTCACAAACGACAAATTGTCAAATCTCCAGAGTATCGCCACACGATCTCTATTGCGAAAAAAAAAGGTAAATTCTAAAGCGAAGGTAGCAAAAATTTGCAGCCCTCTGAGATCAAAACCTCAGTGAAAGACTAATGATTTAACACAAGAAAGCAAGAAAATGGATAAAATAAAATAAAATGGATAAGGGCGCTACTCACTTTGTCGTTTCAATTCAACGTCACGCCGCTTCCGTTTGTGACTTTCGACATCAAGGTTTGGATTCCTTTCTCTGTTATTCCTGTGAGCAAGGATAAAAAAAACCCATCCATTATAAGGTAAGTCACAAGGCTGTCCAAATATGAAACGAAAGGGAGGTAACACACTCGGGGGAAAGTAACCGACGGAAGTTGACAATAGACCATTCGACCGTTTTGCTTGAATCTCCTGATTGATAGAAAATCTTCAATCAACTAGACGAACCAACCATGCCTTTTCTACCAGATATAGGGTGGATCAAAGAGCAAACTATTCAAAAACGACAGTTTCACCGAGATATATTCTAAGAGATCTATTTAAGAGTGAAGGGGGTAGTTTCTAAAGAAACTGTGGTGCTGCGTCGGTGGGGAAGTAGTATACAAAAATTTGGTTTTATCAACGGAGTTGATAAATGTAAATTGGCCACTGTACAGAGATTCTAAATGCTGACGTTTCGAGCGTTAGCCCTTCGTCAGAGCGAATCGAGGAATTATGGGTTACGTGTAGCTTTTATAGTAGAGTGGGAGCTACGCTATTGGTGGTAACATGGCAACGTGAAAAATAGGAATATATTAGTTAAATGAAAAGCGTTCCTTAATACCGTGAGGATTAAGGGTGCCGATTTGGAAGATGAATTTTTGTTCTAGACTCTTGGGGCTTTCCGTCGTACCTACAGTCTGTGACAAAATTCGTTGGAACAGTACACGACTATACAGATCTGAAGCTTTCGCAGCCCAATCTCCCCTCACAATGTTGTTTTAACGCGAGTTTCTGAGCCCAATTGCCAAAACAACATTGTGGGAGGGCAAGAAATTGTAAAGTGTTTCAACAATTTTGTCCGGGACTGTATTTTTGAGGAATTTCAGTTATGAAAAGAATTGGCGGGAAATATGCTACATTTTAGGAGAAGGAAACCCTTGATTTATAGCGGCCTAGAGTGAGATGTTGCGCCATATTTGTGATAAATTCGAAAAGAAATGGAAACATACATCATGTTCAGGTTTGTTTGAATTTGGTTGGTTGTTTCTCGTTCAAAAAAGAAAGCCTTTTCATAGAAGGTCGACTGTGGCTGAGCATGTTCTGCTTAGGAACGACCTTAACCAGGATGAATTTGCAGAGGCCGTTCGAGTTTTATTGCGTGAAGGAAAATATCGTAATATCTTGGTAACTGGGGTTGCTGGTTGCGACAAAACACTTGATAACTCCTCTAAACTCTGTTTTCCAACCGTTTTGTAATCCTGGTACGGCCACGATCGCTTTGGTTGATACTGTAAGTACTGACAGCGATGAAGTGATTCTCTCAAATGACGTTCGTTGGTGTCCCTAAATTAACGCACGGCACGATTTTTCACTTCTTTTGGAAGGGCACAAAGTTCATTTACCTACACTCAAATAACATTCCGCACGGGATATTGACTTTTAACCCGATTCTCCAATATTTTGCACCAGCAAGGAAGAGTTCACCTTTGTTAGATGCGCGTTCGCTGGTCGAAAGTCTTTTCATTCATTTCATGAGGCACAAATCCCCGAAAAAGAACAACAGTGTATTTCCCCATGCTCCCGTTTTATTCGGCCTTGATCTTCTCACAAAGTTAATTAGCGTGCATCTATAATTCAACGAGTCACCAACGAGTCACCCTTTTTAAGAAAGCTTTTTTGGTGAGAAATATGCACAATTGAACCACGACGATAAAACAGTCAGAAAGGGCAGTGAACACAGAAGGTGAATCGATTGTTTTGGACACTATAGAAGAGAAACTAGCCATTTTTGAGGCAAATGTGCATGGTGACGTTGTCAATGCACTGAGAAAAAGGATCCTGCTAAATTTAATTAATACAGTGGTGACTCGTGCACACTAACACAATGTCGTTGTTTTCTTCTCTTGTTGGTTTTGTCTAGCAAAATTCGACTTGAAAAATTGTTAAGCGATATCAAATTAGCCTACAATGGAGTTGTTATGAAAAAACAGTCAGTAGAAACCGTCTAATACAGTAACGTTTTCAAACTGCGTGTCACCATTTTGGTACAAAGTTGCTCACGCAATGAACTAAAGTAAACAAGCTTTTACATCACGTGTCATAAGTTTCTATCCCTGTGCAAAATTAGTGTTTTTCATATCTATAACTTGTGTTTCCTGTATTTCCAACAAAAGAAATTCGAACAGTGTACATCAAACTCAGTTACGAATAAAAACGTTAAACAGCACTATCGTACCGGTTATAAAGGCGACTGTAAAGTTGTGTCACTTATGACCCTGTCAGCACGTCCTATAAATAGTTTAAATTCCTCACAAATACAGTCTGTGACAAAATTCGTTGGAACAGTACACGACTATACAGATCTGAAGCTTTCGCAGCCCACTCTCCCCTCACAATGTTGTTTTAACGCGAGTTTCTGAGCCCAATTGCCAAAACAACATTGTGGGAGGGCAAGAAATTGTAAAGTGTTTCAACAATTTTGTCCGGGACTGTAGATGTAGGGAAAGGCCGCAGATAGCCATGTGTTTTTTGGAATGGTTAGAGAGATTAAAATGACGAGCGACTGGCTTAGATGCATCTTTGTCATTCTTCTCAACATCGCGAAGGTCTTCGCGGAATCGGTCACCTAGTCGTCTACCTGTCTCGCCAATGTATATTTTATTGCATAACGTACAGGTTATGCAATAAATGACATTTGCGGAGGTACATCTGAAACGATCGGTGATCTTAACAGATCGCTTAGGTCCCGATATCTTTCTGGTGTCAACAATGAAAAGACAAGTTTTGCATCGTGAGCGCGCACATTTGAAAGTGCCGGGTTGCTCGTTAGTTTTGAGCGCGCTTCTAACTAAAAAGTTGCCTACGTTTTTGTCGCGTTTGAATGAAATAAGTGGAGGTTGCGAAAAGATTCTACCAGTCTCAGGATCATTTTGGAGTAATTTAAAATTATTAAGAATGATACTTTTGACCGCGTGATTATGAGGATGGAAAGTGAGGGTGAATGGAATTCTGTCATTCTTATCTTTTTGTGACGTTTGTAGTGATGACTGTCGACCAAATTGTTGGGCGCGATGATGGCGCGCTTTGACCACAGAGACACGATAGCCTAGAACTTCGTGCATTTACTTCTTGCCTAAAATTCACAAACCTAACAACCCAGGTCGCCCTATCGTTTCTGCCTGTAGTTGCCCCACCGAACTCATTTCTAGCTACTTAGACAGGATTATGACGCCTATCGTCAAATATTTGCCATCATACATTAAAGACAGTACACACGCACTAAAAATTTTCCGCGATTTCAATTTCTCCGGCCAAGACAAACTTATTTTCACCATGGACATTACATCTCTGTACACAGTCATACCCAATAGCGAAGGTCTTCAAGCACTTAAACACTTTTTCGATCAACGCACTGTCAAAGAACCAAGCTCGGAAACACTCCTACGCCTTGCCGAACTAGTTTTCATCCGGCTCTTAAATATACCTGGGAAATTTCGGAAACTTTATTGGCTTTCCTAGATATCAAAGTTTCTATTAGTTTCAACGTGCTATGTACCAGTGTGCACTACAAACCTTACAGATTCTCACAGTTATTTGTTGTATTCATCATCACATCCATCACATGTTAAGAACTCCATTCCTTATTCTCAATTTCTTAGACTTCGACGTCTATGTAGTGATGACTCCGATTTTTCCAGCAAATCAGAGGAGATGTGCCAGTTCTTCGAAAAACGTGGCTATCCTGTCTCTGTGGTCAAAGCGGGCCATCATTGCGCCCAACAATTTGATCGACAGTCATCACTACAAACGTCACAAAAAGATAAGAATGACAGAATTCCATTCACCCTCACTTTCCATCCTCATAATCACGCGGTCAAAAGTATCATTCTTAATAATTTTAAATTACTCTGATCCCGAGACTGGTAGAATCTTTTCGCAACCTCCACTTATTTCATTCAAACGCGACAAAAACGTAGGCAACTTTTTAGTTAGAAGCGCGCTCAAAACTAACGAGCAACCCGGCACTTTCAAATGTGCGCGTTCACGATGCAAAACTTGTCTTTTCATTGTTGACACCAGAAAGATATCGGGAC
>OX421450.1:15864461-15874461 GCA_949126865.1 Montipora capitata | reverse complement strand
GGATTATAAGATTTATATATTTGCCTTTTGTTGTGTCTAATTCTTAACGCGGATTTCCAAATTTCTACCACCAGAATAGATATGACAAATCATATTCTAGATCTTACCTTCGATGTACGCCCGGTTATCGTAATTGTTTTCGTTTCGTTTGTCTTTTAGTATTAAAGCTTTCCCAATCTTGCTATTTTTGAAATGCGGGGCATGTTAATTATTAATTAGTGGCGAAGGGAAATAAGTTCATGGGAGACTCAATGTCTTGCCTCTTACTTCATGTATGCTTTATATAGTGACGTCGCAGAATAAAAAGGCAAAACACTAACCCCACCCCTACACGAATTCTTTTGTTGACTGCATTGGACTGGAAATCTACCAGACGGTTTACGGACAAACTAGCCGATTCGTTGCAGCTGGATTACTAGTAAGCATGGCGAAAAAACCGACTCAAAATCCTAACTCGAAAATCCAACTCGAAATCGTAACTCGAAAATTCAACTCGAAATCCTAACTCGAAAATCCAACTCGAAATCCTAACTCGGTAAATAGGCAACCTCGTTTTGACGACAACGTGAGCACGCAACAGAGAATCTTTCATTCTCTATTTTCACTTTGTAACTGCTCGTTCTAATTTATTTTTACAAACGTCGCCCAAATTGTAAGAAGTGAACGAGATAAAATAACCGCGAAAGAATTATGATAATGTTAAGTGATATTTTGAGGTGACGTTTTCGTTGAAGTCGCCGTCGTAGATCTTAAGGTCCCTATTCCCTACTGAGGCGACGTTTTTGAGCAACGGACGGCAACCGGAAGTGAGTTGTTTTCCTCTTTAACTTGCCTTCACACATCTACATTTGTATTGTTTAGTATCTTTTCTCTATTAGAGATGATTAGTTTAAAATTCTGGAAGACATCACTGTCCAGGCATGCGGAAAGTTCACTTCCGGTTGCCTACCCTGGCTCAAAACGTCGCGCACTAAGCTGCCTATTGACAGTTTAAATTGTATATTTAACAATGCAGGTTAAATGTGAATTGGCAAGACAAAAGTCCTGATGTGGACCTTCCTAACTACAGCTAATTAAATACAATCACGTTAAAATATACGGTAGCAATTGTACATGACAATGAGCGACGCAGTCTGGTGGTGTTTAATTGAAGCAGGATCTGTGCATAGCACAACTGTATGAACATCAGTCACTCTGCAAGTTACATATAGTAATTATAATTACAGTAACTATCATCATTTGACAAAGTTTCTTTCACCTTCTTCTTCTGTTCTAGCAGTGAAGTTTGCCATCTCTCCAGGTTCAGTGGTAACTGCCTGTACTGCAAACGTGTAATTTGTATATGGCGTCAGTTTGGTTACTATAAAACCATTGCTATATTCTTGTGCATCGATCTCTATACTACCAGCTTCTTCTCCAGTCTTGGTATTGTAGATCTTTATGCGATATTTTCGGATAACACCATTCTTATCTGAAGGCTCTTTCCAAAAAACGATGACTTTTGTGCCTGATAAGACTTCCCCGCGTAATTCTGTTGGAGGACTTGCGCCTGTTGAAACAACGAGGAATCAGATTCACATCATTTATTTTTGTACTGTAAAGAAAATTGGTTGTGTCTAATTAAGTCGTTAAGCAATTATAATGCAGTTTCAACTTTCGCAAGGATGACAACTCTATGCATTCAACAATTTAAGAAATGTCTTAGTTTTTGTTTTTGGACCATGAAAAATGATAATGAGGATGATGATGAGCATGGAAATGAGCACAATGATAATGACAAGGATGATGTTGATGAGTTGAATTTATTATGCGATTTAACTATACAAACCGATCAATAACATTACATGAATATCTATTACTGTCCACGAAAACAACAACTGGAAAATTATCATCATAGACAAGGCAGTGCATGGCCATAGCAATCAAAAAAGCAAGGTGAGAGAGAGAGAAATAGGAAAAGTACTAAGATCCTGAAAAGGGAACATGAAGGCTTCAGAGAGTGGAGCAAAAAGGTACCAGCCGTTGTAGTTTCTAAGCATGGTATTTGAAAACTCTAAATTTTTTGTTGGTGGTGATGTTGATGACCATGAGGACAATAGGGAAAGTTCCAATGAAGGGCATCCCTGTTGTTGTTGTTGTGCGCTCTGGGAGCAACATCAACTGGTCTCACACAGATTCTTGGAAGTAGACACAAAGGTTGCTTCGTTTTAAACGGTGAGACTTTTCAGAGAGTGCTAGAGGATGACGTAGGGACGGCAGTCCTAGATAAAGGCTAAATACTAGAAAACAAGTAACATTCGTGAAACTGTTTCATGTCAACAATGATGATAACAATACTAGAATACAGATTACAAAACCAGAGCAAAAGAAATCAAGAGAAAAAGAAAACAATTTCACTATCCAATTTTTGTTCACTCTGAGGAAAGCCTAATGATCGAATCACGTGAACATGGTTTAGTGAATAACCATGCAGCCTACATAATTATTATGTGTGGCCACAGTTTTAATACAATTAATTTTTAAATTGTTAATACTAACTGGAAAAGACGGTATGAATACCGTCTACTCAAGACTGGCTCTTGCAACGATTTAAGCATCTATCCCAAGAACCTAAGCCTACAGTAGTAGCACCTGGCAGAGTTTGATTCACATCGGGAAATCAAGATCAAACATAGATAGACTCCTTTATTTAAAATTAAAAATATACAGGTAAGTACTCAGGGTAGTCCATTCAGGGAGCTTACGAAGCATCTCTGTTATATCAATAGGAACCCCGAGGTTATTACCTTGACTACAGAATACACAAAAATAAGATATATACAAAAGAAAAACATGAATATAGAAAAGTAAAATTACAAGGTAATAAAGAAATCTACATAGCAATTTAGTTTAGTTATGTATATTTGCAATGATTATCAAAAACCGTACTTCCATGATAATAAAATGATCTCCTGGCTTTTTCCGTTATTATTGCAGGCAGATGCAAAAGATCGCTCTGCCAGGCTGAGCGGGTACAAATGTACGTAGTATATACAAATTAATTATTAAAACATTGAGGATACCGCCGGACTGTCTATACTTTTCCTCACAAGCTTAAAGATATGGTCATCACGCCTGGACCTTAGACTTGGCCATTCTAAAGCTTCCATTGCAGTGTCACTACTAGATGCCTTTATTATCATTCTCCCTAAATGTTCCTGCAGAGCTTGTAAAGTTCCGCTGTTTACTTCCCCGCAAAACGCCTAAACCCAAGCACCATACTCCAATATAAGTCTAATCATTGAAAGGTAAATGGCATTAGCTCTATGAGAAGTGAAAAAACGGCGCACACGACCTAGCATGTCGACCCGCCTACCAGCCTTAGAAACAATAGCTTTAACATGTTTGTCCCAGCTGAGGTGTTTGTCAAAGACAACACCCAAATATTTAAACCCAGTAATGTGATTTATGGCGGACCCAATGATAGTGACTGAGAACTGATTTATCTTAGCAAGTTTCTGCGAAGTCCAAAACAGCTTTGCCTCAGTCTTAGTTATGTTAATAAATAAACTATTTTGTATGAAGCCAACACTCAATGGCTTAAAGCTCCTTCCCTAAGGTAGCCTGGGGTCTATTCAATAAGAAAGTTACACTCACATTTTACAAGTTGAACCCTTGTTTTTACATGTGCATACAAAAAGGAGTTCAATAAACATTGTTACAAGTCATTTTTCAAGACTCCAACTTGTAATTACAGGTGTAGCGCTACAACTGTAAAATTCTATACGTGCACAATTTAATGAACGTTTTACAGGAGTCCGACTTGTATCTTTACAAACGTCCAACTTGTGCTTAACGCACGACTTGTAGGAAGCGTATTTCGAGATTTGGATATATTCTCGTCGATTGAAGAACTGTTGAAAAAGCGAGTTATTCAACAGCCTAGAAATTTTGAAAGACGGTTGTTTGACATTGAAAATTCGCGTGATTTTCGGGAGACATATCGTCTCTCTGTCGAAGCATTCGAGTATTTACTTGCAGCAGTGGGCCAAAATAAAACCAAAAGAAACTTAGAGCATACGGTGTGATGACAAAGGCGGCTGAACTTGTCCAATGCGCAGTTATACTTCACAACATCTGCATAAAATTTAACGACGATGGCGCTGATCTCCTAGAAAACGGCGATCTTCACATTGAAGATGACGGGGAGTTTAGGGAGCATGGAAAGGCGCAAGAGGGCAGAAGACAGCAACTACCACAGAATTTCTTATAACTTCGTAGAAAAGAGAAGAACGACATCGAGTACATGACCGTTTGAACATTTTTACTGAGTAGTAACACATGTATGTACGAATACAAAGTTCGTCAATTGTAATTTAGATGCATTTACAACATATTTGTTTATTTCGTGTTCCGTGTTGATTGCCAATCTATTACAAAGTGTCAATTTATATTGTTATGCAAATTTCAGACGAAGCGTGCTCTTTAACTTGAACGAAAGACGATAAGAAAAGAACACAAGCCTTTAATCTGAGTTTTCGGAGTTGGACTGAGCGTCCAAACTCTTTTTAAGCCTTTTGATCTCCAGTTCTAGTTTGGAGCATTCTAGCTCTAACTTTCTCTTTCTTAGGCGTAATATATCGTCCTCTACTGAATCTGCTACTGCTTTTTTTCCGCTGACATTCTTGCGAGAGGTTCTCCTGTAAGTTCCTGATGGCCCTGGCTTTTTGTTCGTTGGCTCAAGCTCCTTTTCACACGGCTTTTGCTCAACAGCTCCGCGGACCTCCTCAACTTCCTTGGTCTCACTACCAGTCTGACCAGTTAACGTTGGGCCATCTACGTAAATAAATTGGTTTCCAAAAACATCAAAACCGGGGATTGTTGCAGCATATTTGGTTATCTCATCATATCTCACTGGTGTGCTACCGTAGTTTCATTGCGCTTAATGCAACAAAAATTACTAGCTAATAATGAATAAAATAAATAAATAAATAAATGAATAAATATATAAACCAACCATGATCCCAATCACTTTTTACTCTTTTATCTACTGTTGCGCAAAACGTGCACGCATTAAAGGCCAGCAACTAGAGGGATTCGTCTCTTCAACTGGTCACTCAAATTATAATATATATGTATAAATAAATAAATAAATAAATAAATAAATAGGAATAGGTCACCTCTAGCGTTGGGAGTAGTTGCAATAATTACTTTCTCTCCAAAACACAATATCGGAGTCCTCTCGGCCCAGTATATCAAGCACCGTCTCATCATGTGTGAGTTGTCCACTGCCACCTGCTCCCGTCTTCTTCGATTCACTAATTTTCTTTAAGTTACCTCGGCGAATATTGACCCAAAAAACATCTCTCAGCTTTGACACGCTGTCTACTTCTGCTCCAACATCCTAATTGTTTCCCAAGCCTGGTGTTTCGCTTTTTTTGTATCACTTGTTGAGAACGGTGCCATAATTACTCATTTTTTGTCTCTTGCGAGATTTGCCAACATTAGTTTTTGCTGTTTAGAAAACTTGGTAATTGTAAATTTTGAAGGCGTGGGGTTCAAATAAACCTCGTACAATTGGAACTTACATATGTAGTCTACAAGCGTCTTCTAGTTACGTTGCAATTGTAAAGCTACAGGTGTATAGCACACTTGTATCGTGACCCGGGCTACACGTGTCAATTCTAGTGTAGAAAATTCTCTTATTGAATTCATGAATTTACAAGTTGGACTTTACATAAACCGTGTTCACACTCAACGTTAATTATGATCAACGGAAGTATAATTCAGGCTATCATATTCCATTCAATTTTCTTCAATTATGGTTCTGTTCATATCTGCGAAAATTCAAATTCAATAGGGTAACATCGCAGTATGAGACAAAATGGCGCCGTATCGCGTGGCTGCCACGATCATCATCACCATGCTTGAGGCGAGGAGAGAACCAAGGATAGCTTCTGAGAGCAGAAGATGACAAATCCAAATCTTCGCTCCATAAAGCGATTAGAAGTTTCGTCTGCTCATACCACCACGTGTTCGCCATTCTGTTCAATTACGCACTGTAATTACTTCAAACAAACCCCCTTGAGGTTGTTTGAAGTAATGATCATCCAGTTATAATCAGGGACTGTAATTAGTTGATGTGAACCCATTTCATATTTAATTCGATTATAATTCGATCACATTCGAGACCTAATGTCAACACGGCTATAGTCTAGTAGTCAAGACCACAATTTCAGGGGAATGGTGAGTTTTTTGATAAAAGCATGAAACTTCTGACCAATATCAACAAAGGCACAGTTAACAATTATGGATACAGAGGCATGTCTTAAGTGTCCTATAAACGGAAAAAGCTGGTTTTGAGAAAAATGCTGACGTCAGCAGTTTTCTGGGGCCATTTTTTTTCAGCGAAGGACGTGGTTCCATTACAAAATTTTGTTGAACGGAGTGTCAAGACTTCCAGAAAATATCATTAGAGAATTCAAGCAAAGCACCAGGTATTTGAATTGTAATAATAAGTATAATGGTAAAAAGACCACATTGATAATATAAAAAATTAATACTTGTGTTCACATGTAATCTATAACTTTCAACTAAAGATGCCATCCTAAATTAAAATGACCGAGACAAGTTGATCCTACTTAATTATGTGTAACCAAGACCATATAAAGGGACCCTTAATATCGTAACTTTGTTGATCACGTTTCGTGTAATTTAAGACAGCGTCACTCTTCTGGCCTGATGGAGGATTCTCCTCTGAAAAATACCAAACAATCTCCGAGTGGAGATATATCTCTGAAGCATGCAATCAAGAAGAAATGCAATTCATTTAAAATATTTTATTTTCCTCAGCTCGAATCTGCCGCATAATTCTTTCCAGTCGTAGGATTGGCATTTTTGGAGTGTTTGATAGATGATGTCAATCCGACATCAAATAATACAAATCTGCTGGACGACCTAAATCATATCGTGTCAAATTGGATTCAAATGGCATTGTAATTGCTTGCCTCCGTGAGAGTTCGCCAGTGTTTCGTGGAAGCCAAATCATACGTCCGGCCAACGCAAGAGAAGGGTGGGACAGGAATTTCAAGCAAACAATCACCAATTTAATATATTAGCGACAGAAAATTACAAACCAGGCACGAGACAACAGACTGGATGGATGTCCCGTGACTAATTAAGAAATACAAACTCGCATGACGTACCAAGAGTGGGTGGTAAGCTTATTTCAGCTGACTCTCCATACAAAAATCTCTGTGAAGACAAAAACAAACATTCAAAATAAGGCACCAACCAAACACTTTCTGCATTAAAAGTGATTTCAACTCAACTCTTATTTGTAGCTTTCCTACCCCGTTATCCTCAGTCACTCCTCTTATGTACACCTTGTAACTTCTCCCTGGTTGCAATTGAACATTTTCGTAACCTCCGTATGTCTTTCCGTCGCCTAAAACAAATACTTTACTAGTGTTCAGTGCATCCCGCGATAAACGTGCAGCCATGTAAAGATTTTCTCCCTTTCTCGTGGCTTCCTTGTAATTGGTAACATTGTCTGGTAAAGTAGATGTCTCACGTTTGGTGACTTTTCCAGGAATTTTAACTATGACTTCATGAAAACTATAAAAGAAAGAGACATGACTTGTTACAATCAGAGAAAAGTTCATCATATCCTTAAGTTTTACAAAGAGCCAGTGAGGAAGCTGTGTTGGCCCTCCTAGACAACAAAAAGGAAATCATGTTCGTGTCCCAGGTAGATGCTTCAAAGAAAACGTACCAAGAAAATAAAGCAGCGACTACCTTAGTGTTGACGTTGGACGAAAATACTAAAAGACAACCAAGAAAACTCTCTCTTTAATTCACAGAGTTTCAGTATTTCACAATCAAACTAAAACTTGAACATATCCTCACAATTAATACACACACTGAACTCTGACTGGATAAAGGTACATCTGCTCACAACTACTACCCGAACGTAGGCGCAGGTGCAGACGCACGAGCAAAGGCATTCACCCGCATTACAAAACGAAAATGAGCAATAAAACTAAAGCATGATTATCTCTGTTTTGATTTGGGGTTGAAACAGAAGCTCACACATACTTCAACCATATTGTGAGGAGTCTTCAGTGTGTGGAATTAGTCAAATGTATGCCCCTTAGAATCTAGAACAAGTATAAGGACCTGAAATAATAACACCTCCCTGTAAGAAATTTTAGTCAGTGACTTCAAGATACCTTTCGATGGTTCCGTAACTTTCGCAAAATTTCTTATCGAGCCTATTTACCCTTAAAAAAGTGTCAATTAACAATTGCTGGATAAGGCCGAGTATGATATGAAGGTTTACGCAGATATCAATATTACTCCTTCATAATTGAAGGAAAGCAAAAATTATTGTGAGAGTGAAGTATACACGAGTGTGCATCATGATATTTTCAGCTGTTAAAAAATTTATGGCTCGAAAGACGTATTATAGCGTGACATTTTTGCTCCACTATTTACTACTGTTGGATGACTAACTTCATTATCGGTGGAGTAAAAACCTTGTTCTGTTGACAAGCTTGAGTTATATGAGGCAACAGGGCAACCAAAAAAGAAAGCAACAACTTGAATTAATAATAATTATTACCCATGTTTTAACTCACATCACTTTTCCATTGATGTCGGATGCCGGCTGAATCGTAATGGTTATGGTGTGCGATGTGGTGGCCTCATTTTTAACCTGTGGTTCCGTTGGTGAAGGCGGAGCTGAAAATAAAAAGACTTCAATAGGCAACTACACATTTACTCCTGCGGATGTAACGTCAGCTTGAAATAGCCAATTACGGGTCCACTACAAGTTTGAGTTTTCTCTTGAAAATAATGAATGTGAAATACAATGAACGACAGAATCATAAATTGATTCCAAGTGCCTAATAGCACAGGACACCACAATTTATCTACTGCATTTCAGACAAAGAACTCACCAACGGCAGGTGTATTCACTACCACGTGTTCACTTTGGTTGCCTTCTCCTTTCCAAGTAAATGCAGTAATATACACTGTAAACTCTGTTCCAGGACTAAGGTCTGCTTTCTTGATCACATTAAAGCGTACATCCTCGGTAGTTGGTATTTCCAAGTTGCGTTGGAAGGCACCATCATACTCTCGTTTCCCTACGCAGTAAATCTTGGCCACAAACAAGAAAAAAAATCAACAAAGAATCAAAACTAAATTAACTCGGTTTTTGTTAAGTGCTGAAAAAAACTATGGCAACTACCTTGGCCAAACACACCAGACGGAGGTAGTCAAATGAACAAATCACGTCAATAGCTGTATAGCCAGAAATAGCCGCTCAAGAATCAAACAGAATTGTTTCTTTTGTCATATTCTTCAAGTAGTCCATTTTTTCGAAGTATTGGAATCGCCTGAGTTCTTCTTATTTGTTGTTGTTGTTGTTGTTGTTGCTCCATGACCTTTCTTTCTCTTTCTTGGGGGGCCACAATTAATGGGGACATCGTTTTTCAGTGAGTGATTAATTTGGACAAAAATTCTAGGGAGGGGAAGGAGGGGGGCAGCAAAAATGGATGAGACAATTCAACGTAAGGAAAGCCAGGAAATTCAAACAGGAATTTGGGGCCAAAGAGATCGTGCCCTTGGTTTAACAGACATTTTGAGCAGCGGTACGTATTTTTGTACACTCCATTACTTTTTGGGTTATTACTATTTACCTCTACCAACATTCAAAATGTCGGCATATCAAATGAATTCTCCAGCAAGCACCTTGTTTATCCTAACCAACAAATAATCCCCCTATGAGGTGAGTACCAAGTGAATACCACCTGCACTACTAAAATCGGTGCAACGTTACCGCTACTAAATTGGATCAATGACCTCCTTACCTGGTATTTAAGAATTATACCATTGGGATTGCTTGGCTCCTCCCAAAATACGTATATGTTACCATCATCCAGCGTTGCTTCCACCTCTCTTGGTTTACCGGGAACTGTGAATAACAAATTAATTTGCAGCATTAGTTTTTTTTACC
>OX421450.1:15854461-15856961 GCA_949126865.1 Montipora capitata | reverse complement strand
AAAACAACAACAACTGGAAAATTATCATCATAGACAAGGCAGTGCATGGCAATAGCAATGAAAAAAGCAACGTGAGAGAGAGAGAAATAGGAAAAGTACTAAGATCCTGAAAAGGGAACATGAAGGCTTTAGAGAGTAGAGGCAAAAAGGTACCAGCCGTTGTAGTTTCTAAGCATGGTATTTGAAAACTCTAAAGTTTTTGTTGGTGGTGATGTTGATGACCATGAGGACAATAGGGAAAGTTCCAATGAAGGGCATCCCTGTTGTTGTTGTTGTTGTGCGCTCTGGGAGCAACATCAACTGGTCTCACACAGATTCTTGGAAGTAGACACAAAGGTTGCTCCGTTTTACACGGTGAGACTTTTCAGAGAGTGCTAGAAGATGACGTAGGGACGGCAGTCCTAGATAAAGGCTAAATACTACAAAACAAGTAACATTCGTGAAACTGTTTCATGTCAACAATGATGATAACAATACTAGAATACAGATTACAAAACCAGAGCAAAAGAAATCAAGAGAAAAAAAAAACAATTTCACTATCCAATTTTTGTTCACTCTGAGGAAAGCCTAATGATCGAATCACGTGAACATGGTTTAGTGAATAACCATGCAGACTACATAATTATTATGTGTGGCCACAGTTTTAATACAGTTAATTTTTAAATTGTTAATACTAACTGGAAAAGATGGTATGAATACCGTCTACTCAAGACTGGCTCTTACAACGATTTAAGCATCTATCCCAAGAACCTAAGCCTACAGTAGTAGCACCTGGCAGAGTTTGATTCACATCGGGAAATCAAGATCAAACATAGATAGACTCCTTTTTTTAAAATTAAAAATATACAGGTAAGTACACAGGGTAGTCCATTCAGGGAGCTTACGAAGCATCTCTGTTATATCAATAGGAACCCCGAGGTTATTACCTTGACTACAGAATTCACAAAAATAAGATATATACAAAAGAAAAACATGAATATAGAAAAGTACAATTACAAGGTAATAAAGAAATCTACATTGCAATTTAGTTTAGTTATGTATATTTGCAATGATTATCAAAAACCGTACTTCCATGATAATAAAATGATCTCCTGGCTTTTTCCGTTATTATTGCGGGCAGATGCAAAAGATCGCTCTGCCAGGCTGAGCGGGTACAAATGCACGTATTATATACAAATTAGTTATTAAAATATTGAGGATACCGCCGGACTGTCTATACTTTTCCTCACAAGCTTAAAGATATGGTCATCACGCCTGGACCTTAGACTTGGCCATTCTAAAGCTTCCATTGCAGTGTCACTACTAGATACCTTTATTACCATTCTCCCCACGCGTTCCTGTAGAGCTTGTAAAGTTCCGCTGTTTACTTCCCCGCAAAACGCCTAGACCTAAGCACCATATCTCCAATATCAGTCTAATCATTGAACGATAAATGGCATTAGCTCTATGAGAAGTGATATATAACGGCGCACACGACCTAGCATGTCGACCCGCCTACCAGCCTTAGAAACAATAGCTTTAACATGTTTGTCCCAGCTGAGGTGATTGTCAAAGATAACACTCAAATATTTAAACTCAGTAATGTGATTTATGGCGGACCCACTGATAGTGACTGAGAACTGATTTATCTTAGCAAGTTTCTGCGAAGTCCCAAACATCTTTGCCTCAGTCTTAGTTATGTTAATAAATAAACTATTTTGCATGAAGCCAACACTCAATGGCTTGAAGCTCCTTCCCTAAGGTAGCCTGGGGTCTACTCAATAAGAAAGTTACACTCGCATTTTACAAGTTCAACTCTTGTTTTTACATGTGCATACAAAAAGGAGTTCAATAAACATTGTTACAAGTCATTTTTCAAGACTCCGACTTGTAATTACAGGTGTAGCGCTACAACTGTAAAATTCGGTACGTGCACAATTTAATGAAAGTTTTACAGGAGTCCGACTTGTATCTTTACAAACGTCCAAATTGTGCTTAACGCACGACTTGTAGGAAGCGTATTTCGAGATTTGGATTTATTCTCGTCGATTGAAGAAGAACTGTTGAAAAACCGAGTCATTCAACAGCCTAGCAATTTTGAAAGACTGTTGTTTGACATTGAAAGTTCACGTGATTTTCGGGAGACATCGTCTCTCTGTCGAAGCATTCGAGTATTTACTTGCAGCAGGGGGCCAACATAAAACCAAAAGAAACTTAGAGCGTACGGTGTGATCAAAACGAGATTTTACTATCTCCAAACTTGTCCAATGTACAGTTATACTTCACAACATCTGCATACAATTTAACGACGATGGCGCTGATCTCCCAGATAACGACGATCTTCACATTGAAGATGACGGGGAGTTTAGGGAGCATGGAAAGGCGCAAGAGGGCAGAAGACAGCAACTACTACAGAATTTCTTATAACTTCGTAGAAAAGAGAAGAACGACATCGAGTACATGACCGTTTGAACATTTTACATGTATGTACTACATGTATGTACCAATACAAAGTTCGCCA
>OX421450.1:15841961-15849461 GCA_949126865.1 Montipora capitata | reverse complement strand
ATGCTGCCAACGGTATACGTACATGTATTGGTGCATCCAACCTTACATCAGGTAACTCTCCCAGCAACCTTGGAGCATCGTTTGACAGTTCTGTCTCTGAATGTACAGTTGTACACATCAAGAAGGTTTGCATCAAGGCGTTCCTTGCATGGCAAATAAGGAAGTTCTTGTCTGAGAATCAACTAAGACTGTGATTTACGCGTTCGTCAGCTGGACTACAGCAACTCATTACTGTTTGGTATTCCACAATGCCAGTTTGATCGACTACAATGACTGTGGACGTACACTACGCCGACTCTGATGTAGTTCCACTAGCTGCTGGTTCGTTTTCGTTTCCACTATAAGTTCGCTTATCTAGCGTACAAGGCTCTTGAGGGAATGGCTTCACCTTACCTGAGTGAGCTGTTACAATTCAAGACTAAGGCTGCTATGCCCCAGTCCCAATCAACTACTCTAAGAACGGCAAGTTTTTGCTTGTGCTGCAAGAATCCTCCACTCGCTATCCACGAGTGTGGAACTGTAGCATTATTTCAGTCCAGGTCAAAGACGTTTCTAGATTTCTTTGAACATTTTCGTCACTTTAAAATACCCCCTAAAAATATTCTGGAAGATTTTTTCTTGCAAGAAGCATGTATATTTTTAATTAACAACCAGTTACCGGTACTTGAGTGACATACTTGCACATGTATATATACAAATGAATCAACTAAAAAAATTAAAGTTTTATTAAGTCTGGGCTATCCCAAATTTCTACGGCAAAAGATAAAATATGTCGCTCTAATAGCTAGATTTATCATTTTTTTGATTATATATACATTTGTAGTGTTGTTGCTTTTTGTCAATGCCAACGTCATTAATCATTTCTAAGAACATAGAGTATTGGTTATAATAATAATAATAATAATAATAATAATAATAATAACAATAATAATAATAATAATAATAATAATAATAATAATAATAATAATAATAATAATGAGAAAGGTCCTGTCAATCAAGTGAAGTCTTTGGCCCATGGGTTGGACCTGGTGCTTCAGAGACTAAATAAGCAAGCCAAGGATTACACGTGATAATAATAATAATAATAATAATAATAATAATAATAATAATAATATTCTTATTATTATTATATATATAATATATAATAATAATAATAATCATATTATTATTATTATTATTATTATTATTATTATTACTACTTTTGAATCATCAGCTACCAATTCTTGCTTACAGTGGTTAACTCAAAGACAAACAAAATTAAGACACTTCAATTGTTTTGATTTTGCTGCTCTTAATCATTTGCATGTAGATTACTGTTTGGGATAAAATTGAACTGCTCGCCAAATCAGAGTAACTTTGTTGAGTGTATTACAATTTACGTAATTACAAGGACTACTTACGGCCCTCAAACGTTGTTGCATTCAGTAGTCTTGAAGCATTTCCCAGCTCTGTAGTTTTCCCTCTCACTTTGATGTAATAGGTGGTAAATTTTCTCAAGTCAGTCAATAGCCTCTGAAAAGTACTTCCAGTGACTTGAGCTTTTGTTTCGCAGTCATCTTCTTGTTGTCTATAATATATTATGTAATTGGTTATTTCTCCATTTTGCAAAGCTGGTTCCTTCCATGATACAAGAATGGATGTAGATGATTTGGCCTGGAGCATCACATCCCGTGGATGACTAGGACCTAGAACATACATATAACAAACATACGGTCATCCTGTTGGTTTGAAAATTTGTTACTCTTTTACAATAATAATTGCAAGAATTATATCTCTTGTCAACATTTCACTCCAAATATGTCATAACTGATTAAAATATCATGCCTTAATGTATGTTAGTGGCCTTGTGTCAATATTACAAGCCTTTTAGACTCCTACCACTGAGCACCTGAAGAATCTGAAAGTACATGGAAAATAATCAGACCTCAAATGCCACCACTGAAAAAGACATCAACAATTGGATCAAGGCCGCCCTGCTTCGTAAGGAAAACTATTTAAGAGAGTCTTCAGTAAACCTGACCCTAAAAACCAAACTCATGGTCTACCACGCTGTAGTCCTCTCTACCTTACTGTTTGCCTGTCAAACATGGGTCCTTTAAGAAAGAGACATCCGAAAACTTGAATGATTCATCAAATTCTGTGAATCAAGTGGCAATACCGAATTACTAACAATGAAGTCCTCAGTCGAGCAGATGTGGAGAGCCTAGAAGCCATCATTACTCGACATAGACTAGATGGGCAGGACATCTTGCTCGAATGGCAGACTCTCACCTTCCCAGCAAATCCTGTTCTCAACTTGCATCTGGAAAAAGACCACAAGGTGCCCCAAAAATACACTACAAAGACCAGCTCAAGGCTACAGTACCTTGAAGAGGACCAAAATCGACACAGCCATTTGGGAGATGGAAGCTGCAGAAACAAATCCTTGAAAAAGGACTATTCATTAAAAAACAGTAGTTTTCAAGAACAACAGAAGGCAGCAGGAAGAGACAAAGAGAGTTAAGAGAAATTTAAAGCAAGTACTCAAAACACCGTGAACCCTCCTACATGTACATTTTTGTACCATTTCATGTCATGGTTGCGGCTGACTTTTCCGTGGGAACATGGGACTGATATCACATCAAAGAAAGTGTCACTGAGCAAACCATACTCAGAACAGAGTTACACCAACAAACAAACGACTGTGACCAATGATAATGCATGCAAGATAAGAAATGGCTGCACTGTAATCACACTGCAGAAAAAAGCCGAAGGTTGAAAATTCCATGCCAGGAGCAACTACATGTATAAATTTTCAATAAGTTAAGATTATGTTTAATGGAGATAAAGAACTAAATTAACTACATGTAATCATTAATATTTTGGTGAGCTAAGATTAATAATGACTGTATTCAGTGCTGCAATAATATTGATCCTTAAGTGGGCAGTGGTCTTTCTGCTTGCCAGGTGGGAAAAAACATAAGACATGACAGCAATATCTGTAATCGAGAATTTTTTGTACCACATGGTTTGTTTCAATGGCGCTTGGCAAATTCATTGACTTCTGTTAGCACTTCACTCTGAAAAGTTGGACAATGCCCTGCATGGTTTAATGTAAGACCATGAATACATGTAGCATGTGGTCATCCACCACCCAGGTGGAAATCTTATTAAGATCTTGTAAGATCTTACAAGAATCTTGTAAGATTCTTATTAAGATTAAGATCTTAATAAGATCTTGTTTAACTCTTCAGATCTTAAAAAATCTTAGTAAAAATCTTGTAAGATCTTGAGAGGATCTTACACGATCTTATCCAAGAAAATCAACATTCAACATTCTAAGATCTTACAAAATACCTTGTAAGATCTTAAGAGAATCTTACAAGATCTTATCAGAAAAAAAATCAGTATCCAACTTGCCAAGACCTTAAAAGATCTTAATAAAAATCTTGTAAGATCTTAAAATAAATCTCACAAGATCTTGTAAAATTTAGTCAGTGTGTAGCATTTTAAAAGATCTTGATAAAATCTTGTAAGATCTTAAAGAAATCTTACAAGATCTTGTCATCAAAAGTCAGTTTGCAGCATTCTATTGATACAAAAAAATTACAAGATCTCAGAAAAATTCTTAGGTATCAACACTCTAATATCTATTAAAAACAATGTTAAGACAATCTTACAAGATCTTGTCAAAAAAGTTAGCATTCAATGATATTTCAATCTTATAGGTAAATAGTAATACTAATAATAAGAATCACTTTATTTGAGTCTTAAGGCTATTTATTTGAGCATGAGGGCTCTACTAATTGGGGAGACTACAAATCAACTGAAAGCAGAATAAATCAATTGAAATATTGTTTTTTTTTTATGAGAGGGGAAAACCGGAGTATGCGAGGAAAAAAAACTTCTTGGTTAAAATAGCTTTTTCATACAGACCTAGTGCATTTGAACTTCAATTTTCAAATTTGAGATTCAGTGTATTCTTAGGGGTTGGTACATTTCGCCGACCCCCAGTCCACTACCCTAAAAATACTATTTCGAATGAGTACTGTTGATCCACGTGCAAGCAGCATCTCAAACCTTTCGATTATTGTTGTGATGGCGGATTACTTCATGTAAGCTAACCTTTTTAAAATGGGTGCTTAGACTTAAATACTGTTGAACAATGCTGTTTAAAATGGGTGTTGAGGCTTAAGTAAGCACTATTTGAGATGCTGCATACACATAGATCAACAGTACTTGTTCGAATATAATTTTTAGGGTAGTCCATTTGGGTAGTCCATTGACTTGGGGTCAGAGAAATGTACCAACCCATATTCTTAGCTTATTAAATTCCTTCAGTGGGCTGCTAAGGGAAATTGATTGACATTGCTATAGTTATTTAACTTACACACCAAGGCAGTTTAATCAGTTTTGAAGTATAATCATGATCATATGGAGTATCTAGCACTGTTATGAAACCTCTAGCTTCCCTTGTTTTGACAAAAAGACATCTATTTACAATTTGATGACAACTGACGATTAATAGTTCACCATCTTCTTCAACTTCAAGGTAATGTTCACCTATTAAATTTCTCTCCGCAATATCCTTTAAAACTGGATCTTGAAGTAAAGGTAGATCTTGGCAGACAATTTCTGCCAGTTTTCTTGTGTTCTTCAAGTAATGCATATGCCACATTTTCGTGTACAATGTAACAAACTACTTTTCCATATACAGTCATCCCATTTGAATTGAACTCCACGAGGTAGCTAAATGAATTTCCCTTTCTTGGATACATTGTGCTATGGAAGATGACATGATCTTTGGTCATCGTGTTGGAAACCAGGTGATCTGAGTTGGGCTCAGAACATTAAATGGAGAATCAAGAATGTTCTGAAACTTGGACAGCTTCTTGTAATGAAAGGGTTCATGCAGGATACCCCCAAAAAATCACTCTGTACACGGAGAAATGAAAAAGAAAGCTTTTATTCCGATATATTCAATAGATTGCAAGAAATACAAATCAACGGATTACCTTGTTTGATGCTGTCTGAGTCTAATAATCGGCCTTATTCCAAAAGGAACATGATGTATTACTCTTGAAAATTACACACTCCAAGTTAGAACTTAATCCTTTCAATGAACTCCAGTATCTTTCCAATCTTTCTCATTTAAAATGAATCCGTAGAAAGATTGTCATCCTCCGCCATCTTGGATAACACGTGAGAGACCGGACTGGAAACTAGTGAGTCCTTTTCGTTTTGGTCAGCAGTCAGCGGTAACCAGTCCAGCTCTTCCAGGTTTAGGGCGGTTTTATTCAAAACGTTTGTACCTACGATCTGACACGCTTTCGTGGTGACGATTTTTTTGTTAGTTTTACTCTTTAAATGCTGATCCAGGCAAGGAAATGCTTACAAAAACTCAAGTAAAGAGGTAAGCATTAACTTTAAGCGAATAACATTTGATTTGATGGCTTATTGTCTTGAGGAACGAATACATGCATGAAGACTTCACATTTTCACACCTTCGAGTCAATTTGTGAAGCAAGGAGACTCAATTTGGCTTAAATGCTATAGCCCTGTAAAAATTGGTAAAGCTTTAACAAGAATAATGAAGTTAGATCACATGGTGAAGCAAATGATGTGGAAAAAAAGGTTCTCATACGGCAAGTTACATGTGTACGATTGACAACTGATTCCTTCTCGTAAAAATGCTAATTTCTGTCACTTTAACTATTGTAATCAATGCAGAAAATGCCTGAGAAAGCTATTATGGACGTTTGTAGGTAGAGACCCAAATTTATGAGGCTACTCTTCACACACTTTAATTGTAATCATCAGTGATTGAAGTATATGTACTGTATTTTTTTTAGTTGCCATGAAAGAGTATAAAGAGACCCATCTGAAAAAAATTATTTGATGGGACAGCAGGGAAAGGTGCTTTACAGCAGACAAAAATGCTTAGCAGCCAATTCTGCCTCCTCAACCAGTTATGGTTTGATGTATTTGGGGATCTCTCCTTGCAGACTTGTTATAGTTCTGTGGTTTATCTGAAATGTTTTAAAGCTTTTTTGTTTTTAAATTTAAAACAAGAACCCAATCCAAAGATTTTGGCATGAGTTAAATGTTTAGGTTCATGCAATAAAAAAACGTAACTGCTTTGAAATCTATAGTCTATTTTTTTTGTCTGTGAGCTATGGTAATAACTGTTAATAGCTTGACTACAATGGATTCTTTGTAGTTTCCAGCACGTTTCTGATTTGCTGGAATATTATTTTACAGGAGCAGGATATGATAACCTAGTTTCTTGTGTTCCATGTGTGCACTAGTACTTCTATTTCTCAGTGAGTTCAAGCTATTTTTCTTGATTTTTCTGACCTTGTTCAAATGCAAGCATTAGGCATGAGATGTGTAATTCCTATTACAATACTATTCCATAAATGTTTAGAGGCTAGTCAAAGCCTATTTACATTCTATAGTATTTCTATGTAAGTGCTATGTACATGCAATTTTTGCTATGGACCCTCAATTTCAGTTAGTAGGTAGATTCTATTTACACTATAATGTAAATGCTATGAAACAGTTATGTTTGTCCTATTTCCAGGTTTTTACATCTATGTAGAGGCTATTTGTAGCCTATTTACACCCTATGTTATCACTATGTAAGTGTTGTATGTAACTATGTATACACTATATGTGTTGTGTATTTTCTGTTTCGAATCTATGTAGAAACTATGTTGAAACTATTTTTATTTTTGGACACAAAAAACGGTCCCATAACATAGTCTTTACATATGCTATGTAAAGGTTCCATTTGACTAGCTAAAACATAGCATTTCCTTTCAAAATATATAGATGAGGCATATGTATAACATAGGTTTTGAATAAGGCCTCTATATCGAAGTTACATATGTGTATCATAACATACCATTTACATACGTGTATGGTTGTTACATAGGATTTACATACTAGATTACACGTAGTGTCTGGTTCTACAAGGGTACAATAATATGTTGCAGCTTTTTGAATTATGCATTTGAAGTAATCTCTTTCAAATAATATTTTATCTTACCTTCATATTTTTTAGTAAAATAAGTGGTAATTTTTTTCCATTTATCAAAATTTGGAATACCATTATTATGTTGCCAAGAGGTGCATCACGCTTTAATTTTACTCGGGAACAATGTAGTAGTGTCCTTGTTTTCAGTTTCAAAGTTGTATAAATAGTTCATTGCTTTGTAATAAAAATAAGATTTCTGTTTTAATAAAATGTTATTCTAAAGTTTTTTCTACTCTTTCTATTTTGGTAATGTTTTTTAGCAGAATATGAGAAACATCTTGATAAGATCTCATATTAAGATCTTGTGAGAATCTTGGTAAGGTCTTGTAAGATCTTACAAGAATCGTGGTAAGATCCTGTAAGATCTTACAAAAATATTGGTAAGATCTTGTAAGATCTTACAAGAATCTTAGTAAGATCTTGTAAGATCTTGGTAAGATCTGGTAAGACCTTGGTAAGATCTTTGTAAGATCTTTGAAAGA
>OX421450.1:15826961-15836961 GCA_949126865.1 Montipora capitata | reverse complement strand
TAAGGAAGCATCAGTTTAATTAAGTAGTAAAGGTTTGAAATTATTTAAACAAGATCGTAAAAGATTTGTTTTGAACGGAAAAATTTGTGGCATCACAAAATAAACACCTTCGCATCTTGTTACTTTTTCAGCATTGAATTGTGTCTCACGATAAACTCTTTCTTAAAATTGAAAAGGATGTGTTAAAGTGAGAAATTCGTTCTCATTACTTTTAATTCGGTGACAAGTTGTGACATGGTCGAAGGGAAAGATTATTGTTTTTCATTTCAATTTGCTTCAGCTTTCATCGAGCGGTTTTACAAAGACTACGGCAAATAAAGCATCATTTTAAAGATTGAATCAACGAACGAGGCAACACACAGATTTGAAGGAAGTGTTGGTTGAATTATCCTCATTTTAACTTGTTTCAATCTGTCAAATTCTTACCTGAGATTTAAAAATTATCGCATTACCCGCACCTTCCTATTACCCGCAGCAACCGCGGTTTACTGGAAAATTAACGCATTACCCGCGGGTAATCGGCCGGAAATTACGGTAATAGTTGCTTATATTTTTCATGATCATACACTTACCAGATTCAGAGGATTGCACTGTCAGTGGAAACGACCAAGGGCTGTCTCCTTTCCCATTGAATGCCTGTACTTCAATAGTATAGTTGGTGTATGGTGATATGTTACTGAGTGTAGCTACTCTAGATTTGTTTCCTACAATAACCTTTTGAGAAGGTGTTGATGCTCCAACATCCTTCCACCGCACATTGTACCCTGTAATTCCATCACCAACATAATCAGGTGCACTCCATGTAATGTTAATGGATGTTGCCAGAATAGATGTTGCTATTGGAGGGGATGGTCTGCCTAGTATACCTACATGTAAATGAAATTCAATTTACTGACATTCATAAGATCATCAAAAAACGAAAGGCAACTACACTTGTACAGTTGTACACTATGTCAAAAGCATCCTTCACCTACATCATCCGTTTCTAAGACCCATTGCTTTCTGGTTGACAGTGCAACACAGTGTTCAAAAATATCAGAAACCTGGCCACGTATCTGCTGCAGGTTAAATTTGATTTCAGGTCAATTTGTTTCAACCTTGGTTGAAATTGCAAGACGTAAAGATAAATGGAAACCCAACAGTTATCAGAAAGTATGTGTACATTTGCAAGTAAGTTGGTCCTGGAGGTACATGTAAGTGGATTACCTTACTGTAGCTCAAAATTTTGGTGAGTTAATTATTTTATAAAAATTAATACCAATGCTTGCTAAGTCTAGGCACTGATTTTAAATGCTTAGCATTAAGGTTGGGGATAGGCATACGTACTGTGCATGATATTCTACTTTTTTTTTTTCTCAGAGGGATGAATCTCCTGAGGGCAGGTTGAAGAATATTGAAATACATGTATTCCCTTCAAAGTGAATAATAAAAGAACTGAAACATACATGATGTATTGTTGATTTTTTATTTGCTTAATTATTTGCTCTATCTTTTGCTGACACTGAATTCATAATAATCAAAGGCATTAACTAAAGTGAAAGCAAAATTTTGAAAAGTTAGCAAAAAGGAATTTCATAATCTATTGTTCAGAAGCCATTTTGCAGGGATCAAATGAAATGTTTGTTTTTTTTAATTTTGTCTGTTTGTTGAAAATGTATGTAGTGATAAATCCAAACTATGTGATTATTTTGGCATAATCCCTGTGACTTGTGCACTCATTAATTGAGGCCTTTTGATTTCTTTTTTCTTTTCTCTGAGAGATTCCGAAAACCATTATTTTCATACAGCACTTTGGCAAAGGAACTGTGAATGGTTGTTTGAGGATTCAACACCACTCTAAATAGCGCTGTAATTAAAATTTCCCGAAAAGAACAAATATAAATGCTTTCGATCGGTTTGTATGTACATGTACAGGCAATTTGCAAGAACAGACTACAGCATTGAAGAACATTACTACAGTTGATTGTTTTTTACACAAAGTTTGTAAGCGCAAGAGGCCTGTGAAGTATGAAGCGGAGGAAATAAAATAACTTAAAGCAAATCGAAAACAATGTTGTTTACTCCCCATCATGCCATCCAAAGCTTCGATAAGTCATGTACCGACAAGGGATTTGGGCCACAATACTCCAAATTTTGACCCTCTGATCCAATTTTATCTGCAGATGACTTGGAGTACCTTCATTTGTAATGTTTGTTTTATAAGGTGAGCAGAAGCACTATCCAGTTCTCCACAGAAATAACATCAATTTCACTGAGGCATCACAGTGACTTTCAAGCAAAGATCTCCACCTGTCTTTTTTTCTGAACAGACTTAACTGATTAGAGTGTAATGTGAAGTGCTAAGTATCTACATGTACCTCATATGAGCCATGTGAGCGTTAGCCCTACTGATGGAAATGGGCCCACACAAGGACAGAGAAAAACTCTGACCAGGGTGGGAAATGAACCCACGACCTTCGGGGTTAGATCACCACAGTGACTGCTCTACCGACTGAGCTACACCCTGGTGAAAATCTTCAAAGGATCTTTAAGGATCTTCAAAGGTCTTCATAAAGATCTTCAAGGATCCTAATAAAGATCTTAGAAAAGATCCTCAAAATTCCTTGCAAAGATCCTCAAGGATCTCGGCCAAGATCCTTAAAGATCCTCAAGGATCTTGCCAAGATCCTTGAGGATCCTCAAGAATCTTGCCAAAGATCCTTGAGGATCTTTAAGGATCTTCAAGGATTTTAAAAGATCTTTTGAGGATCTTGTTAAGATCTTTGTGGATCTTTCCTGAACGTTATCAAGGAATTTAAAAAAAAATCCTCAAGGATCTTTATTATTTTAAAAGATCCTTTGAGGATCTTGTTAAGATCTTTGTAGATCTTTATGAATTTTACCAAATATCTGTAAGGATTTTCAATAATCTTAGCAAAGATCTTCAAAGATCCTAATCTATCCTTGAGGATCTTGTCAAGATCTTTGTGATTATTTTGGGTATATTCAGTATTGTTACCAATGATCTTCAAGGATGTTTGTGGCTCCATTAAAGAACCATGATTACTGCCAATTATGGCTTTGATTCACCTCACGGTTAAGATAAGTGCCAGGATGTCATATGGAAAATCTGAAACATGCTAATTTAAAATGAATTTGGAAATGGCCAATTCCTATTAACTACTGTGAACAACAACAACAACAACAACAACAATATGGCACAAACATCATTTAAACTTTCTTTATTTGCATAGATGTGTTTATCATTGTCAAAATCATAAAAAAATGGAGATTAAGGATACAATAAAGTAGGGCTGGAAGCAAAAACCTAGTAAGTGACAATTTTCGGCCAATTTTTAGTTTTGCACAAAACTAGCCCATATAGACCTTTCTCGCTTGTGCATTTTGTTTTCCCAATACAAATCATGTGATAATACTCAGGAGGATAAGTCCTTGTTTTGCTCATTAAAAAGAGTGCATGCAAGCATGAATATGTCTGCCTCCTCATCATCCAATTTTGATCAGGGTTTATCCCCGTAAACGGGGGTGGCCGGATTTACATACAAAAGAAAAAAGAAAGGACCAATTAACCTCCTGAGTATTATCACATAATCTGTATTGGGAAAACAAAATGTACAAGCGAAAAAGGTCTATTTTGCAAGTTGACTGGAAATGAACTTACATTGCCCTGGTATTGTTTTTATCCGATTTGAGCTTTTTTTCGAGAAATAAACTATGCAAAAATACTATTAGCTTCGCATTTGAAAACAATGGAATCTTATTGTTTGATTAAAATTTAATAGCCCAAGCTTTATGCAACTGCATGCGTCAGTAGCTCATCCAAATGATGCACACAGCGAAGTACACAACAGCTTGGTGGTTTGAGCCACCGATCAGACTTATTATTTTTCTTTTGTTTGCACAGAGATGTTTCTCTCGTTTTTCTTTTCTTGATTTCCTCTGCCATTTTATTGATCTTCGTTAAATTTAAGTTACATGAGATATGCACAAAAAATTAAATAAATAACTCTGATCAGTGGCTCAAACCACCGACCTGTCGTGTACTTTGCTGTGCGTATCATTCGGTTGAGCTACATGTATCAACACACAGTTATATTAGTTTATAAATGCCATTAAATTTTAATCGAACAATGAAAGGTAAGTGCCGCTTCTCTGATTCCATTGTTTTCAAACATGAAGCCAATGGTATTTTTGCATACCTTATTTCTTGAAAACAAAGCTCAAATTGCATAAAACATTACCAGAGCAATGTTCTTAAGTTCAATTCCAGCCAACCTGCAAAATTTGGGCTAGTTTTGAGCACTAAAAGTTGGCCAAACATTGTCACTTACTAGGTTTTTGCTTCCAGCCCTTCTATTACAGCAGTTGCAACCCCACAATAATTATTCTTTTTTTCCCTCCATTGTGAACAAGTCATGTAAGTCATATATTTAATTAATACTACAGTAACAATATTTGCTTGATAAAGGTACAGTAAAAACCTGAATATACAGTGTAAGAACAAAGTTTTTCCAAGCTACAGTGTGTAGGCTAAGGCTAGGCTACAGACTGTACTCAGGTTCTTCTTTTGAAAATAGAATAAAATAATGAGGTCTTTGTCATTGGTGGGTGTGGCCTATTTTGGGCCATTTCTGAAGTTTGTACAAAGCTTTGCATGATAAACAGAACAAAACTAAAGCAACATTAAAACAATGGTACTATGTTGCTGCTGGGAAAACATGGTACTGGTAGAGCTTGTTATATTAAATTTGCATATTCAGTGTTTGACTACATTTCTCAAAATAAGAATCCATAAAAATTTTCAAAATTGTAGGCTAAAATAGGACTGTCTTAGCCAAAAACGTTCTTACATGTAAAGTTCTTATATGTGGGTTCCTGTTTTATTTCTGTACACCGTCATTGCCGTCACTGTAGTAGTTGCATAATAATACCTAACATAAACTTAGCTTACAGGATTAGAGTAACTACAACATTTTTTTTGCTTTGTACCTAAGCTTGGTTTCCTCTGGATAATGCAATTTAAAGATACATAGTATTATATTGTCTTATTCCAACCTCTTCAGAAATTCAAGGCAGTGACAACTTGACTACAATGCTATAAAAAGTGCTCATTGCAGTGGTAATGGTGACTCGAGTACAACAGCAATGGAGTCTAAAACAAAAGAAGCATATATATATTTTTTTAAAATCTGGGTTCTCATTGCTTACATAACAGAATATCATGGACTTTGGTCACCAATTACAGACCACTTATCATGAAATTTCATGCACCTATTATCCCAGAAGAAATCTCTGCACTCAATGGAAGTGTCAACATTTGGCTGTTTATGTAGGAACACTCAGATCAGACTCAATTTAACTAAATCAAGCGTTCTTTTGCGTTTTAAACCGGGATAATTAAATTCGATGTGACTGTCCATTTCGTTGGTTTCGCTTTTTGTCGCTTATTTTTCTGAAGAATTATGAAAACCTTCCACTACAAGCTTCCTTATTTGTAAACAGAAAGACACTTCACAAAACAACAACGCCCGCACTTTGTATTAAGCTTATAAATTATAGAACATTACTTGCACTTTGATTTATAGGACAAAAGCCCATGGAATTAGCATCAAAATTGTTTTATCCAACGCTTACCTCTTTAGGTGAGTTATTATCAGCAATTACTTCCAGTGGACAAGCATTTTACATTGTAAAAGAACTAAAACATGGTAAGGACTTGCAGTAAACCGAAAAATCGAAATAACCGCCATCGATCTGTGGCTGGTGTGAGCCCGCAATTTTTGGTGCTGGCCTACTGCTGACCAGAGCGGCTCAAATCCAAGATGGCTGATCTTCATGATGTTTGAGGGGATCGTTTAAGGGTTTTTCCCGCTGGTTCAAGAACAAACGTCATACTGAAAAGTGAAGGAAGTCATTCGAAGGTCATCAAGTAAAGCTTACTTTGAGAAAGTTTAAGTTTTAGTAATCTCAATGAAGTAAGACAGAACATGCGTCACCCATTGCTCCAATCCTCTGGCTTTTTGGCAGAAGAAGCCCAAGGACTCTGGGTACGAGATTGCCATTGCTCCCACTTCACTTCTGTTTCCAAGTTTTCGACGATGGTTTTCTTCAAATTATAACTGGGATAGATGAGCTGACGGTCAGGTTACAATGTTTTCAGACTGGACATGCAACTTAATGTTAACTTCATTTTAAGTTAGTGCATGTAAATAAGTATTTTACGATCTCTTATAGAACACATCATCGGTTTATTTGTATTTGATGCATTTTTTGGCTAGACAATGAAGTAATAATCCTTGTATAAACAAGAGGAATAGCACTTTCTTTAGTGATGTTTTGCGTTCCGGTTCTTGTCACTTAACCCATTGTTATTTAATAAAATTTTAATAAAATGATTCTTTAGTCAGAATATATTGATAAAATCTAATAAGGTACCGTGCAACATAACGCAATTGGGTTTTTGTTTCACTAATTTTTCTATTAATTGGTATAAATGAACTCCTTTACTCCTTTAGATTATTTCTCAGTTTCGACAGTCACAACCTTTAATAACTTCTTGAGACAAAAAGGGTAAAGGACATTATTTAATTGAGGCATCAACAGGTTCTCCCTAAAGCTTTTGAAGACGACTCCCAAAAAAGATCCTTTAAAAAAATCCCGAAAAGATCTTTAAGATGAATCCCTTTAAAATCTTAATGGTGTTCAAGAACCCCCTTTAAAGATGCAATGGTAACTAATTTCATTGCAATTACTGAGTTCCCCCAAACATCTGTCTTAGATCTTTGAGGATCTTTAAGGATCCTGATAGAAATCCCATTAAGGTCCTCAAGAATTCCTTGAGGATCTTTCATGGATCCTAAGGAGATCCTTTGATTGATCCTCAAAGGATCTTTATAAAGATCCTAAAAGATCCTCGAGAATTGTTTGAGGATCTTCCAAGGATCCTAAAAAGATCCTTTGACTGTTCTTGAAAAGATCTTTATCAAGATCCATGAAGATCCTCAAGGATGTCATGAAGATCTTTGAAAGACCTCTTTGATTAGATTACAAAGATCTTTCCAAAGATCTTTGAAAGATCCTTAAAGGCCCAGTTTCACCCATTCGGCATTGCGGCCGTTTGTTATTGTTTTCAAATGACGAAATGATTTCTGATTGGCTCTTTGCTTATCGTGGGTTTCCTCTGTTTCTTGTCGATTCGAAGCTCGTCTCTCTCTCTTTGTTTGGCTAAGAAATTGTATTCAAAGGTTTGCTGGATACGTGGTTTATGGACAGCTTTCCAGAAGACGCTGCAAACACACCTGTAAATTTTTACGGGTCAGCACTGGCCTCGAACGAAGAGGACAACGAGGAAGAATTATTAGACGTAACTACAGAGGTGAGACATTTCAAGTGGCCATTTGCACGAAGCCGTGCGGTACTGAATTTATACTTCGTCACAGCACCTGAATTGTTTCTTTCTTTATAAGGCAACAGAAAATGAAAGAGTAAACTGTATTTGTTCAGGGCAATGTGCGCGGAAGAGAGGAAGAGGAGCGTGTCCGTGCAAAGCAGTCGACCTCAGTTGTGCTGACGCTTGTAAATGTGTCAAGTCCAAGTGCAAAAATCAGGTATGATAACGCCGTATGATACAGAAGCTCACAAACGAATGTTCTATCAATAATTTAACTATTCTTCTAGCGTTTATTTATATATCTTTTTGGTCTACGAATAGGTATCAACAGCAGGAGTCGCACAAAGAAGCCAGGAAAATATAATTCCTGATGGTGCCGAGCGTTTAGAGGCCGACGTCCAGCAGTCAGCAGCACAAATCCAGGTAAATTTTCATTACACATCCATCGGCAAAGCTGATGCTCAAATTTGTCATGCTGGCATCTTACCCGTAAATTTCAAGTTTGTATACACGAGCGATCACACTAATTATTTTCATTGCATCTGGTATTGATAATTATTGTAAAATATGTCCGTGCCGGAAAGGAAGAAATTGCTTGTACGGTATATTCACACTTCAAAGACCTATTGCCATGATGGGGTCATGATGTGCGAGTGAATAATTTGATTGCCTCTTGATTGCCTTTGAATCACCAATGTATCTCAAAAGTATCCAGGTACTAGTAAAAAGTTAAATTAATACATGTATTCATTTATGCCATTTAATGGGTTGGCATTCACTGTATGGTGGATTCATTTATTTGTAAAATTTCTTGCTAGGTGTTCATTCAATCCCTGGATAACCCTACACAGGATGACTTGCTGCGTAAATTATTGAGTATGGGCAGGGGCAGTCTGGACTTTGCTAAAAGGCTTGTTGCTGACAACCTACCCGTGTCAGGTTTGCGTGCCAATGGAAACTGGGGAAGAAAATGTCTGTCGCAAGAAACGCCAGTGCATCACTTCTTACAGAACATTTAATAACATTTGCTTGGACAGAGACATTCTTGAAGTATGCATAAAGGCACGGTCTGATATCAGAGCTGACGAATTCAATTTTTCCATGGAAAGCTTCCGCAAAGCAGCCTATTGTCAGTTTGCTCTCTGGAAATATGGAAAATTGGGTAGAGGGAACAGACGAGTCCTACCTGCTTGTGCAGTAAGGATGATTCGACAAGCATACCCTTCTCCTGATGGGAGATACATGGGATTTAGAAATAACTGATATGTGAACAGCTGTTCATCGTGCTTACTGTATATTATCAGCCTGATCAGCAACACATATTCCCTCCCATGCCTATTTTTACCTTGGTCTGGATCATGTTATTAGGTTGTCTGGCCAAGCATTACTAGTCATATGCAGAAATGAACTTCATCAAGACATATTTATTCTGATGTTACCTGCTATGTCTATACATTTAAAGATACCTTTTTTTTTTCACTGCACATAAAAAGTACTGAATCTACATTTGTTGAAACATGATGTAATTCAAAACTATTGCTAGCTTTTCTTCATCATTCCATAGGCTTGCTGTAGATGTACATAAGGACAAGTGGGGCGACTTCCCTGCTGGGACTTAACACAAGTATGAAATATTGTTTTGTTCAAACCTTTCCATGTAAAAGGAAAACCCTTAGTCCATCTGTACTTCCGTAAATTTTAATAAATACACAGATATCTTAGAAACAGTTTCTGCAATAGAAAGATGTAGCATGATGTGACATGGTATCAATTCTCATTTTACCTTCTTTTCGAAACGAGACTCTCGTTTCAGTTGACGGGGGCTCCTTCATACCAATAGTAGGGGAAATTTGCTTTGCATCAAATTCATTCATTCTATAAGAAGGCAATGTGAAACTGCCCTCAAACGTGGAGCGCCTATGCAGCATTTTGGCTACAAGAAATAGAAAGTAACTGAAAGATTTTTCTTCATTCACAATTTCGGCATGAAATTTTTGAGACCTTTTTGAATATTTTCTATGGCTTTGTTCTTTTCCTGCATTGGTAAGTTTTGATTTTCTTGGCAAGTGCATGTTGTGGTCGATTGCAGCCAACGTCACTCTCATGATAAAGTAAGGATACCTAGTAGAAGGTATAACACACAAAGTAGATTAATAAATTGGTTTCACTGGAATCTGTAGTGGTTTTATATTAAGTGTTGTAAAACCGAAACCAAACCAATTACTAAACAATTACCAGTAGACTACTCAGCCATTCTAGAGAAACCAAGACAGAAGTAATTGCTTGATTACTGTCGACACTCAATTGAACACCTCAATGACTGAAGTAAATGTAAAAAACTCCAATAATTTAAAAACAATTGCTCCAACAACCTGAACAACCTGCAAAAGACAGAGACAGCAAGGCTTTTTCAACATGTTCTGCTGAAATGTAATAAATCGCGTTGAAAAAGAAAATAAAATGGCTGCTAGGACAACTATATCAGGACAATAACGAAAAAAAATCATAAGACTCAGTTCCACAAGTTGTGTGTATATATGCTTTCCAAGATCGTACGAAGTCGAAGGTAACTCATCCCTACCGGGAGAAGGGTCTCTGTCAGCTCTAAAG
>OX421450.1:15819461-15821961 GCA_949126865.1 Montipora capitata | reverse complement strand
TCTTTTCCATAACAACCTCCTTCAGAGCTTCGTGTGCAGGTGAACCTGCTTTTAGCCACTTAGTTTTCCGGCGCGCAGTCGCAGAAATGGGATCGTGTGGGCAACGGTTGTAGAGGGTGGATGAGTCCCAACTGTGCTTGTCAGCAACATGGTGCAGTATGCTGGTCCATTTTTCTTTAAGGAGCTCAGCATTCCCTTCGCATGTCATAGACGACCACCAAAGATGATTAGTTACTGATTTAATCCAGGGGGCCAGTTCCTCGCATCCTTTTTTCTTGGCTTTTTTCGCCAGCTTGGACTTTATGTTTTTACAAAGGTGCCAAACGTCGACCTGATGCTCAACTCCGCGATCTTTGTAGACAGTTCTCATCAGTGCCTTTATTCCTGTATGTCTATCAGTGCCCACGACATCCACGGGAATCCCGCTGTCGAGGGCACGGTCGAGGCAACGCTGAAAACCTAGTTTTTCCATTGCTTGGGAACTTGTGGTTTGTTTCACATGAACGACATCAAAATCTACAATATTTTTAGTTTCTGTGTCCATCATGGTATACGTGCCATATTTGGCACTATACCCTGGCGAATCACAGCGCCCGTCACCAATGAGAGTTACAGATTCCCTGTCTAGGAGATCTGCAAGCACTGAAGCCTTTTCTTGCTGCCAACATTCATTTATAACTGGAAACAGGTGCTTGTTTTGATAGTTGAGGTAGTCAGACTCACCAGGAAACGCAAGATTAACTGTAGAAGCGATTTCTGACACGCGAGAAAACGTACTGCCCGTAAATAAAATTGCGCCAGAAAGTAACAGGTTCCCTGCAGCAGCTCTTTTAACGGTCGGCTGAGAAACCCACTCTTTTGAATGAGAGTTCTTACAGAATGTTGTTATTTTCAACATAGAGCCCTTTTTAACCAGATCTTTTTCTAACACCTCTTCTCCGCAGATAACGCAACGATTAAATAATTTCAGGAGTTCATCCTCAAATACGATGTATTTGGGGACTGAACACATTTTTTCAAACTTATCCATTCCATCTTGATCATGCATTACCAAGTTGCTTTCAATAGTGTCATCCAGTTCTTCAAAGTTCAACTGGAAAGAGCTGTCATTCTCATCCTCTTTCACTGAAGAAAAGGTGAGGTTAGTGATGATGTCTTCGTCAGGATCGAACAGCGGAGGTTCCGTGTTGGCCGATGACTTCTTTGGAGTGGATGTGAGTGCTTGTGCAGTCTCGGCCTGTGGATCCCAGGGAGGCACACAGGAATAAGTGTGGTCCTTGAGAAGCAATGCGTCTCCTGTGTCAGCTGCAAGCCACTGAGTTTCACGGCTGATAACGTTGCTTACCTCGCAGTTTCGTTCTTTTATTTCTCCGCTTTCCACCAATCTGTTTGAAGAAATAGAGGGCATCAATGTGGTTTCATAGATTTGTTCGTCTGCTTCAATATTTTCCGCTGAAACCGTAGGTGCAGTAGGTTGTTCTTCTGCTTCAATATTTTCCGCTGAAACCGTAGGCGAGGTTGTGCAGCCAAGGGTCAAAGGGTTCTCAGGCGTTTCACCTTCACTTGCCAAAGTGACTTCTGATCCTACTTCTGGAGTTGTGTTTACGAGTAGGGCTTTTACTACCTACATAAAAATTAAAAACATAATGCAGAAACTTAATTTTTTAAATTTCTTTATACACAAGTAAAAAAAAAACTTGCCGCTGTACACTCAGAAAAAAATTAATATGAATAATAGCCAGGATGCTAAAAGGCATACGTTTTTCATTCTAAAAACAGATTTTAATATCTAGAGCACCTGCGACATTAGAAATCAAATCCAGACATTGTGCTTAAACCTCAATTATTTTGTGTGATTTGTAGCCACCTCGAATGTCCTGAACTAAATACTGCTGGTGCTTTACCTTAGGTTTCCTCAATCAAGTTTCCTCGATCAAGCGTGACACCGGTGCGTGACATTCGTACCAAAAACTCACCTCCCGTTTGGTTTGACGGCTTGCTCGATCAATACTTGTTTTACGGACTTTTTTCGGTGGAGCATGGCCAAAAATGCTAGGTACAGCGTCTTCCTTAAGCGGTGGTTTCCTTTTGCGCCTTGTAGTCCCAAGAAGCTCCGCCTGTAAAAATTATTAAAACACTGTATTTTATAAATTTATATATATAAAACACCATTTGCGTGACCTGAAGACCAGGCGATATATTTACAAAAAAGCGATATAATTATTCTTCTTGACGTTAATTAAATTTAGACGCTATTTCAGAGACAAAATATAAGAATCACTCGGCTGAAAATGCACGGCGCCAGGCGGCAGGGACTATTTTTCGCGATTCGATACAAATGTCAGACCATTGTCATTACTGCGATCTTGGCGGCCTGTTTCGCGCCATTTTCCAAAATAAATAAATGAAGCGTATCATCTTAAAATAATTGAATTAAAATCTGATTGTAAAGTAAAAAGATGGAATACCACATACTGTTTACCATCTGAATGCGAAGTAG
>OX421450.1:15804461-15809461 GCA_949126865.1 Montipora capitata | reverse complement strand
ACTGCGGGACTGCAGTAGCAGCTTTCTAAGGTTCAATGTAAGTGAGGGGGTATTCTAGAATCAAGCCCTCCTGCTTCTGTGATGTTGCATTGTGCTTATCCTCTAAAGCCCTTTATCCTTGAACAACGAAACAGGTGAGTTTGAGGTTTACATGTTCGATTTTCTGAGAACTTTTTCGAAACTCAAGGACAAAATGCCCGCACATATACAACAGCTACTGAACAACAAAACTATCAAGCGTTTGAGGCCCTGAGTTTTTTTGTGTATCCACATTTCCAGAAATCAAAGAATACAAGATCAGTGCCCCATGAACATTTAACAAAGAAATTAAGAAATTGCGTTTTTTGCCATCAAAAATGGGGGGTCGACTTATACATGGGATCGACTTATACACGGGTAAATACAGTACCTCTGGTGGCACGAGCCTGGAGGCTCAGTTCCAAGTGGAACAAAAAATTGAACTTGTTTGCTGACTGGACATTACATTTGAGAGAGTTCCTGACTGGATAAATTCGAAAAACTTGTTTTCAACAAATGATGTGACAAACAGCATTGCATGATTTCGGCCTGAGAGGGACAATAGTTGGAAAACAAAGCCATTTCAAGAGAAAAGGAGCTTTTCAACTGGTCTAGGAAGCTTAAGCTATGGTCGATGTGTTTCTTCGATGCCTCCACAAACAAAATAATGACTTTGACAACACAAAAAGACCTAATTTCAGATAAATTTGCTTATCGATTTTCCTATGAAAGAGAGCTCTCAAGCTCGTTTGACAGCAATCAAGGAAAGTACCTGGTTTGAAATTTGGGAGAAAAAGTCAAGCATGCCGATGGGAAAAGAGGACTTGTTGACAAACATGAGATATTCTTGCATTTCGAAGTGGTCCATAATTCACTTTATGCAATGACCTCTTTCTTTTTGAAATCCTGTTTTAAAACACGTTTGCTCTTAAGAAAACACATTTTCCTCAAGTTAATCAAACTCATGAAAAGAGCATTCATGGAATGTACTGTAATAACAAGTTCCAGGAATGTTCGGTGATGTATGTCGTGTGAGAAATTCAGCTTGACAGGCCAAAACTGGTTTCACAAGAAATCCGAACTGACTTTCCACATGGAACTGAAGCTCCGGGCTTGTGCCACCAGGGGTATTTTTTTTTTCATTCCTCGGTCATTGCCTCCAACTTGCATAGCACTCTCTCAGACCTTTGAAAATAAATTCCTGCGGCACCCAGGGTAGTATCATATTGTCTCACCATATTATTAACTGACATGAAATACAAGGATGTTCATAATTTTAAGAATAACCATCCAAGAAAAAGGAGACTTTTTGGAATTTTACTTTTAAAGTAAGGTAAGGTGGGATTATCATAATTACAATGAAAAGGAAACTCTGAATTGCAAGGACACATATTACATTGAAAATATGAATTCCAAAATACCGTAATGTACAGACAATTCCTTCAAAATTATTGTAACTGGATATTCAATAAAGTGCATTCCTTTTTCAAAATTATCAGGAATCCTACAGTGTTTTTCCAATAACCGAAAACAAAATTATCTGCATTTGGATCAAGGCTAACAAGTCCATTTAACATGAAACTTTAAACTACTTCCAGTACATTTTTGAAAACTTAAAGTTCATGCTTATAATTCCTACCTGTAACAAAGAGTGTTGCTGACTGAGCTTTATAGCCCTTCACAAAATGTAAATCATGTTGAAGACTTGTTCGGCACTCATACACACCCTGTTGCTTCAAAGTAATGGCTGGCAGTTGAATAGTACTAGAGTGATAGTCTCGGGTGTTGTTATAGACTATGTGTCTGCTGCTGTTCTTTAACTTATTCTTGTACCATTCCACACTTCCAATGCCATTACCACTGACTTTGCACTCAAATGTTGCAGTCTCTCCTTCCATGATGGTCATGCTTTGTGGAATGACATCATGTGTCAAGATGTTTTTTCCTGAAAATATAAACAAAAGACATTTTCTTTAAGCGGTTTTGCCTTTTTCCCAATAAGATGATGGATTAGGAATGCCCAGCAAAGAACCAGAGAACAACTACATAGATATCTGATGCTGAAACAATGTTCTTCTGATAATAAGTTTGAGTCCTCTACCTTTTGAGTTATGTTAGCAGGCTTGTGGAACTAAGCTCTTTATGACGAGTTAACCTGCATGAACAGTTGAAAAGGGACCAGCTGCCAAAGTCATGCAGAGGTTATATCCAATGCAAGAGTTTAATTAACTCCCTGCTTTCTCCTTTGGAATTCAAAGCAACGACCCTTTGATTGCAAGGTTAAAAAAAATGTTTACGAAGTTTGTAACTTACAGTAAGTTGTTTGTCCCACAACCACAATGTGAGAGGAATGGTTCTGTGTAATTTGACTTGCATTTATTGTTTCAGTCAAGGAATTCCTCCCTTGCAAAGCCCTAGCTCTTTGGTTTGATGACTGTGCATTTTGTTTATTTTTATAGCATTTGAATCAAACTTTTGAGTAAAAAAAAGGCAAACTAACATTTGCTCTAAACATGGAGACTACATGTAAATGCACTTTAAATTAAGTGTATACATACCTTGCATTGGTCCACCATACGGATGAAGCCTGTCTACCCTAAAAAACCTTCCAGATGGTTCAACTTTACAAAAGTATACACCTTTATCAGAGGTCTGTACATTGTTTATGGTAAAAATCTGTCCACTCTGAGTAACTTTAACTCCATCAGGATTTCTAGTGACTTGCGTTTTAGGGTCGTCACTTTGAAGTAAAGACACATCAGCCTGAGTATCATTCAGTTGGCAGTTGATATCCACAGAAAAGCCTTTTATCACAACAAAAATTCCTCTATTCTTATGAACAAGGGTAGGCTGAAATTCACCTGCAATAAGTTAAGAGAGAAATATGGTTAGAATCAAGAAACAATAGAAGAGCTCACAGCAAAAAAGGTCTTTTGCCTGTAATTAGTACTCAAAGATACTGTAGCAATGGCCTTCCATAATATTTTCCCCATTTTTTAGATCAACTGCACAATGCAATAAACTGAGCAATATTATTATTGAGGTCAAGAGCCAGTGAATACCCAAAAATAACCCCAATAAAGTAGTTTTCCCTTGGCACCCAAGTGAGTGGCATGCACACGAAAAAATTCCATTGGCAAAACTTAACAATGAATTTTCTCAAGAACCAATTAGAATATGGACAGTGTATGTCCGAAGTGATATAGTGCAGTTTGTTTGGATGTCCGTGTTAATGCAAGGGCTATTAATTCAGTGGAGCCGACAAAGTCATTTTCGTGCTCTTGCTTTCTGAAAAAAAAAACATGAGAGTTGAGGGAATTTTCAAATACTATTTTTATTAGCTTTCCAGTGGTTTCCGGGGTGCAGGGATGGTGCAGTGGTGAGAGCACTTGCCTCCCACCAATGTGGCCCGGGTTCGATTCCCAGACTCGGCGTCATATGTGGGTTGAGTTTGTTGGTTCTCTACTCACGGGAAAATTTTACAAAAAACCATTAACGTCAATTGTAAAACCCATAATGGGAATTGACAGATTCACATTCTTACTAAATTCCCATTAATGGGAATTTTCTAGAGAAGCAATGGGGTAAACAGTTTCCATTAATGTAAATTTAGCCTTCTGCATGTAACTTTATAAGTTCCCATTAATGGAAATCGACTTGACAACACCAGTAATGGTATTTGAATTCCCATAAATGAATTGTCTACATAAACCATTGATGGGAAAGTATTTAAATTCATTCATGTGAATTTCATAGCACAATTCACCATGTGAAATGGTGAAATTCCATTAATGGAAATCAAGTTGATGACACCAGTTATGGGTATTTGACATCCCATGACAGTATTTTACATAAAAACCATTGATGGGAAAGAATTTAAATACATTCATGTGAATTTGGAAGTGCAGGCCATGATGTGAAATGGTGAGATCCCATTAATGAAAATCAAGTTGTAAACACCAGCTATGGGTATTTGACATCCCTTGACAGTATTTTACATAAAAACCATTGACGGGAAAGAATTTGAATACATTCATGTGAATTTGGAAGTGCAGGCCATGATGTGAAATGGTGAAATCCCATTAATGAAAATCAACTTGGTAACACCAGTTATGGGTATTTGACATCACATGACAGTATTTTACATAAAAACAATTGATGGTAAAGTATTTTACCCTTTCACCCCCGTGGGGTTCCCCATTGACGAGTAAAATCGTCTGGCGTTAGACAGAGTAAAATCTATAAGTGGCACTCTTGGGAGGGAAAGGGTTAAATCCATTCATGTGAATTCCGAAGTGCAGTTCACCATGTGAAATGCTGAAATTCCATTGATGGAAATTAAGTTGATGACACCAGTTATGGGTATTTGAAATCCCATGACAGTATTTTATATAAAAACCATCGATGGGAAAGAATTTAAATACATCCATGTGAATTTGGAAGTGCAGGCCATGATGTGAAATGGTGAAATCCCATTAATTAATGGCAATCAAGTTGATTACACCAGTTATGGGTATTTGAAATCCCATTACTTTTACAAAGAAACCATTTTACAGAAACGTTTTTAAATCCATGCATGTGTATTTGGCATTGCAGTCCAACAGCTATTACAGTTAGCCTAAATAGCACATTGATTGCCTAAATAACACTCCAATTAGCCTAGTCAGAGATTTAGGTAGCTTGCAGTTAGCCTTTTTATCAGGATTAGGGATTTCTGGCTCGCATGGCTCACTGGCTCACTCTGTATCCAAACTCAATAGAATCTCTCCCACTGATGCCCTCTCCTTTCTCCACGAGAGTCCCCAATATTGTATCCCAATGGACATGATCAACTTTCAAGGTGTTGTTTGTACAGCAAGGAAGGGCAGTGGCAAATTACAATATTTGTCCTCGACCCTGGAGACCTGAAGATGTGGTCTCTTTGCTCCTAGCATTGCTGATCCTACAAAATTAGACTATTTCTTCGATCGTCACAAAAATTT
>OX421450.1:15791961-15794461 GCA_949126865.1 Montipora capitata | reverse complement strand
CAAAACAACTGAAGCTGCAAAATTCTCAGCCTTAAATGATGAATTTCTGTACACAACTGCTAATGATGAGCCCTTTGCTAAAGAGTTGTGTGATTAAGTCTAACGAGTGACAGACGCAACGGCCTTGGACCCGAAAGTTGTTTGTATTTTTTCACCATTGGTGAGCGTCACGCTTTACTTGAGTATTCACATCCAAAACGACAGAAGGAGTTAAATACTCAACTTTAAATGATGAATGGCTGTACAAAACTGCTAATGACGAGCTCTATGCTTTCGAGTAGTGTTTTTTAGTTTACCACTAAACGGATGCACCGGCACGAAGTTTGTTTTGATAATATCGCTCTCAACACTTTCATGTAAATTTCGATGTTAAAAAGGTTTTTGTGTGCAGTTTGTCGCTAGGTTTACATTTCTCCAAAAGGAAACTTGGTGAATTTTTTTTTTTTTGGCTCTGAAACACAAATATCCAGCCAGAAGGACTTTGCGCCATTAGAATAAGCATATGGTGAGATTTTTTGCGCACCGACCAGAGGACACGCAAATTATTTTCACATTCACCACACCGGAAACAATTGAGACTAAACAAAGACAAGGCAACAAAAGAAAGACAAAAGGAGAGCTCATAAATACTAATGAGCCTTTTTGCGTATGTGTTGACGCGCATCCGCGTTTTTTTTGACGCGTTTACGCGTTTTGCGTATGCGCGTTTTTTGCGTATATTTTGGTTCGCTTATCTCCGAGCTGCACTGTACAGTGTATCTCAAAGAAAATATTGGCTGGTCTTGCAGTCCTCAGGCGAGTTAGTCCTACCATACCACATGAAACTGGAACACGTATGTAAATGTATAATGCGCTTATAATGAACTATTTTATTTACTGTACATGTGGTCCCATATGGGGCTGCATTGGTAAGGGATCATCAGACAAACTTCAGAATGCAGAATAGGGTTGCTAGAATTGTCACCTTTTCCGGTTATGGGGATTGCTCAGGGGATCTGTTGGATGAACTTGGCTGGGAAAAACTAGAAATAAACCATACCATACCGTACTTAAAGCAGATTTTTGCTAATATTTCAAATGACAATCTCAGGAACTCACAATCAAATTGTTATATCCCCAGACCAAGAACTGAGTCTGTGAAAGGGAGCCTACCCTACAGGGGATCTGTTCTACAGTACTGGCCACAGGAATAGCAGCACCTATGCACGCGCGTAAAATGCATGCAAGATGGCGGATTTACGCGCAAAATATGCGCAAGTTACGCGCGCGTTACGCGCGCGTAAAATTTACACGAACTATTACACGCACCTGAAATTACACGCAGGCTGCGTGTAATTTGTCATGAGTAAAATTGTTATGTCCATTACACGCAGATTGCGTGACTGTATTTTCCACTTAGCAATGTACATGAATTTGACAATGAAAGATACAATCACAAAGTCGGCATTTCTGTTTGAGAAATTCAACCTTTGCTTGAGTGTTCTTGGAATAAGGTTCTATCTTCGGATTGCTGCCGTAATCCGTCAACAAATCCTTAGCTCTCATTTCAAACCAAGCTAAGTGAAATTTCCTTTATCCGGTTTCCCCCATTTAATCAAGTAAAAATCAAACGTTATAACTATAACGAGCGAACGATCGATGGAAATCCTTGACATCATGAGATATCACCGAAAAACAAGCAAACTCAGAACTTGTGCTGTATTTCTTTAGACATTCATTTTGTTGGCTGTGCGGACCGAGCGATCGCACGGCAAGAAGGCGGAAGTTTGAATTACTAAGGGAAACTTTAAAAGGGATTTTGATTTGCGAAGTCAAGCTGTTAGAATCAGCTATGAACGGGAAAACTTGAAGCATACACGCCAATATTCAAGAAACGAAATTTTAATACAACTGTACATTTACATGTCGTGTTAACGTTTGGGTGTTTTTGACATTTGCCGTGTGTAAATGCATGCTATTTTGAATTCTGGTCCTGCGATTGTTTTAGCGTTTTGAGTAACGCAATTGGTGAAAAATAATACCCTCCCAGTAATACATTATAGACTGACCGAATTACACTGTATATTTTAACAACAGCAAAGCAAAACTTTTTAATAAAGCTGAACTACCGTAAATAAAACGCACACGTATCTGCTCAAGGTGCTAGCTTTGTTTACATTCTTTTATTCGTTTACACTCTTTTTTTTGTAAGAATGTTGTTTTTCCTGCCCAGGTTGAATATTCTTAATTTTCTGCCGATTTTAGGCTGAAAATATTCTTGTATTATTCTTAAATTATAGCTTATGTACATATGTATGGAACAAAATCCCCTTCAAGACCAGACAGCGTCCCAATTTGAGCAATTTTAAAAATTTATTAAATGGGAAAGATTTGTTAACGCTTTAATTACGAAAGCTTTTTACTCTTAACTTTTTATTGCATTTTATTCTTATTTCAATCGTTAGGCCGTTACTGTAATTTAGGCTCAATTCATCATTTTGTGTTCAAATAAAGATTGATG
>OX421450.1:15769461-15781961 GCA_949126865.1 Montipora capitata | reverse complement strand
CCTCGGATAATGGATTTCTAGTGCTCTGATAAGTTCACTCAATCTCGGTTATCAGCTCATATACCTTAGTTTGACCATATATGGTAAATGATTGCGCTTAGCGTTGCCAAACTATAAAAGTTTCTTCGCCGGAAAGCGAAATTTCTCTCGGTATAAAGCAAAAAAAAAAACGTTTTTGTGGAAAGTTTGGATTAATTCCGAAGCTTGGAAACACGCGAAAAGGTAAGAAATGTTTTTGTGATGAGCCCGCGTCTGTCTGACCACCTGGGCCGGGTTGTTCGAAAGCCGATTAACTTAATTAATCCAGGATTAGCGTAAACTTTGTTTCGGGTTGTTTCAACTTTTTGGTGAAAGTTTCTTTTGCTTATTTTTGTTTTTCAAGATTGACTTCCTCGGATGTAAAGTTTTGCCGAATATCAGCGTTGAACAGCATTTGGGAGTAGAGAAATAAACTCCTTGGTTATATTTTAATCTGGGTTAGCGTTAATCGGCTTTTGAACAACCGGGGCCCAGGTATTACACAACATCTCATCTTAGGACTTGCTCCACGCGCCTCGTTGGCTATTTACCATCTCATGTCCAACGCGCGCGAATGGAATAATTGTTAAATATTTGATGTTTCCCGTGAATATTGCACATTTCAGACACTTCCCATAGCTGACGAGTTGTGATAATAATAATAATAATAATAATAATAATAATAATAATAATAATAATAATAATAATAATAATAATAATAATAATAATAGCTTAATTTAAGGTGATTTTACACAAGCCGATTTTTAACGCCGAGTTTTTATCCATGTTACTCGAGACAACTTTTAACGTAACTTTGTTGCGGCAACGATATTTTATACGAGAGGATTTTTAACGCATCAATGTTCTCAGCATTTAAGCTTAGGGTCTTGCTCGACAAATATAAAGCCGAACTAAATATTTTACGCAAGAGCCGATACAACGCAGAAATATAGTACATTACTAAATCAAATCGACGTTGTATCGGCTCTTGCTCAAAATATTTAGGCTTTCAACTTTTAATTACCCCGATCAAATAAAGCCGTTTGATCCAACTTGCACGGACAGGAATCTTCGGTTCTCCGCGGTGCATTCTGGGACGATGTTGCGTTAAAAGTCAGCGGCGGGAGTGTTGCACGCACCAACTCCAAGAAACTTCGGGCGACAACAGGTTTTTGAAAGCGATTCAGAACGTTAAAAATCGCCCTGTGCGTCATGTAACACGAGACAACTTTTTTTAACAGAGCAATGTTGCGTTAAAAATCGGCTTGTGTAACATCACCTTTATATGTTCCATCATCAAACTTGATGAAATAAAAAAGAAGGAAATAACTGTTTGTTCACTGACAGCCGCCAAATTTAAATTTACCGTTCCTTTGTCCGTTCATAATTTCCCTTTCAGCGTTGGTTTTTTTGTGTCACGGCTTCCGTGACACTATTTCGACTATTGCATGAACAAGCATCCCGATTGTTCTTGTTAGCAGCATGCACAACCGGGTCGCCGATGGATTGGTCGCATTCTTTTGTGTCAGCAGTAATCGGGTCATCCATAAGCAATCGGGGAAACCGAACAGAAATCGTAATTTGCGACACAATTTGCGATTGACGTGATGCTTCCTCTGAACAACGCACGCCTTGATCTTGGTGTCGTGAACTATTTACACAGTGACATAAATAAGAGGTTGAAAATCTAAACACCCTCCAGCTGCAAAACAAAGTTGTGAACAAACGAACCTAAAAACTCGTAAAAGATAAACTTGAGAAACACAAAAGCGAACGAATGGATCCTAAATAGGAATTTTGACCACCTCATTGATATTAGGATAAACTAACTGAATCCAGGTTATCTCTATATCTTTGTTAACACGTAATGTAGACAGTCGTTGCAAAATAAATTCATTTTTGGGTAACTTGATTCGATAAAAACCAAGAACCAATCATTGTAATGCTAGTAATTAGGACGGAAAAAGCGGGCATTTGTAGAACTTTACGTAACTTTGGAATAAAACAGCAAACCGCTATCCTCTCACAGACTCGCTATACCTAATTCAAGCAACTGATCAGTTTCCAGAAAATGATATCCTAATCGGGACTATGTCCTATCCTAGAATAAATTGCTCGAAATCCATTAATTCATAACTTAATTGCTCGACATCCATCCATCCATCCATCCATACCTTAATAAATGTTCAACCGTGACACATGCACACGTCTTGTGCCTATTTTTTCCTTTTTGGGGGTCGAGTAAGTGCCTTGTAGAGGCCCTGCCGGGGGGGGGGGAGGTCCCGTGTTGCTTGTCTGAATTTTAAAAGGTCTCGAGTCAGTGCTTTGTCAAGGTTTCACGCTGCTGTGACCGTTGCTGTCGGAAATTTAAAGAAAAGATGTCGTTTGTCGCGATTTCACTTTAAGTGCTGTCGCTACTTTTTAGGCCATGTCGCTTGTTGGAATTTACCCTGGCAGAGCCTCCTTGTAGTTTGTGATTCAGGGCTAAATCAGTCAATCAATCAGTTGGTCAAAACACTGTCAATGTGTCAATGTGTTTAGTCGCGGTCTGAGGTTCGTTTCCATTGCTAACAATTGGTTGAACAGTGGCAGAACTCCAGCATTATTCTCAAACACGGACTCACAGAAGAATACTAAATATCACGAAAGGGGTAACATGATTGAATTTGTCGCTTCTATTCCCTTTGTATGACTGGTCAAACTCGTCCAGCTATCGTGGCGCTGTGCTTTCGAAAACTGCATCCGATCATTACAATGATAATCCTGAATAGAAAATTCTATTGGAAGAAACCAACGAGAACTTTTACGTAAGGTTAAGTGGATAATTCTTAACGTGTATATACATTATAGTTAGTCTTGTAAATTCCTGCTTAGAAACACTACACGCAAGCATGTTTTATGCCTTAACCCAATTTCGTGTTCAAATCAAGAATTAATGTTGTTGTTATTATAAGTGAGGAAAGATGTAAGGCTGCATGCGCTCTCAGCACTCCTTAGCATTTACGGAGGCTGCATTCATACACGGTACCGAACGAATTTTCTACTGGTTGAAAAATTTGAACGGACATTTTGTTGGCACGGAAACGTACAACATTTTCGCTCTGTTCACACGGAACTGACGAACCGGATTTAAGTTTAACCTTGGTCAATGGTTTTACCATGTGTTCATGCGAAAAGCGCTACAATCCAAAGCTGAGTTACCACGCATCCATGGCAGCCACGCCTTTGTCACGCAAACTTTAGGCGGTCAAAGTGTTTACAGCTCGCCGGTTAAATTTTCGACCGTACCGGCTAAAAATTCGTCCTCGATTTTGGCGTTTGAACGTTTTAACGGCGAGGCGTCTAAAATTTCGTACCCCTAAATGAAGTATATGCGCAAATTTTCAACCGGTAGAAAATTCCTCCGGTACTGTATGAATGTCCATTAAATTGACCCGCTCTTCGTAGCTAAGTTGGTAGGGTCATGGGTTCGAATCTCGTCGAAGCCACCTGAATTTTCAGTTGCCTGATTTGTCGATAGAGTGGTTTTCAATTGAGTATCGAAAAAAAATTAGCGAATTGGTTTATAATTACTTCACTCAGTGATTGGTTCAAAGTTCTCGAGCCAGTTTTTCAACCAATCAGAAGTGAAACCAAAACCAATCATGGCTCGCGTGTGCACATTTTCCCCCGCTTTGTGTCGGCTACGTGTAATTACTTCGAGTTTTCATTGGTTTACCGAATTGTCTGCGTCCTTTTTGATTGGCCAAAGTAATTACTTTGGTTTTGGTTTTACGACACTCACTTGAAAACCGCTCTAAATGTGAGGATCACTTCTGCCTTTTGTCTATGGAAGAAAGCGTGCATTTATGCAGGCGGGCTGCCCTTGGATTTATGGACTGCCCTTGGATTTATGGGCTGCCCTTGGATTTATACGGGTAAATCCAATGTTTTGATAAACATTATAACACAAAAAATAATATACTGGAAAACACCAAATCAGAAAATAACAAAAACATTTTCTGAAATTTTCCCTTCTTGCATTTATGTTCAATTATATCCCCCGAATGGGCGTCCGGAGACCAAGCGCATCTTTCCAGTCAATATTCAAACAGCTTTATTGTGTAACGCATCTATTACATTTCTGTGCCTTAATTTTTATTTCCAGACTATACGGTCGTCAACGAGAACGCCACGAAACAAGAATATCATTGGTTAAAAGAGGAAAAATAATCGTGCTGCACGTGCAGCACGCATTTTAGCAAAAATTCGTGCGGTACTCTACACAACAACGACGTGAAATTACCGAATTTGAGGATTTTTGACGTGAGCGCACAAATGTGAATCTATAATTAAGGAGGCAGTGTGGCCCAGTGGTTAGGGTGCTTGCCTTGAGATCCGGAGATCCCGGGTTCAAGACCCGCTCTGACCACTCGCTGAATTTGTTCCTGGTAGTGCCTGGTTCAACTTCCCAGCTGCACTTGTAAATAGGCAACTGGTTTGCCTCCGGCCAGTTGGGATTCTTAACAGTTGTTGCTGTTGTGTTCTGTTGTTTCGTTGATTGTTTCAGATTAGCCCTGAAAAGCCCCTATGGGGAGTGGTCAATTAGGTATGTATTGTATTGTATAATTCTCTTTTTTACTCTGAAACCGCTCGTACCAATTTATTTTTAGGATACTTCGTCCACATTGTACGAAGCGAAGGAGATGGCCTAACCGCAAGAAACGCACGACAGTGCGAAGTTATATTTTGAAGTGACGGTTTCGTTGACGTCGCCGTCGTAGATCGTAAAGTCCCTATTGACTGGAAAGGCGCGCCATAAAGTAGTGAGATAGATCAGTTACTACGCGGTCTTAATTCTCATTTCTCGTGGTAATAATGTAGTAACTGACATTTCAATTTCAAACCGTTGTACATGATGTCATAGCCAGTTTGTTTCAGTTTGACATCCATTGGTCTTCAGAACGTAGATTGGAAATATCTCGATCTTTTTCCTCGAAATATCATACACAAGGTAAAAGACTGATCAGAATTTTGGAGCTTTATGAAGTTCTGGCTGAAAAACAGCGCTTTAGCCTGTCGCGTTCTGAAAGAAACACCTTGTCTAAATAACAACGAGATGCTTCCGTGAAGCATACACTGGGTTGCCTGTGGTACGTGCTACAGAAAATCAGAAGGCACTGAATTGGTGAAATACAGCATTCCAGTCTCTGAAGAATAACAAATAAAAGAGAAGCGAGAAACATTGGCTTCTGGGCTGACATGTTAATAATTTTCAAGTTCCCTCACAACTTCTTTTCACCACAAGTGTGCCCTCTGAGCATCTGACAGCTTTGTAATACGAAACTTCACTGAAGTTAAGCGCTGTTCAGCGGGGTTAGTGTTTGGATGGGAGACCAAAACAATAAACCCCTCATAAAAAACAGAAGCATCTGACCGAAAATACTATTAATGCTAACAAATGCGAACTCAGCAAGGTACAGATTTTGTTAGCTTGCTTTATGCAAAACAAATATTGATGAAAAAGCAAATAACTATTAATACACAGTTTTTAGAAAGAGCAGAAGGAAGTTTCCGGGACGGTCGATCGAGAATAAAATATTTACGACATGAAAACAACATTAATTTTGAACCGTGAATATAGAATATAAAAAGTTACGATCAGCGACAAACATTTTGGGAGATTTTTGCTACGTTCAAGTAAATTGCAAAATCGAAAGTGCCATGGCCGGAATTCAGCGGGCGCCGTGATTAAGTTACCACGGCATGTTTACTCGCCAAACAGTGAAGCATCTGTGTCAAATGATGGCAAGATACCGGGTTTTTGTAAGTTTCTTTTTCTGTCAAGTGTTATAAAGTTTGACAATGAAATGAGCGAAGTCAAAACAAAGATCACAATCGCCCAACTCTTGTTTATGCAAAGTCAAAATTTACTCTCAAGACGCGTACGACGTTATTTATCACCAGGTAATTCCATCATTTTGGAAATAGCAGCTACTTTATTATTCATCTGCGTCACAAGTTTTCACTGATTTTGGGGCTCATTTTGTTGAAACTCAAGCACGCTTCCAACAGGCCTGTGAACCCTTCCTGCTTACAGAGCAATACTAAAAAACCTCTCCCATATCACATTTCAACCTTAAGCTCGAAAATTCAATACACAACATGATATTATAATTCACAAAGGCAGAAAATACCACAGAATCCTTTTCCAGCGAAAAATTTATTGAAACAAACAACATATTTGCTCTTAGAGGCGAAAACCTCTTCCTATTTCATTGCGTGCGTGAAGACAAGAAACTCAATCGTGCCCAATTACCATGTACAGTACTTCAGGTAAACACAGCTCACTTTGATTTCGTCTCGACGGGCGATAGATTGTTGTCGAAGTCCAGTACTCGTCGCTTTTGAGATTCCTGCCTAGTTTATCCAACTGACTTTCCATTATTGAGCTCCATAAGGGTATATTTTGTTTAAGGATCCACTAAAACGCCATTCGCGTTACATGACTTTCGACGCCATTCCAGGCTAAGTTAATGATTCTACTGTGTCCACCAGAGAAATCTACGCAATTCCACTACCCTCTCGATCCTAAGAAAATACGCTCAGAAGGCTCTCTGCACAAAGACACCTCTTACCAGGGGAGTGACAGGCAAGACTTTTACCGACACGGAAAAAAATAAAAAAACGACGAAATCAACGCAGACCTCGACTGGTTTGCCATTGGCAACCCAGTAAAAACAACGGTCATGGGTCAGAAATGAGCTTCCGTATGGTGACTAGTACATTCCATATTGGGATGAAAAGGAAAAATTGATTTATAATTACACACTATGGAATTACATAAATTGTACAAAACTACTTATAGCGGCCTTATAATCTGTTAATCTTGGAAAGCCAGTTCAACACAAGTTAAATCAACAAAAAGGTATCTTAATGCTGACATAGCCTGCGAGCAGGCTCACTTGTAGGCACGGAAAACGCGAGCCGGCGAAGCCGGCGAGAAGAATGTCGCAGGCTATGTTGACAAAGCAACTCGTTATGTTGAACGACGTTCATGACCAAAAATAGCCACAGACTAGCATTATTTGTTCTGCCCCCATAAGAACCCATTAGTTGACCGGAGTTAACCAACCGTTTTCCAGTCATGCACGGTTCAACCTTCGTTGATCATCAAAGTTTCCTCAATTAATTTAAGAATCGAACCGTGAATAACAAGTCAAGGATAGTGGGAAATGAGAACACGACAAATGGATAGCAGGAGATGAAGGAGGTATCTGATGCCAAAATAATTGCAATTAGGCAAAAATAATGAAGCACAATACTTGCGAGCTAATATTTTTGTATTAAAAGAAACCGTTTTTTCTTGTAAAATGCTACCCTCTCTTAAATATCGGTAAAGCCCGCTTCTCTGAAAATATAACGTAATCCTCTTTTTTCGGAAATAAATATTTCTGATTTGAGCTTACCTGTTGCATGAATCCCTTGCCCTCGATAAGACAGAACAGTGAGCGAGACGACCAACAACAAATTTAAGATACTCATGTTTAAACAGAGAGAAAAGAAACTTGTGGCCCTCAAAACTGCTCAAAAAATCGCAGTCGAATTCTGTAGTGGAAGTTTTAGGCTATTGACGCAATCAGGAATAAGATTAACCGTCAGCCGGCTTTTGTGATGCGTCATCTTGGCTCTGAACGGATACGGAAGGTGTCTGTCATCAGCGCAAATAAAATTAAATTGGATATCCTTTGTCGGTATGGGATGAAACATTAGCATCCCATCCAGGTGGGAGTAGAAATACTCCTAGTCGCTTCATGCTACAGAAACCGGAGATAAGCGCCGGCCTGATGGGCCTTCTAGGCTCGTAGCAGACTTTTCCTCTTTCCACTTCAGTGAACGCCTGAAACAGACTAGAACGCGCTGCGCATTTTACATATTCGTAGACTATTTCTCGCAATCAAAAAAAAGTAGGGATAATTCATAGAGCGAATTTGAGTTTCATTTTCAGAACTTGAATAGTTCAATTACGCTGATGGTTGTATCATCGTGTAAAAAAATGAATCCTCCATGCTTTATGCAAATCGCGTAAATAAACAACTTTTCTAAAGGAAAAAATGATGCCATCGGTCCTCTCTTTGCGTTACTGAATTTCATCTGGGCTAAAGAAAGAAAAGACGGTTCCCATCAGTGAGAGTTAAATGAAAAGTTTTTTTTTCTCAAATCCCATAATGCATCTTGTTTACCCCCAAAATTTGCATAAATTATTGTTTGCAATTTTTCCTCGGATATGAAGATGTCCCAAGAGAAATCTAAAACAATGCCTATGCAAAATTTTGCGTGGTAAACGAGGTGTATTATGGGATTTGAGAAAGTAGAAAAAAAAAATCACTTCCATTTTTGCTTCAGTTTTTGAAATTGTCCTTGCTTCACACCTGACTGGCAAAAAATTGAATTTTACCAAAGGCCGTTTACTTTGATTGTAAGTTTTGGATTTCAAGGTCAACCACTACTCACGTTCAAAACTGACCGATTGGACCACAGAGGGTTGGTTACGTCAAAAGCTCACTCGTTTAAAATTTCAGCTTGTGAAAATGCAAAACGCGAGTTTAAAAGTCTGAAAGCCCAAAACTCCCGTGCTTCATATTAATTGTGCGGCGTACACACGCATTGCTTTCTTAAAGTTAACCTGCACTCTTACTACTTCAGTTTAAACCGAAGGAAATTATGTTTAGAAACAAATTTGTTCAAATTTGTTTTTAAAACAGTGTTTATATCAAAAATGTGAATTTAAAATCGCTTATCTGCTAAATTTCACTTTCAAATTTCGCGGGCGCAGCCATCTTGAATAATTGTGAGGTGTTACGGTTGCCCTATTGTTCTGACCCAAAGAGCTTTTGTCTAATAATAAGGCAACCGTAACACGTCACAATTATTCAAGATGGCGGCGCCCTCGAAATTTGAAAACAAAAATAGGCGATTCTAAAACTCATTTGTTTCGGATACAAACAGTTTCTTTGAAAATACTTTGGACTGACTTGACTGTAACGGTCATTTCCTGTGATTTAAAGTTATTTTTTTTTGTTGAAGTAGAGGTTCCCTTTAAACCAGTGAGCTTTTTTTTTGACGTCATTTTCTCCTCGAACCAGCTCTCAAGAACTTAAAGTTAGTAATGGCGGACCATTAAGTAGGAAAATTCCAGTTAAAATAAACAGGTGTATTTTTGAAATCAAAGCTTAAAACTTTGGTCGCTTAGTGTTTGGTTAACATAGTTTTGAAATCTAAAGAAAAGTAATATTGAATTGATGTTGCTTGTTGGCAAGTGATATTACAGCATTATCAAATAGTAATAATAAAGTATTCTCGTTTGTCTCACGATGTGGTCACTTGTGATGTAGATCGTGACGTTTCGACTGCATACTGCTAGTCTTCATCGGGCAATGAGGTTGACTGGTTACGCGTCACCTTTTAAGGAGGATGCTCCGCTGTGATTGGTTGGTTTTCAGCAGCTGTGGTTGGTGCATTTCGATCCTCGGTGTTTCGGTGTGTTGTTTCTTTGGCGGTCCGCTGTCGTACGGTTCTCCTGTTGTTGTGTTTTTTGATCGTGGGCATCCATGCTTCCAGAATTTCTATTCCACTATCCCTGTTGATGTTGTTAGGGTGAAGTCTTATGTGAATCGCCTCTTTGACCCTGCGTGTGTACCAATGAGGATCACGATCAATAAACTTTACTTCGTTCCAAAGCGGGTTGTATCCGGTGTCGTTAGCGTGTTCTGAAACGGCGGAGGTCTGGGTACGGGCAAGTCGGATGTCTCGCTCATGTTCTTTGATTCTATCTTGCATAGGCCTTCCAGTCTCGCCGATGTAGACTTTACCGCATTCACAGGGAATCCTGTAAGCCACGCCATCTTGTTTAGTCGGCTCGACAGCATCTTTCGGTCGTACTAGATGTGATCTTAATGTAGTTTCCGACTTGAAAACAGCACGTAGGCCTTGTTGCTGTAGGCAGCGGCGAAGTTGTTCGGATAGTCCTTTGACATAGGGTAAAACCGCAGTAGACTTGTACTCGAACGTGGTCTCAGCACTACTACTCGTTTTCCTGGTCTTGGTGATTTTCTGCAAGAAAGAAAGAGGGTAACCATTAGAGACAAGAACAGACAAGAACAGAAGACAGGTGTTTCTTCTCCTTGGAGATAACAGAGTGTTTTGTTATGAGACCGTTGGCGCGCTCGTAGAGGCACTTGACAATACCGCGTTTTACTGATTGCGGGTGGTGGGAATCATACGCTAAGTACTGATCAGTGTGCGTAGGCTTCCTGTACACGCTGGTGGTGAGGCGGCCGTCAGGTTCTCTTGAAACTGCGGTGTCAAGGAAAGCGAGTTTGTAGTCGTTCTCTGTCTCCATGGTAAAGCGAATGGAAGGCTGCTGGTTGTTCAGATGTTGTAAGAAGCTATCAACGTTCCCGCGATCCAGGATGGTAAAAGTGTTGTCAACGTAGCTTTTCCAGATCCTAGGTTTGTAGGCCGAAGTAGTTATTGCCTGTTGTTCGAAACTCTCCATGTATAGGTTAGCAATAACAGCGGAGACCGGGCTTCCCATGGCTGCTCCCTCTAATTGTTCGTAAATTGATCCGTTATACTGGAAGTATGTGGATCTTAATACGAAATTCAGGAGGTCAGCGATCTAAGCAGGTGTTGGTGTCGTGCGGTCCGCAAGGCTAGGGTCGTCCTCTAGTTTCTGTAGCGCGGTTTGTACAGCGGCGTCGATAGGAACATTGGTAAACATCGACTCTATGTCGAAAGACACCATTGGTAGATACGAAATGAGCAGAATTAGTCAACGTGAAACCCGAGTTACCTGTTAAAGGAGATAAGATGTTAGCTAAGTAAGCAGATAAATCATATGCGGAGGTATTAACGCACGACACAATAGGTCTTAAGGGTACATGCACCAATGCACCAATGTACCAATCACAGCTGCTGAAAACCAATTAATCACAGCGGAGCATCCTGTTTAAATGGTGACGCGTAACCAGTCGACCTCATCGCCTGATGAAGACTAGCGATCTACATCACAAGTGACCACATCGTGAGACAAACGAGAATACTTAATGATTATTGTACTTCACCACGATGAATAACAGCAACCTATTTTACGACTTTATCAAATAGTGTTTCAAATATTGTCGCTGAACAGTTAGCGGTGTGGTGGTCAAGTGACGGGTTAACAATGAAGATTCCCAGGTTCGAGTCCTTTGTCCATACACTTGGGTTCTCTTTTAAGAAAACATATGACCATCTCCCAGGATCCATATCAAGCTTTCAGTCCTCTAAATTCACGATAATAGTGAATTCAAAGCAAATTCACAATTCAGGATAATCGCGAATTCAAGGGCGAAAACGGGTTGTCTTGGATGGCTTCATAGACTGAATGCATAAATTTCGGCCAAAAAAAGTTTTCTTTTGTTTATGTGCTAATTAGCCTCACTAGCCTCGTTTGCATGGACAAAATATAACAGAAATGTTGCTTGAGAGCCAGGCTAGTGAGTCTCATTAGCACATAAGAGAATACATTTTTGGCCGCCATTTATGCATTCAGTCAATAGGGTGTTCGGTCAGTAGCTCAGATGGTTGAGCAGGTGCAGCTCAATCGCACGGTCATGGGTTCAAGTCCCTTTCAAGAAGGATTTTTTCAGGCTTCTTTGCAACTGCTCAAGTGCGATTATCACTTTGTTGTCAATTAGAGTATAGTCGCCTTAATTTATAAATGAGTTTACCAAGTATTCGTATTTGTTTTAGTATAATTACATAGGTGATTATTTGAAAAATAGGCATTTTCTTTAACACAACTAATTTGTTCGTCTGTTACCTCAACAAAACGGCTTGCGGCCATTTTGAAAAAAAAAAAACAAAAAAAACCGCTCCAGTCATTATCGCGTAATAATCACCTCAAGTGCAACCAATCAGCGCAGAGAATTTTCAATAATCACCTATGTAATTATACTAATTCCCATTAATGAGAGCAACATGTTTTTCGTACAGCTCGGTTTAACATTCACCTGTATGATACTGTGGAAGAGGCTTGATTGAGGTAGCAGGGAACTGCGGGACTGATGAAATTGAAATTGGGGCTATTTTCAAGGGATTCATTCAGATAAAAGGACTGCTCAATTGGCTCACTGAAAGTTGAGAGTTATCTGTATAAAACCCACGACCTTCGTATTAATATTTTAGACGAACACCCATCCAATATCGATCATATGTTCTAGGTTACCCATACAAAAATCCTAAGAGGTCAACCATTAAGGAAAAAACCCTAGACAACTGGCCCATGAGCTTCGCGAGCAACATGACAATGCTAGAGAAATGCACTATCACACAAGTACAGAAAAAAATATAATGCTGTTTTCCTTTCAGTTGTCTAACAAACCCCTTTTTTTAAGTCTTATTTTTCAATCAGGTCAATGGGATCTATATGAGATAAAATATCATAAAATGATAATTCT
>OX421450.1:15731961-15744461 GCA_949126865.1 Montipora capitata | reverse complement strand
TGCCACCACGGACTTACACTCTTACACTCTTAATCTTACAACTCAATGACATAGTGTGTTACAGTGCACTACCACTAAAATTTAATTGAGCGGCAGAAAAAAATGAGCGGCGGAAAAAAAATTAGCCGCGAAAAAAAAAAAATGAGCAGCAGAAAAAAAAAAGGGAGCGGCGGACAAAATCAAGATTAAAAAAGGAGAGAAGAGACACTCGTCTCTTACGAAAAAGTAGACAAGAAATAGATGTCCCTTTAAAAGCACCGTAAATTGTCCTTTACGAGAAATGAGAGAAGAAATAGATGTCCCTTTCAAAGCACCGTATAAATCTATTACGGGAGCGCTGATTGACTTAATTCTTGAACCGAAAAAAGAGCTTCAATATTACCTGAGTTTTCTTAACTTCCAATTTGGAAATAAAAACAGACAGCATTCCCCGGGCATTGGGGAGTCACTCAGTGCAGCACTTGAAACCAAGATACTCTGAAAATCGGGGAAACTCGTGTTCATTGACAGATAAAGGGAGGACTTATCACACGACAAGTTCCCTTCAGCGCGCGACCCGAGCCACATGGATCGTGTCTTGCCTTCTCGACTCGTATGGGTACGTCTGTTTCGCTAACGGATCTAAATGGTGGTGTCGCAAATGGAGGTACTCAATTGTATTTGAATTGCTCACTTTCACAAAGTGTATTTATCTTGGGCAATTAGACTCAAATACACTGTCATATAAATGGCGTGGTACTAATAAGTCGCAAACAGAAGTCATTTGGGAAAAAATAATTCCTTTTTCGAATCGATTTCGGTTAATGAAGGCGCGGGACATAAGTAGGTTGCGTGACACGTAATAATTTGAATGCCACAGTTGCCTCGCCCTAACTCGAAAGTCACGCAACATTACCGATTATTTTTAGCATTATCCACACAAATTAAAAAAATAAACGCAGTTAGCGCATAAAAGGATTAAGAGAAGTTTCAAAAGTGTTAAAGGAGACCGAATCAACTTCGTGGTTATCGTGATTCATAGCTTGCATGAAATTACTCTCTTTTAATACGTATATGCATGCTCTTAAATTTGTCTCGTAGCACGATCATAACTTAATTCCCGGCTTAATTCTCGGAACTAGCACACTTTATGAAAGACCTAGGTTTAGCAAAGTGATTTATTCTACATTTGACACGTTACGTTCACATACGAAACCAAACAATAGTATAAGAACACATGAGAATTAGAACACATGATGAAAGAACATAATTTTGTGAATTTCAGACAAGCTAATCGAACAAATTCTACATTTGACACGTTACGTTCACATACGAAACCAAACAATAGTATTAGAACACATGATGAAAGAACATAATGAAGAACTAGGAGATTTAACGAGATGATTTATGTCAGGCAGTTTGCGTGGACCAAACGTCGGAAATTTTTGTGAATTTCAGACAAGGTAATCGTACAATTCTACGTTCATATTACGAAACCAAACAATAGTATTAGCTTACCTACGCTGTAGTCACAAGGTTCCAAAACCATCAAAATAAGAACGCACAATGATGGTCTCGTCAAAGCCATCCTATATGATTCGCGACAATCGTTCAAGAATGGCGAAGCGGAAGAACTCACTGTTGTCTTCATCTGTGACCTGAGAATTCAGACTTCGTGAGACGTGACTTGAAGTGAATAGCGGAAGTCCAAAAACACGTCACCCGTGGCAAAATTTATCTATATTTGGAAAATTCGTGTGAATCTGAGATAGTCGAAAACAAAGGAAATTCAAAAATGAAACAGTCACTGATTGGAACAACGATTAAAAAAAATCACTTACTTAATATTGCAAAATTTCTGAATACCAGGTAGCTTTACAATCATTGTGCCTCTTGGTTAATTCAAGTATTATTTGGATTCCCTTCAAGTTATTTCCGATAGTTAAACCAAAGGCTTAAAATTACGGAAAAAGCCAAGTTAAATATCATTTTAAGTTAACTTTTGTATTCTTTATATGATGCCATAACGTTATGTCTGTGTCCAAAACTTATTCTTGGACTCCATTTGTTTGTAAACGATTGATTCACATTTGAGTGAACAATACTCTCTATGTTAGTATGATAATGAGGAAAAATGCAGACAGTGACATCACAATTGAATATGTGTAATTGTAGTATAAATAATAGGGAGCTTTTTGAGACACGGCAACCGGAAGTCAGATGTGTTCCCCCTAAAACTACATTCGTATTGGTTAGTATCGTTTCTCCATTTGAGACAATTAGTTTCAAAATTTGCGAGAGACTACATGTACTGTCCTGCCATGCGATAAGTCCTGGCTGCCGCTCGCCGCTCAAAAACGTCGCATGCTTAAGTTCCCTATTAAAACGTGATTGCCAAGTCCTGTTCAAAAGCGACGGATGAATTCAAGCCGGGGATGAAGGCTGGCTTTCACTACCAACATAAGGAAAACTACAAGCAGCATACACGCAGACGCATAAATTTGTTTAATAAAATTAAAGTCTTTTGTTCTGGACCTACTAATGATCAAAACGCTACTGAGCTCGCATTGAGCTTGGGTATCTTGCTTGTGCTTATTCTTTGATCGCTCGTGAACAGAAGAACTTTAAAGACCCACCTTCAGCCACAGGCAAACCACCCTTTGTTAGTGAGGGCCGTTCATTTATAGAAGAAATACAGAACGATAAGGTGCGGTACAATTTGTTCCAATATGCAGAATCTAAAGCAAATGATTCAATAAACGTTTGAAGAAAATGTTAACTGAGTCATGTGTCATGTTTTTTTCGCCATCCCGTGCTGTTTTAATTAAGCGCTATTTTGAGAGATGAATATTTGACCTCGGCGGTTAGAACTAACCAAGGAGACAAGGAAGGCAGCAATCAACCGCCGGCGCGTGACCAAGTCTGACGCCAAAGCAGTGAAATTCTCACCTTAAAAACACCAGCATCCGATCGATTAGGGATGTCCCCATACCTTCGCCGAATTTGAGCTTCATCTCTCGAAAATTCACCAAGAAAGGCGATCCCGAAAACCATCATAGAGCTTTCTCAATATGATCGATGCAAATTTCATTCTGGGTGTTACGAAAACTAATACCTAAGACCTAAGACCCTGGGGTCTTAGCTTTCGTAGGACGAAAACTAAGACCCTGGGGTCTTAGCTTTCGTAGTACGAAAACTAAGACTCCGGTCTTAGTTTTCATCCTACGAAAACTAAGACCCTTTGTTAATAGTGGTAATTACGGGAAAGATACCCAGGAAAACTTACCTCTAGTCAGAGGTTTGAGCGCTGGATGTTGTCTCTCTACAAGGTTTAACTTGACGACGCCAGGATACATTCTTTTTTGTCTCTTTGACTGTTGTGTAACAGAAAACACAGTGACATTTGGCTATTTCCCGAACTGTTCGTGTACGGAACTTCCGAACCAAGCATGTTGCTAAGGGCAAAATCATCCCACTTCGGCGATTTTCAATTTCTTTCCGTAAAATTGTGTCTGATATAAGGATTGAAATATGTAGCAGCACTATCATCCTTGGTCTCAGTGGAATTTCGGGTCGATTTGATCTTTTTGGAAGAATTTACAGCAGTTTGTGTTTCCGACTGCTTCATCGGAGTTTCCAACCTTGAAGATATTAAACATAAAAAGAAAAAACAGCGAACCTACAACCCACTGCAATAGCGCTGAAATGGCCAAAGTACGTCACAAAAACACTGATAAGGTATCGAGAAGACAAGGTAAGGCATTTTTGCTCGATTCATGTTCTTTATTTCGACTCCTAAACATGTTTGCAAATTCCCATACAAACGCTTATAATTACTGGGTTACCAGTATGGCAATCCCAGTCGGAAAGTGGGTGGGATTTGTTTGTTCTCTTTTTTTAAATTTTATTTTCCGTGTCGGTAAAAGTCTTGCCTGTCACTCCCCTGGTAAGTGGTGTCTTTGTGCATAGAGCCTTCTGCACGTATTTTCTTAGGATCGAGAGGGTGGTGGAAATGCGTAGATTTCTCTGGTGGACACAGGAGAATCATTAACTCAGCCTGCAATGGCGTCGAAAGTCATGTAACGAGAATGGCGTTTTAGTGGATCCTTAAACAAAATATACCCTTATGGAGCTCAATAATGGAAAGTCAGTTGGATAAACTAGGCAGGCGATGGAATCTCAAAAGCGACGAGTAATGGACTTCGACAACAATCTGTCGCACGTCGAGCCGAAATCAAAGTGAGCTGTATTTCTAAAATAAGTTTTACCAAGTGTGCTGTTATGTAGAACACTGAAACCAAATGGAAAATTCTCTGGTAACTTATGGGTTAAAAAAAGACAGAGAATGAATCGAACACCTTACGTGGATCTGTGATCAACTCTGCACAGTCTTTAGGTAAAAAAAATAACTGGAAATGTGACAGCCAAGAATTATTTGAAAGAAAGCTTGTCATGTATTTTGTGCTTCATTATTCAAGGAAAAGGTTCTTCATGTAAACGGTTTGATCCTGAAATTTAGTTTGTTGCAATATTGCGCATACTTGACACGATTGAGTTTCTTCTCTTCACGCACGCAATGAAATAGAAGGGGTTTTTGCCTCTAATAGCAAATATGTTGTTTGTTTCAAAAAATTGTTCGCTGGAAAAGGTGGCCTTTATGAATTCATCATGTTTTATGATATGCGAGCTTAACTGGATAGTTTTTATGGCAATAGTAAAGCATTTTCTTGTCAAAATGAGGTTAGCGTCTTTCAGGTGTGTTAACTGAATTAAATCGTGAGTTTGTATTTGCCGTCTGCTGCGTAACCTTGATTTCCACTCTCAAAATTACCTCCAGAACCTACTCTTTGCGTAGAATAAGCTTTTAGAATGATGTTCTTGTTTTGCATAAAGCAAGCTAACAAAATCTATACCTTGCTGAGTTCGCATTTGTTAGTGTTAATAGTATTTTCGGTCCGATGCTTCAGTTTTATGAGGGGTATATTAGGTGCAGTTACACGGGGCACTTTTACCGTGGTAAATTGCCTTTTTACTACGGGAAACTGTATTTAGTAGTGTGACCGACGCTTCCCGAAGTAAATTTCCCATGTTAAATATCCATGGATACGTCAAAAAGATCAGTGGAAGCGCCCATGACATTTAACGTGGGAAGTTGGAAGGGAGTTTTGATGCCCGAGGTACAAGAGCCAATCGCTATACTGATGAAGTTGTGATTAAATTTCCCGCCAATGAATTGCGTGAGATTTCGTTTTACCTCGGTAATCTTCGTAACGTGTGACCCCTAGTTAACGCGGTATACTAAAACTCAAGTGTGAGGCACCGCGGGATAATTTACCATGGGAAATGGCATTTACCATGGTGAGGGTAACCGCACCTATTGTTTTGGTCTCCCATCCAGAAACTAACCCCGCCGGACATGGATTGACTTCAGTGAACTCAGGTATTACAAGGCTGTCAGATGCTCAGAGGGCACGCTTAAACTTGTGGTGAAAAGAAGTTGTGAGGGAACTTGAAAATTATCAACATGTCAGCCCAGAAGCCAATGTTTCTCGCTTCTCTTTTATTTGTTATTCTTCAGAGACTGGAATGCTGCAGTTCAATACCACACAATTCAGTGCCTTTTGATTTTCTGTAACACGTACCACAGGCAACCCAGTGTATGCTTCACGGAAGCATCTCGTTAAGTGATCATGATGCTCAAATTACATTGTTAGCTTGGGGTACCTGTGGTCAAACTTGGCTGATTCGCAGAATGTGGCGGCACTAAAGTTCTATTCGGGTCTTTTTGGAACTATATTCCAAAGGACTTACCACAACTACAAACGTTTTCGATTCGGTGAAGTGAAACGATATATTTTATTCTAGAAATGTTCGGGACTGTAAAGAACACTATTAAACACTATTGCCAAATCCCGCAGAAAGTACAACTTTTATGTCTTCTTTCAGAGAAACCATTCTTCGGATGCATTCTCTCTGCACTTCCTTTAAAGATTAAAAAAAAAAATCTGAACTCGAAGCAACAGCAGTTGTAAACAGAGCCTTAACAAATCCTTCTCGACGGCCATAATTTGGTCAGCTGTTAATCTATCTTTTTGCAATTCTGTAATTAATCGGAGAGAGGCTCTAAGAGCTCTATTGTTTTTCGGCCAATCAGAGTAAAGTCCAGATTCTGGACTAGGCGTACCGTTTCCGCCCTGTCTTACCCCTGATCGCAGGTTACGTGCTTTTCGTTCGTTTCGCTATGGAAATTTGCAATTCTTATCGTAGCGATCTGATTGGATGAATTTCAGCATTGGCGGGATTTTCATGTATGAATAGCAAAGCCTGTTGGTTGAAGGTGGTAATTTAGAGCAGTGAAGTAATTATTACATACTCAACAGAATATCGCATTGCAGAGTGCAATACGGAAGTTGCTTTAAAAATAAAGTGATGGAGTAACTAATAAATAAAAATCGTATGATCGTGCATTTCTTTAAACGGCGATCAGGCCCATTTTTAGCAACGCTTGCTCATATGTTTTCCTATGTCGTCGCTCGCCAACCACACAGTATGTACCGCGTGAAACTAAAATAGAGCCTCATCGCAGAATTTATGGTCACTCGTGACGTTTTGCACTCGCCGACGGCTCGTGCAATTTTGTAACTTGCAAAACATCACTCATGCTCATAAACCACGAAATGCACGAGAAAGTTCATACGATCAAGTGAAGCTATGATCCTCGCAGGTTTTGAACCCGTGACCGGTATCGCGAGGTCACGGGTTCAAACCCCGTTGAAGTCCTGAATTTTTCAGGCTTCTTTACGCAATTGCAAAAATTGCCTTCATAACTGCGAGGATCATAGCTTCACTTGATTTCATATCCGCAGTTCATATATATGATCCATTTCATATATCATTTCATCGTTGATTTATACGATTTGCTATACTGGTCAGCCATCCAATATAAAAACCCTCTCAAACAGGGCTTCGCATGGGTGACAACGAAATTCGTACGCAACCAATCAATACTCTTCAAACGCTTAGAATGTTGTTTTTCCCTCGGGAAGTCACTCGCCTTTTTAAGCCATAACTTTCCTCGGGCTCATGGCGCTAAACATTTGTTTGGCTCAAGTCCTCCATTCTCGCAATTTCTCTTACTAATAGGTTTACACAGTGGTCATTTTTTGATCGAGATCAGAAATCTGTTATGGTTGACTTTGAACTATAAAGAGATTTACATCGTTATACACTTGGTCTAGATTCTGCAATTCTGCTATCTATCATACTCAAGAATTCTGAAAAAAAAAATTACAATACTTGTTGTACATGTTACTGAAGAGAATACGAAAACAACAGTAACATTTCAGGGTTGTAGCCAGAAAAAAGTTACGACTGAGGCAATGCCGTCCATGGTTAATTTCTCTTTGTAGGTATTTAAGGTGTTCATGATGAGTACATTTTAAACGGACAACACTGGAATCACACTTTATTAAAAAAAAAAATTCACGGAAAAATGACTTGAGGCAAGTGCCTCGGTTTACCTCATACTGGCTACGGCTCTGCATTCTAATATGCAACAGCAGTGAAGCGGATTGAGTGGTTTTAACTTCAGAAGTATAACAATCAAAGAATTAATTAATGGTCCTTAGCTTGAAAGGTATAATTGAGAAGTACTGTACGGGTCCGCAAATGATCCCCATATTGGACCGCAAATGATCTCGGAACGCAAATGATCCCGGAAAAAAAGTTAGGAATGGCATGGAGCGTGGAATGGTCTGGATAGAGAATTAATGTGAAGAGCGCTTATTTTTACTAAAATCACTTTAAATCATGGATCACACAGGTTTCTGCCTCATTATAGTTTTCCAGAAAGACTGATTTTTTTTTTCTTACCAAGCTGTTATCAATAACTTGGACGCAATTCTAAACTGATTGTGACCAGGGACCCGTTTTTCGAACCCTGCAAGCAGAGTGTATTTCGATCTTCCTGAAAAAAATCGGATCTGCCACTGAGCGTCCTCGATTCAGGGACATTTCGTATTGAGCATGCAAATGAATCGGGTGTCATTCACGTGAGACCAGTAACTGCAAAACCACGAAACGAAAACAAATAGTCTTTATATTGGAACAACTCTGGCAAACACACGCAGGGTTCGAGAAACGGGCCCCTGGTCACAATCAATTGCGTCCAAGTGAGTTTTTGATGATTGTATCCGATAATTTAATGGGGCAAATTTACAACAGCGAGGTAAGAAACAAAAGTCAGTCTTTCTGGAAAACTATAATGAGGCAGAAACCCGTGTGAGCCATGATTTAAAGTGATTTTAATACGAGGCCCAAAGCCCCTGAAAAAACCTAGAGGGGCGGCCAATTTGCAATCTTCTCAAAAATCTCGATTTCTCGCGCCTGCGAAACGAAGTTAGGATGCGTTCTCTCGTTCCTCGAGAACGCCAAAAATAAGCGCTCTTCACATTTATTCTCTATCCAGACCATTCCACCCTCCATGCCATTCTTAACTTTTTTTCGGGATCATTTGCGGTCCAATATGGGGATCATTTGCGATTCTGGGATCATCTGAGGACCCGTACAGTACTCCTTTTTGTCCGCCGGGCAGCATTTCGTTATTCCACCATTGTTGGTTGTGTTTTTAAAGATTGGTTGCAAAGTTGCAAAGCAACCGTAAATCCGTTTCACATAGTACCATATGGGACTTGGAATTTGAATTTCATTTTGTCAAAATAAGTTCTTTTCTTTCAGTTAATTACTGTGGCAGCTGGTCACTTGATTCAAAACGATCAACGGATGCTTTTAAATGGAACCTCCACTAAAACAAGAAAATAACTTTAAACCACACAAGGTAATGTTTGCGATCAAAGCCTTTTGACAACGAAAGCTAATAAATGAGTTTCAGAATAGCTTGTTTTTTTTTTTTCGAATTGCGGGAAAACAATAAGGGCAACCGCAACACGTCACAATTATTCAAGATGGCAGCACTGGGGAAAATTGAAAGTGAAAATAAGCGATTATGAAATTGATTTTTTCCATACAAACACTTAAAAAAATGAATGTCGAGCATATATATTTGATTGCAAACATTGTTTTGTTTGGTTTGAAATTATTCCATAGTCGGAGCGGAGGTTCCCTTTAATAGGGTTTTACAATTTACGTCTTTGATGGTAATATGTAAATATGGCTGACCGTTTTATTTACTTTGTTATATAAAGACTGCTACCCCGGCAAGGGCTTTTAACAGCATTTTTTCCTATGTACATCCCTTGATCTAATGCATGATATACAAGAAAAAGTCAGTAATCCTTGTTTCGCTTTATCCTAAGATTTCTTGGCTTAGCAAGGTCACCTCGGGCATATTTCGGGTGTCTTGCATTTTGCAGCGACAGTACTTATTAATTATTTTCTTTCTAATTTGTTGTTATTTTCTAACATCATTGCTACCTTAGTCTTTGGTGGCGCATCAATTAGTAACTTCCTGCTTAGTTTACAGGGCTTAGCCAATATTTATTTCGATTTTACGGCTTATCCCCAGTCATGAGGTGATCTATATCAGCATACACAGTCGCAAGGCTCGCACTATTGATTTGTCCGTTAATCTTTTCTGGAGAGTGACTTAGATCCGCGTATATGACACCACGGTATGGGGCAGGCATCTTTAGGAAAAGAGTAGCATTTGATAGAGTTATTAGAAATACTGCTAGAAGCTCGCATATTGCTGGCAAAGATGACTTCTCGCGCGCATCTTTAACATCCAAAGAAGATCTGAAGTAAGGATCTTAAGGGGGTGCTGTTAACGTCGAAAGTTTCTCCTTTTAAAAGGAGGTAATTGAGAAACCATGTTATTAATAAGCTGCCTTGGTAATTTTATATGGAAATGGCTTGAATTCTCAGCTAAGGACTTTAAACCTTAGGAACCCTCTTACAACTCTCGTTCATAAACTCTGCAAGACTTAAACGAATCCACAAACATAGAAAAAAGAATAGTACATTTAGTTCCCTGCTGGGGCGGATCCAGGATTTGACGAAGGGGGGTTCGGATAAACGCCCGCCGAAGGCGGTAGCCCCTAGGGGGGTCCATGGGCATGCTCCCCCGGAAAATTTTTAATTTTAGGGCCTCTGAAATGCGATCTCCAGCGTTTTCAGGGGCAATTTGAAGTGGTTTAATTGCTCTAAAGTCACCTCCCTTTTTGTGCTAACTACAGTAGTTTAAAGGATGGATTTTCTTAACACTGTCAATAATCGAGACGGATAAACATTTTAAATTCATTCAAATTAAAATTCATGATTCCTCAAAAATGGGATCAGCGAGCAACATTCTCCGGGGTTGCTGTTCTGCAAATTTCTGGACAACAGCATCATAATCCGCGGGTTTCTTGTGGTGAATATTCATGAGCGCCAAGCCAGACAATCTTTCTGTCGTCATGGTGGTCGGCAAGTAGCCTTTTGCTGATGACGGTCCGAAAAACCGGTGAATTTGTGGTTGCTTTGTCCTCTTCGACATATTAAGTTGACGTCGAGGAACGTTTAAGTAAGTTTTCTCTTTAAAATACTCCCGGCACAATCTTTGACTCACTGAGAGAACGATCCACAACTCTGATTTCCATAGAACGGCGTGGCTTTAGGCAATGCCGGAATTGGAATGATTGGCAGATTTGGCATAAACTGTCAGTTATGGCGGGACGTGTAAGCGTTAATAAGCAGTAATTTTATGGCTCAAGCGGACGTACTAGAGGCCATTTTCAACTAGGCACAAATATGTCTTGTTTTTATTGCTGTTTTCGCGTACAAAGACACAAACAAATATCATTTTCAAAAGATATATTTATTAGCTGAGTTGGTTCACCTTTTTTTTAACCACGCGTTTGTTATACGTTTTTACGTTCAGTTTAGAGGGTTCGACCGAACCACCCAAACCACCCCTAGATCCGCCCCAGCCCTGTGTTGGGATTTAACCTATTCTATAGTGGTATGCTCACCTTCAGCCCAGACTTGACGGCTATTATGCAAATGAGATTAGGACGTTAATGGCGGGAAATTCAAATTTTGAATGAGATGCGTGTAGTGGTACAACACGTAAAAGTAATTTTTTACTGAGCAGGTAGAGAAAATGACGTCATGGATTTATGTCCTAAGCTCATTTGCATAATAACCGTCAAATCTGCTTTGAAGGTGAGCATACCTTTACGTATTCTCCTTAGATACAGTGTATCTGGCTTGGCAATGATATCTCAATAATGCTTATGAGATCATAGCAGAGCAAGTCAAGAGGACTTGTGGAGTGCTGGAATTGAACTTCAGGATTAGAATAGAGTTAACAGCGCCATAATGTTCTAAATTTGTTCAAATAATCACGCTCCTCCATCTTAATTCTAAGGAACATTTATTAGCCTCTGTCAGGCTACGGTCCGAGTGTGGTCCGGGTTCGATTCACGGAAGGGAAGGAGCTGAAATTAACAATTAACGCAAATCAAGTCAAATATTGGTTTTTCAGGAGAGGGGTAAACCGGACTACCCGGAGAAAAACCCCTCGGTGCAGGGTAGGGAACCAACAAACTCAACCCACATATGACGAGTCTGGGAATCAAATCCGGGCCACATTTGTGGGAGGCGAGTGCTCTCACCCCTGCGTCATCCCTGCACCCCGGCCACACATGTGGGCTATGTTTGATGGTTCTTTACTCTGCTCCGATAGTTTTTCTCCGGTACTACGGTTTTCCCCTCTCCTCAAAAACTATATATTAAACAACCTTAGTTCGGACGGTTGTGGTTAATGGTAGTTGTAAGTAACAAGAGATAAAAGAAGAAGAAGGAGAAGAAGAAGAAGAGGAACGAGGAAAGAAGAAGCGTTTTTGTATGAGGCCACAGAAGTTAAATGGTGACAGAGTACCTGACTTGATAGGACTGAATTATTGCAAGTCATCAAGAAAAGAGCTTTGCTAGCGGACAGTTGAGTATTTGTACCTTAGTTGTTGTAATAAAGTAGTTTGTCCTGTAAGTCAACAAGTATAAGTAGTGGAGTTTACGCTTCCAGTATACTTAGATAAATTTAGGTAGTAAGGAAATCGCTAATTCTCTTGTCTTTCTGTAGGTAATTGCCTTAAAAGACTGCCGGAGGATCCAGCTGATTAGTCTTTCCAGGAGTAATAAAGTTATCATCATCATCATCATCATCATCACCATCATCATTATTATTATTATTATTATTATTATTATTATTATTATTATTATTAGAATCATTGAGATGCAATGAAACTGAGCACTTCACATGATCATTTTCATCTAAGCACTTTGCAACAAGACAGTTATAATTTACCTGTGGAGGTTGTCGTTTCTTGTTCGTGTTGTCAGCAACTGCATACAGATCATCTTCGCATTCATCTTGTCTTGACGCATTTTGTTTTACAAAGGCTGCTTCGTTCTTTTGCACATCGTTTTCAAATCCAAGCAAAGAGAGATCCACACTGGCTTTATAGTTTTCACCGTTTCCGGTTGGGCATGTATCTGTATGTTGCATCACAGGGTCTCTATGA
>OX421450.1:15719461-15726961 GCA_949126865.1 Montipora capitata | reverse complement strand
TGCAGGAAGTAATTTCTGCTATTCTGCCTTATCAATCAATGGCGATTGATAACCCAGATTGATTGCAACGATTTTTGTGCACAGTATGTCGACATTGCAGTTTCTTTTTTTGCGGTATTTTTGCTCTTGCTTATAAAACCTATACCTTTACCCTTACGCTGAATACAGCCATCGTAATGTAGCTTACCTTCACAATGTCTCAGTAGTGTGGTGATCGCTGATTCTATAGTGCAAAACTTTAGTGCCACACGGTATGACAAAGCTCTTAAAGTGACCTTTACTCTATTAGTGTCGTTGCTCATCACTTACCTCCATCATGTCGCTGTTGGATGGTCATCGCTGAATTTGTGGCACCAGAGGTAGCTGGCAATGTTTGGATTGTAGTAGGCTTGGTTGATCGCTTGTCATCTGCAGTCACTAGCACAGTTTGTAATTTTCAATAGAATATTGAAATATGAAAATAAAAATACGAGCTACATTGAACATGCAAACTAACTCTAAGAACAAGATGAATTAGAGTTATTGAATCTGAAATGTCCACTTTTTGCATTTCTCATTCTTAACGCCTAGTGAGGTTCGATGATAAAATGCGACCAAATTTGTTTTAATTAAATGCTTTCAGTATTGTGTGGGTTGATGGGTGACCACAGAGTGCTTCAAATTCGCACAAACGAGCTTCAAGGGCGCGCGAGTCTACCCTTTTAACTCATCCAAATATTGAATATTCAGTTCTTTAAAAATTACTATCAATGGCATCCTTCATTCAACGACTGTGGAGTTGCACCTGTTGAGGTTGTAGAGGAGCACCGTTTACTGTGGCTATAGAGGCCGATCCTCGAATTGGACTGTCGACTGCAGCCCTCTCATGTAAAACCTGGTGCGTAGTTGAGTTTGTCGCGAGATTTTTGCTGATCAGCTTTCCTCTTCATTCTTTTTCCCTCTGCCTGGTCTTTGAGCTTATTCTTGCCAAAAGTCAGACCCTTTGAGACAAGTGTTTTCCTCTCTCATCTGTCTGCAGCGTAAACGTCCCAGCTGTTTGTGTCGATACCACATGCTTTCAAGTCACGTTTACATGTGGTCATGAAACGGAGGTGTGGACGACCTTCCCTGCGTTTACCGATTGAGATTTCACCGCACATGAGGTCCTTGGGTATGCGCCCGTCTTCCATTCTATGCACATCGCCTAGCCAGCGAAGGCGTCTTTGATGGAGGAGGGTGTATATATAGTAGGTATACCTGTTTTTGCTGGCACATCGTTGTTTGTGATACGAATGATCCTGCGCAGACATCTCATGTGCAAGACCTGACGTTTCCTTCCTTGGTGTGCATATGCTGTCCAAGATTCGCTACCGTAGAGCAGCGTGCTAATAACGCAAGCTTGTTATACATTGACTTTGGTAGGGGCAATCAGATGTTTGTTTTCCCACACTCGCTTTGATAGTTTTGCCAGAGTTGTTGAAGCTATACCAATGCGTTTGTTGATCTCGGTGTCAAGTAATAAGGTGTCTGTTGCTGTTGAGAAGTCATGTCAAAAACTCGTGTTTCGTGTTTCATCTGGGGTTCCAAACACCTCAAAACAAGAAAAGCACTCCGCTTGCGGCGTCGTGCTTTCATCTGTAACCCCTGATAAAACACTTGCACTCGTTTTTGACATACACAGGACGAAGCACCGAGAATCTGCGAGCTGAAACATTGTGGAATCGTGTGATAACGTTGCGGAAACACAACTTCCAGTACGTGATTCCGGTAACGGATACAAGACGTTTATTCATGATTCCCTCACTGCGGTTACGGCGGAACTGGAACACTTTTCGGCCATTTCACTCACGTTTCCAATGAAGAAAACTCGTGTTTCCGTTCGGCGTATAATTATAAAACAAGCTGTGGATACACGAAGAAACGTTTGAAAAACTGATTGATTTTGCAATTCCATCAACGTAATCTCAACGTATTTGGATGGAAACGTAGCGTGTTTATTCAATGCTTGCTACCTCCTTTATATTGCACTAAAAACAGCGACCTTTCGTCTGTACTGTTTTCTCTCCATTTTCTCAAATTCTAAGCGCTCAGTGTCCCATTAACAGCCTTCTCTGAAGCTCTCTCATTAATTCTATCCAATGCTATATGCTTTGCATTTCCTTCTGCTGGTATGTATTTCCGGAGGGAAGGGAATTTTCACGGCCACCCACTTATTCCCGCTTTTCTAAATTTCACGAGCAAGCTTTCTTCATTTCTTTTGCTCTTATCTGTATAAAGATTTTCCCCAACAAATGCGACGTGCAACGTTTCCCTAAAATTCATATTGATTTCATACAAAAAGCTTTACAGCTGTGGCATATAAAATCGCCTAAGATATTTAATTTAATGTTAAATATTAAAACTTTCCAACAATTTAGAGTCATTGTGCTCTTGAAAAAATTAAGAAACATATACTAAATAGAAATGGACATCCAACTTATGTTAACGAATGTTAGTCAATTAGGCATTTCTAGGGAGACTATACATTGAAAATGAGCATTCCTTACTTATTCTCACGGGGATTTACCCTGTAATGGAGTCCATTTAATCGGTAAGATCCCGAACTGCCCAGCGAGGGCCATCAGTTGGGCAGGGGCGCGTTGACAATTCATCTTTACGTATGATGCGTGTGCTAGTTCTTCGTTGCCTTTCAGACAGCCCCTTGAAACATTAACGATGAAATGATAAATGAAATGGATCATATTTGAACGGTGGATATGAAATCAAGTGAAGCTGTGATCTTCGCAGTTATGAACGCAATTTTTGCAATAGCGTAAAGAAGCCTGAAAATTTCAGGACTTCAACGGGGTTTGAACCCGTGACTTCGCGATACCGGTGCGACGCTCTAACCAACTGAGCTATGAAGCTACTGACGTTGGGAGCTGGTCATTTGTGGGTTCTAATGTTCCCGTGAGAAATGAAGCAACGATGAAATGATATATGAAGTGGATCATATATGAACTGCGGATATGAAATCAAGCGAAGCTGTGATCTTCGCAGTTATGAACGCAATTTTTGCAATTGCATAAAGAAGCCTGAAAATTTCAGGACTTCAACGGGGTTTGAACCCGCGACTTCGCGATACCGGTGCGACGCTCTAACCAATTGATTCATTCCTCACGGGAACATTAGAACCCGCAAATGACCAGCTCCCAACGTCAGCGGCCTCAAAGCTCAGTTGGTTAGAGCGTCGCACCGGTATCGCGAGGTCACGGGTTCAAACTCCGCTGAAGTCCTGAATTTTTAGGCTTCTTTACGCAATTGCAAAAATTGCGTCCATAACTGCAAAGATCACAGCTTCATTTGATCCCTTGAAATATTCTTCGTCAAGTCGAACTTTAATGTTTTTTAGCTTGCTCCTTTCCCATGAAAACCTCTTTGCTTTCCTTGGCTTTGGGCAATTCGCTGTTGCGGTCATGTCATCCTCGCTGTTCTCTGAGGACATATAGTTTAGTGCCTCCGGGGACGACAAAGTTTCCCTTGCTTTTGCTTTGTCTGTTTCTTAAAGAGGCGTCGTCGACTTCTGCAGGGTAGAAAGACGTCTGGAGAGTTTCTAAATGGAAAAAAAGGAGGAAAACCAGTTAAAAGTTTCTGATAATAATGTCCTTTTAGAAATCAACTACGAAAAGAAGGATTTTGAACATTTGATGACATTGTTAACCCAGGTGAAAATTACGCTCCTAAGATATACTGTTCCATCATTACTTCCGGTCCTCTCGTTAAATCGAAATTAACAAAAAATCTCTCTTGAACCGGGGGCAGAGAAATTGTAAAATTTACAAATACTCTATGGGCTCATTAGTGCTTTCCCCCATGACAATGGAAGGTATACGAAAGGGGTATCTTTTCTGTCAAAAAATGGTATGTAAAAGGTAAGGGGTCAGACCTCGGGGCAGAGCTTCCCCGTGTTAATTTTAGTCCCCGGGTTATTTTTCCACACAAAGGGCTTAAAACTAAGGGGGCAACTTAGTTTACTATATGTAAGTTATTTTAATTTTTGAAGTCAATTTGTCTATAACAGGACATCTTTTAGTGACAACTCGGAGCTATAAAACAAAATAAAATCATCTTCGAATTACATGACGAAAAACAAAATCTGGACTCAGTATTTACTTCACAGATCATCTTTAACATTTTCTTGATTTTTTTAAGGAACATGATTTCATATATATCAAATAAACCATAATTTGTTCTTGCTCTTGGCATAAAGTATGATTGATTTGCTGCACTTCTTGTATTATATTTATGAATTTCCTTTACTTGAGTAAAGAAGAAATCAAAATAGGACGGTAATAACCTATTATGAAGTTTAAACATGAAAATAGAAATGTGCAGGGTAACCAAGTCATATGATTTAATAATATTCAATAATCTAAAAAGTAGAGTTAAATGTTCATCAAAGTTTGAAAAGGTGATAATTCTCATAGCCTTTTTCTTCAAAATATACAAGGGCTGAAGGGTGGTGGTATATGCATTACCCCATGAAAGTACGGCAAAGGTGAGGAAAGGATAAATTAGTGAGTAATAGAGATTAATCAGGATAGTGATATTTACATAGTATCGCAGCTTTGATAATGTTCCAATGCTCCTTTTAACTTTTTAACAATGCTGTCAACTTGAGGTTTCCAACGAAGATTGAAATCAATAAGGAAACCCAGATATTTTATACAAAAATCTCGCTTTAAATGATTGCCGTTTATTGTTAAAAAAAAGGTATTATTTTTCTTTGAGGGGGGAGGAAAACAACAAAGCTAGATTTTTTGACATTCAAAGAAAGATTATTAGCACAAATCCAATAATTAACACTGGTAAACTCCAATATAATAGCCTGCAAAGAGGACAAACCCTTATGCTTACTGAATAAATTAGTGTCATCAGCCAATAGGTGATATCAATTTTTGAACATCTGATTATATCATTCGGAAACTTCTTCGTGTACCGAACAAAATAGTGCAGCCATTACGGCCTGGTGTGTTTTACAAATGTTGAACCGTTCAAGCGGCTTTAACTCCAAATAACATTGACAACATCTTTGAAAACAAAGGAACTGCTGAAATAGTATATGTAAAAAACGAGTGCGAGTGTTTTATCTGGGGTTATCGATGAAAGCAGGACGCCGTAAAAGGAGTGCTTTTTTTGTTTCGAGGTGTTTGGAACCCCTGATGAAACACGAAACAAGAGTTTTTGACATGACTTCTCAACAGCAACAGACACCCTATCACTTGACACCGAGATCAACAGACACATTGGTAAAGGTTCAACAACTCTGGCAAAACTAGTTTGTTGAGTTTAGTTTGTTGAGTTGAGTTTTTACGGCCTGGTGTGTTTTACAAATGTTGAACCGTTCAAGCGGCTTTAACTCCAAATAACATTGACAACATCTTCGAAAACAAAGGAACTGCTGAAATAGTATATGTAAAAAACGAGTGCGAGTGTTTTATCAGGGGTTATCGATGAAAACAGGACGCCGTAAACGGAGTGCTTTTTTTGTTTCGAGGTGTTTGGAACCCCTGATGAAACACGAAACAAGAGTTTTTGACATGACTTCTCAACAGCAACAGACACCCTATCACCTGACACCGAGATCAACAAACACATTGGTAAAGGTTAAACAACTCTGGCAAAACTAGTTTGTTGAGTTTAGTTTGTTGAGTTTAGTTTTTATGGCCTGGTGTGTTTTACAAATGTTGAACCGTTCAAGCGGCTTTAACTCCAAATAACATTGACAACATCTTCGAAAACAAAGGAACTGCTGAAATAGTATATGTAAAAAACGAGTGCGAGTGTTTTATCAGGGGTTATCGATGAAAGCAGGACGCCGTAAACGGAGTGCTTTTTTTGTTTCGAGGTGTTTGGAATCCCTGATGAAACACGAAACAAGAGTTTTTGACATGACTTCTCAACAGCAACAGACACCCTATCACTTGACACCGAGATCAACAAACACATTGGTAAAGGTTCAACAACTCTGGCAAAACTATCAAAGCGAGTGTGGGGAAACAAACATCTGATTGTCCCCACCAAAGTCAATTTATATCACGCTTGCCTTATTAGCACTCTGCTCTACGGTAGCGAATTTTGGTTGCCATATGCACACCAAGGAAGGAAACGTCAGGTCTTGCACATGAGATGTCTGCGCAGGATCCTTGGTATCACAAACAACGATGTGCTAGCAAAAGCAGGTATACCTACAATACATACACCCTCCTCCACCAAAGATGCCTTCGCTGGCTAGGCCATGTGCATTGAATCGAAGACGGGCGCATACCCAAGGATCTCATGTATGGTGATGTCTCAACTGATAAACGCAAGGAAGGTTGTCCACACCTCCGTTTCATGACCGCATGTAAACGTGACTTGAAAGCATGTGGTATCGACACAAACAGCTGGAACGTTCACGCTGCAGACACATTAGAGTGGAAAACACTTGTCTCAAAGGGTCTGATTTTTGGCCAGAATAAACTCAAAGACCAGGCAGAGGAAAAAGAAATAGAGAGGAAAGCTTGTCAACAACAATCTCGTGACAAACTCAACTACGCACCAGTCTTTACATGCGAAGGCTGCAGTCGACAGTGCAATTCGAGGATCGGCCTCTATCGCCACAGTAAACGGTGCTCCTCTACAACCTCAACAGGTGCAACTCCATAGTCGTTGAATGGAGGATGCCAATGATAGTAATTTTTAAAGAACTGAATATTCAATATTTGGATGAGTTAAAAGGGTAGAACTCTTGAATAAATTTACATCATAGGGCGTGATGGAGAGCGAGTCAGAATCACGTAGTTCTCGCCTGCCAAAATCGTCTTCCCAAGAAAGTGATTCAGTTAACAAGGCCGTGTCAGTTTCAAATGAATATAAAAATAGTTGGGCTGCAAACATTTTCACCAAATGGCTGAGTTTAAGAGACGTAAAAGTGCCAGTTTCAGATTTGCGGTGTAGTTTTCAAAGAATACGAACTACACAAGGTTCAATCGTTGAGTACACGCATTGCTGAGATGGATGCCCTGTCGCTGAACTATTGGGTGTCCAAATTCGTTTTAACTTTCTGGACGGTAATGATAAAATGTACTGCGAACGTTTTATGTTGAATATTCAGGAAATTTAAAACTCATTGTGTGCGGATAGTTTATTTATATGTGTGTTGGATTTTTCAGTAGTGTAGCAGCTGCCGTAACTTTTTTTTTCCAAACGTTTATTAGCATAAAGGTTCATTTAAAAGGACACTGTCATGCGATGACATGCACAGTATTTCTCATATCCAGAAATTTTAACCGACTTTTAATATTTTGCTTTTTCTGTTTAAGTATACACTTAATACGGCTTTCGAAAAACAGTAAAATGTAGATTTATCTATTATCGATCATCAGGATCGGAATCCAAAAAAATAAAATATCGTGCCATTTCTGTTCACTGACAGCCTAGAGGATTCAGGGAAGTGTCACATTGTCGGTGGTACTGGCGCTCAAATAGACGTTTTTTTCT
>OX421450.1:15709461-15711961 GCA_949126865.1 Montipora capitata | reverse complement strand
TATTCAGTGCATTTTTGTTTGAAATCGAGTTTTCAAAAGAGTGCGGGCTTTGCTGCAAAAGTTCTAACCCCTTCTGGTTTTAACTTATTGGCCTGAAAATTTCAGAATTTATAAAGAACATCTATACTTCTAAAAAACTGAGTGGGGGAGTTGAATCACTCAGCGTTTCTGGTAAACCCCCACACGTTTACTCGATTTTTATGTCACTCGTTTTGAATTTCACTCGATTTACCTTTCACATTTGGGTAATCGATTGATATGACACTCGATTATACGATCGATATGTCTGCTACGTTACAAAACTGTAGAAACCCTGTTAATTGTCTCTGAAAAATGCATGGTTTGTCCCGGTTTTCTTTTTGGATACCAAGAGCACTTGCTAAGTTCTACTTTCTCTGCAAAGTTTTCAATCCTGCAATAATATTCCTGTATTAGTTAGTACCACCTATAGGAAACCCACGTATCTTGAGATGGGCAGAACATATGCACAATAACAATAGTAGGCACGGTCCTTAAGATGTGAACTTTTCATTCTTGATGTTTTAACTTAGTGTTAGATGTGGCAAATATTATTGCCATAAGTATTGTCAACATGAATTTCTATTGTTCTCCATTAAAAACATGATAATTGATTGGAAGATATAAATGGTAAAAAATTATTGTACTAAGGTTACAAATGTTTCAGGCCTTGAACATGAAAGTATTCTTTAGTACTTTAGTAATATTATTGTAAACCGTACATGGCTACTTAGATTGTTCCTTTTTTTTTAAATTGTATGGCATCTAACAATATGCATGTATCAGCTTAGTGCTTTTTCTGACAATAAAATCATTGACCAAACATGCTTTTGTTTTTGCAACTGTGGCAGAAGGGGAGTGGGGAGATGTTGATTATTACTTAACCCATTGACTCCCAGGGGTTCCCCATTGGCGAGTAAAATTGTCTGGCGTTAGACAGAATAAAATACTAAGTATGGCCGGTTTAGGCCGGTTTGGATGTCAGAGGGTTAAAGGGATTTTCAGTGAATGATTAATTGAGATGAAGTAAAATGAAAACTCGAAATTGTCCCCTCACATTAAGATAGAAGCCAGTTATCAACAAAAAAAAAAAAAAAAGGAATTATGAGTGATAGAAAGTCTAGGAGATACTTACTAGCTTTTCTTAGCCATGCTGGTTTCACAAAAGCAAAAGAAACAACTGCAAAGTGAGATTTTTTCCATTCCATAGTGCAATACGCTTTGGGGGGTTGTTTCTCAAATCCCATAATACTTCGTGTTTACCCTCCAAAATTTTGCAGAATCATTGTGAGCAATTCCTCCTAGGACAAAAAGATGTCACATGAGAAATTGAAAACAATGCCTATGCAAATTTTTGAGAGGTAAAAGAGGTTTATTATGAGATTTGAGAATGTAGAGAATACTGACCTGTTACAGACGGGTTCACGCTCTTGATTGCATCATGGGTAATCCGGGCTACATGGCGGGAAATTCAAAGGTTTGTATAGAAATTTAGAGCAAAATATACTGTACATGACGCTACTTTCACCTTCATAAACAAAAAAATAGTCCATGTGCATAACTGAGATGAACTAGACTTGGTATCCGTTCTTTGGAATTCCTAAATATTGCTTTTTCTTTTGTCTGCATACATTCTCTGTAATTTTGTGCCTTTGGAATTATAGGAAATGTATGGCATAAACTCTATGTAATAAAATAATTTCTACAAAAGCAAATCTCTCCAAATTTATTCTACCTCACCTTTGAGCGCATATCTTCTGTTTTAGAAAATAAAAAAACCCAAAATTGCATTTCATGAGTACTTTTTTTCGTCGTAAAACCTTTGAATTTCACTCCATCTCGCCCTGATTACCCATGATGCACTCAAGAGCGTAAACTCGTCTATTTACTTTTGGGACTGTATCATGCTACATTGAATTGGAAACCATTGCTTTCAAGCAAATAATGCCCCAAAAGAAACTATATTTGGGGAGAGAATAGCGAAATGACTGTGTGCAGCAACAATGGCGATTCGTCGCAAGGTACCAGTCTTCTTGTGATAACTTTCTGCAACAATGGCGATTCGCCGCCAGGTACCAGTCTCCTTGTGATAACTTTCTGGTTGCTCGACAGTGATGTTACGATCGTGTAAACGAGAATCGATACTTAAAACGTATAATCGTACTACAATGTTACTCGTATAACCGAATGTCGATTTACTCGATCGTATAATCGAATCTTGATTTACTCGATCGTATAATCGAATCTTGATTTACTCGATCGTATAATCGAATGTCGATTTTACTCGATCGTATAATCGAATCTCAATTACGCAATCGAGTGGTATTAAAATCGAAAGAACGAATAGGCGGTTGTGTCATTCACAATATGCATCGGACTCGTTTCTTTATCGAGTCATCTTTCCCTCGTTTACCGGAAGGGTTGAATGATCCCGATCGAGTAACATTGTAGTACTTTTATGCGTTAAAGTATCGAATCTCGT
>OX421450.1:15691961-15706961 GCA_949126865.1 Montipora capitata | reverse complement strand
TACAATAATTTTTTATCATTTATAACTTCTAATCAAAAATCATATTTGGAATGGAGAACAATAGAAATTCATGTTGACAACACTTATGGCAATAACATTTGTGCCATCTAACATTAAGTTAAAACATCATGAATGAAAAGTTCGCTCCTTAAGGACGGTGCCTACTATTGTTATTGGCATACGTTCTGCCCATCTCACGATACGCAGATTTCCCATGGGTGGGGCTAACTAATACAGGAATATTTACTTTGGAGAGGAAGTAGAACTTGGCAAGTGCTCTTGGTATCCAAAAAGAAAATTTTGTCTAACCATGCATTTTTCAGAGATAATTAACAGGGTTTTTCACAGTGTTGTCAAGTAGTGGACATATTTCTGAAAGCACCTGACTTGACATGTTTTTGGTACCACAGGAGTCTTGCGAGTGCCAAAGATGCAAGATACCTAGTTGGGTCTGTGAACATGCCCCCAGAAAGGAAATTTTAAAAAGTGGACACTCAGAAACGCTGTTTCCAGTGGAGGGTTAGGAACCCAAGGCAAGGCTGCAGTAGTTCACTCAAATTCTGTATAAAACATAAGGAAGTAGTAGTAGTAATAACAATAATAACAATAATAAAATTAATAATAATAATAATAATTAATTAAGAATTAAAGCAAACCCCTGAAATATTGAAATCAAAGTACCAGACCTGGAGTGATAAACGACAGGACGAAACGCCTCAAACGAAAACCCTGTAATTGTCAAGGTTCAATTTGGAAAAGAACACCACACATTGCTTTGTACTTTAAAGCTTTTCCCAAATATTCTTGATTAATTATCTTTGAAAAATGTTTGTTTACCTCTATTTTCCTTTTGCATTTCAATAACACAAATTGTTAATATCTGCTTTCCCGCATATTCATAAACGTGCAAAAATACCTTTAAATTACTAGGCACCATCCTTAAAGTGGTACAATAAACATACTTTAATTAAAATTCTGAATGCTAACCCAAACTCCGAATTTGAAAATATTTTACAGAAATTTGTCTTCAAGCCAACTACATAAGTCTTTTGGTATCAGCGACAATCCCAAAGTGTAATATCTACTAGGAATCAGTTTCTTGAATGGTCTTCCTGAGCATGCAGTTCACCCTACCATTTTCAAATGCCCTTTGATTTCTCCTTTCCCTCTTTTATTTCTGGTATTATCAGCTGTATTATTTTTAGCTTCATTTGAACCTTAAATTTAAAAAGCACTTAATTCGAAAAATAATTCTTTATATTTTTAAAAATGCACGTTTAAGCCATAACCACACGCTATAATTTTTGCCCCTTTCATTCCTAGTTAGAGCCATTTACAAATTATTGTTGTAAAATCTAATGTAAGTGTGGGAGTGAGAAAGTACTTGCCACATTTTCCAATCAAATCACGCAAAAGTTGAATTTTTTTTTGCAAGAATTTGAAACATTGAATGAACTATTACAGTAGATGGTCATTAAAGGGGCTAGGTCACGCTGTTTTAGCTAATTTTGTTTAATTTTCTTAGTTATGAGCTCTAAACGTCAAATTGGCAGAGCACGAGTCTTTCATTTGCAAAATCACGGCCACATAACAACTGATAATGATTTTCCAGCTGTTTAAATGACATTTTGATATAAACTGATATAAATTTGAAAAAAGGTGGCCGACGTTTTTCAAATTTACCCAAATGCAATCCATTTCAATCCTCTCCAGTTTTGTCCATCCTTGTCCCTTCTTAGCTTTCCGGTGTTTTGTTTGAGTTCTTCTATAGTTTTGAGCCGTTATTTTGTTATTTGAGTTAATTTTATGACCATTTGATCAATGCTGAAATTACCTAAAATTGTGTGACCTAGCCCCTTTAACGTAGCAAATCAGATTGATATTTTTTGGGTATTCCTTTTTTGTGCAGCATTTGATGCCCAATATTAAAATTGTTGTGAATGTCATGATTGTTATATTCCTTAAATGAAAACAGGAGAGACGATTAGCCAATAAAGAAAATGGTATTTTGACATATCTGACTTGATTTTACTTGGTTTGCCATAGATTAGTGAAGAAATTAAAACTTGGACAAACCAAAAAAAATCACCTAACCAGTAACATTTTCCTAAAAGGAGGTAAAAAAGAGGTCGACACCAAAATGCAGCTGAAAAGTGGAGGATACCACTCTTTCACCTACACTGAAATAATAATTTTTGCTTTAGTATAACAACACATAATAATGAAGAGTGTACCCGAGACCAAAAAGTTGATCATCATGAACGACTGGTAATCAGAACACATAAAAATTTTCTATGCATCAGTATTAATGCTTTTAATTTTTTCCTTTGTGAGCCTGTCCTTTTCTCCTTTTTTCTTTTTTTTGTTTCCGTCCACTGTTCTCTTCTCCTGCTGCTCTGTAATTACTACATTTATATTGTAGTGGCCTGCTTCATCATTTTTCTCCAATGGTTCTTGTTCCAGTTGCACCTTTACTTTTTCCGTTTTTTCACTCTTATCCCTGTCTTCTTTGCCCCCATGCTTTTTAAACTTGTTTTTGCTTCCTCCATCCTTCTCTTTGTTTGCATCTTTGCCTTGTTTTTCTGTCCATAAACACAAATAAATACAATTATTGTAAAATACCCAGACACTAGCTAGATTCTTTTATTAGCCTTTAATCCAAATCACAAATCCTTGAATGTTTTGGTGTATGTTTTACGTGAACCTCACTAATCAAGGGAAAAACTATGTTATTTTGACTTAAATATTTGACTACATTTAACATTAATTAATTATGTAGTCACTTCAACAAAACTCAAACTCCTTTGTAGCCATCTTGGATATACAAGGGCTTCAATAGCAAGATCCATGAAACAAGCGATTGTTCTGAAAATTTTTGTCATGGTGTCACTTTCCTAGTAAAGGTATCTCATATTCAAAAATAATACTTTGTCCTTACAGTTAACTGTAGTCTCTAGTTCCTCCTGATGGTTACATGGAATATTACCCTTGAAAGACACCTGCAAGGAAAGGAAGGGAGGGAAGAATGCTACTCAAAGAAGGAATGTGCGACTTGCAATTTGAATGAAAGGCTCTGGATACAGTTTATCCTTCATTAAAAAGCAAGTTACACATCTGTCATTTGTGTAACACACTTTGCTCCAAAACGATGTCTACAATGTAGTGTGCAGGTGATTCAGCTTGAAATATTATTGACCTCTTTGTTATTTTTCTCTATATTTAATTTAAATTTTCTCTACATTTAACTTTATATGATCTCTTTATGTGGTAAAATTATATTACAGCTACAAATAAAAGCTGGATATCAGCAAAATGATAGATACATATGGCATGCAGGCTTCAAGGAACCAGTTAGCTCAATAATGTCAGTCTGCCCCAGTTTATAATACACTGCTTGAAAGAAGCCTTTTGCTTGTAGTCCAAGACAGTCTTCTTAAATTTTACTCCTTGAAACTAAAGCATCATTTTGCTTGTTGTCATCCAGCCAGTAAATAAAGTACTGTTTCCCTCCAGTCCAATGGCTTCTCCCTAAAGGACCTTGTCCATGGTTAGCCAGAATTGAACCATCCTGCCTGAAGAATTCCATGCTCTCAATTCTCCTTGCCCCTGGTTAGACAGAAGTGCATGCGTCTTACAAGTATCGATGCTCTCAGAGACCCCGTCCCTCCCCTGGTTAGACACAAGTGCACCCGTCTGGCCAGATATCGATGATCTCAGAGGCCCCGTCAATGGTTAGACACAAGTGCACCCGTCTGCCCAAGTATCCATGCTCTCAAAGACCCCGTCCTTTGTTAGACACAACAGCACCCGTCTGGCCAAGTATCGATGCTCTCAGAGGCCCCGTCCCTGTTAGACACAACTGCACCCGTCTGCTCAAGTATCGATGCTATCAAAGGCCCCGTCATTGATTAGACTCAAGTGCACCCGTCTGTCCAAAAATCGAAGCTCTCAGAGGCCCCGTCCCTGGTTAGACACAAGTGCACCCGTCTGCCAAGTAACAATGCTCTCAGAGGCCTCGTCCCTTGTTAAACACAAAAGCACCCGTCTGCCCAAGTATCGATAATCTCAGAGGCCTCGTCACGGGTTAGACACAAGTCCAAACGTCTGCCCAAGTATCGATGCTCTCAGAGGCCTCGTCCCTGGTTAGACACAAGTGAACCTGTCTGTCCAAGTATCGATGCTCTCAGAGGCCTACTCCCTGGCTACACACAAGTGCACACTTCTGCCCAAGTATCGATGCTCTCAGAGGCCTAGTCCCCGGGTAGACACAAGTTTACTCGTCTGCCCAAGTATCAATGCTCTCAGAGGCTTCGTCCCTGGCTAGACAAAAGGGCACCCGTCTGCCCAAGTATAGAAGGTCTAAGAGGCCCGGTCCTTGGTTAGACACTAGAGCACCCGTCTGCCCAAGTATCGATGCTCTCAAAGGCCCCGTCCCTGTTAGACCAAAGTGCACCCGTCTGCCCAAGTATCAATGCTCTCAGAGGCCTCATCCCTGGTTAGACACAACTGCACCCGTCCGCTTGAGTATCGATGTTCTCAGAGGCCTCGTCCCTGGTTAGACATTAGTGCACCCGTGTGCCCAAGTATTGATGCTCTCAGAAGCCTCGTCCTTGGATAGATACATGTGCACCCGTCTGCCCAAGAATTGATGCTCTCGAGTCCTCGTCCCTGGTGAGGCACAAGAGCACCCGTCTGCTTAAGTATCGATGCTCTCAAAGGCCTCGTCCCTGGTTACACACTAGTGCACCCGTCTACCCAAGCATCGATGCTCTCCGAGGCCTCGTCCCTGGTTAGTCACAAGGGCACCCGTCTGATCAAGTATCGATGCTCTTAGAGGCCTGGTCTCTGGTTAGACACTAGTGCCCCCGTCTACCCAAGTATTGATGCTCTCAGAAGCCTCGTCCTTGGATAGACACAAGTGCACCCGTCTGCCAAAGTATTGATACTCTCAGAGGCCTCCTCCCTGGTTAGGCACAAGTGCACCCGTGTGCCCAAGTATGGATGCTCTCAGAGGCCGCGTCCCTGGCTAGACACAAGTGCACCTGTCTGCCCAAGTATCGATGCTCTCAGAGGCCTAGTCCCCGGGTAGACACAAGTGCACTCGTCTGCCTAAGTATCAATGCTCTCAGAGGCTTCGTCCCTGGCTAGACAAAAGGGCACCCGTCTGCCCAAGTATAGAAGCTCTAAGAGGCCCGGTCCTTGGTTAGACACTAGTGCACCCGTCTGCCCAAGTATCGATGCTCTCAAAGGCCCCGTCCCTGTTAGACCAAAGTGCACCCGTCTGCCCAAGTATCGATGCTCTCAGAGGCCTCATCCCAGGTTAGACACAACTGCACCCGTCCGCTTGAGTATCGATGTTCTCAGAGGCCTCGTCCCTGGTTAGACATTAGTGCACCCGTGTGCCCAAGTATTGATGCTCTCAGAAGCCTCGTCCTTGGATAGATACATGTGCACCCGTCTGCCCAAGAATTGATGCTCTCGAGGCCTCGTCCCTGGTGAGGCACAAGAGCACCCGTCTGCTTAAGTATCGATGCTCTCAAAGGCCTCGTCCCTGGTTACACACTAGTGCACCCGTCTACCCAAGCATCGATGCTCTCCGAGGCCTCGTCCCTGGTTAGTCACAAGGGCACCCGTCTGATCAAGTATCGATGCTCTTAGAGGCCTGGTCCCTGGTTAGACACTAGTGCCCCCGTCTACCCAAGTATTGATGCTCTCAGAAGCCTCGTCCTTGGATAGACACAAGTGCACCCGTCTGCCAAAGTATTGATACTCTCAGAGGCCTCCTCCCTGGTTAGGCACAAGTGCACCCGTGTGCCCAAGTATGGATGCTCTCAGAGGCCGCGTCCCTGGCTAAACACAAGTGCACCTGTCTGCCCAAGTATCGATGCTCTCAGAAGCCTTGTCCCTGGGTAGACACAAGTGCACCCGACTGCCCAAGTATCGATGTTCTCAGAGGCCTCGTCCCTGGTTAGGCAAAAGGGCACCCTTTTGCCCAAGTATCAATGCTCTCAGAGGCCTCGTCCCTGGTTAGACACTAGTGCACCCTACTGCCAAATTATCGATATTCTAAGAAGCTCTCAGAAGCCTCGTCCTTGGATAGACACAAGTGCAACGTCTGCCAAAGTATTGATGCTCTCAGAGGCCTCGTTCCTGGTTAGGCAAAAGTGCACTCGTGTGCCCAAGTATGGATGCTCTCAGAGGCCTCGTCCCTGGCTAGACACAAGTGCACTCGTCTGCCAAAGTATCGATGCTCTCAGAAGCCTTGTCCTTGGGTAGACACAAGTGCACCCGTCTGCCCAAGTATCGGGGCTCTCACACGGCACGTCCGTGGTTAGACACAAATGCACCCGTCTGCCCAATTATTGATCGTCTCACAGGCATCGTCCCTGGATAGACACTAGTGCACCCGTCTACCCAAGTAATAATGCTCTCAGAAGCCTCGTCCTTGGGTAGACACAAGTGCACCCGTCTGCCCAAGTATCGATGTTCTCAGACGCTTCGTCCTTGGTTAGGCACAAGTGAACCAGTCTCTCCAAGTATCGATGCTGTCAGAGGCCTCGTCCCTGGTTAGACCCAAGTGCACCCGTCTGCCCAAGTATCGATGCTCTCAGAGGCCCCTTCCTTGGTTAGACACAAGTGCACCCGTCTGCCCAAGTGTTGATGCTCTCAGAGGCCCAGTCCCTGGTTAGACGCAAGTAAACCAGTCTCTCCAAGTATCGATGCTGTCAGAGGCCTCATCCCTGGTTGGACAAAAGTGCACCCGTCTGCCTAAGTATGGATGCTCTCAGAGGCCTCGTCCCTGGGTAGACCCAAGTGCGCCCGTCTGCCAAAGGATCGATGCTCTCAGAAGCTTTGTCCCTGGTTAGACATTAGTTCACTCGTCTGCGCAAGTACTGATGCTCTCAGAATTCTCATCTTTGGATAGACACAAGTGCACCCGTCTGCAAAAGTATTGATGCTCTCGGAGGCGTCGTCCCTGGTTAGGCACAGGTGCACCCGTGTGCACAAGTATCGATGCTCTCAAAGGCCTCGTCCGTGGTTAAACACTAGTGCACCCGTCTGCTCAAGTATCCATGCTCTCAGAGGCCTCGTCCCTAGTTAGGCACAAGTCCACCCGTCTACCCAAGTGTCGATGCTCTCAGAGGACTCGTCCCTGGTTACGCACAAATGCACCCGTCTCCCCAAGTATCGATGCTCTCGAAGGCCTCGTCCCTGGTTAGACACTAGTGCACCCATCTACCCAAGTATCGATGCTCTCAGAGGCCTAGTCCCTGGATAGACACAAGTGAACACTTCTGCCCAAGTATCGATGCTCTCAAAGACCCTGTCCCTGGTTAGACACAAGTGCACCCGTCTGCCCAAGTATCGATGCTCTCAGAGGCCCCGCCATTGGTTAGACACAAGTCCACCCGTCTGCGTAAGTATCGAGGCTCTCAGGGTCCTCGTCCCTGGTTAGACGCAATTGCACCCATCTGTCCAAGTATCGATGCTCTCAGAGGCCTAGTCCCTGGGTAGACACAAGTGCACCCGTCTGGCCAAGTATTGATGATCTCAGAGGCCTCGTCTCTAGTTAGACGCAAGTGAACCCGTTTGTAAAAGTACCGATGGTCTAAGAGGCCTCATCCCTGGTTAGACACAAGTGCAATCGTCTGCTCAAGTATCGATGCTCTCAGAGGCTTCGTCCCTGGTTAGACCCAACTGCACCCGTCTGCCCAAATATCGATGCTTTCAGAGGCCTTATCCCTGGCTAGACAAAAGTGCACCGTCAACTTAAGTATCGATGTTCTCAGAGGCCTCGTCCCTGGTTAGACATTAGTGCACCCCTGTGCCCAAGTATTGATGCTCTCAGAAGCCTCGTCCTTGGATAGACACATGTGCACCCGTCTGCCCAAGTATTGATGCTCTCGAGGCCTCGTCCCTGGTTAGGGACAAGAGCACCCGTCTGCTTAAGTATCGATGCTCTCAGAGGCCTCGTCTCTGGTTACACACTAGTGCACCCGTCTACCCAAGTATCGATGCTTTCCGAGGCCTCGTCCCTGGTTTGACACTAGTGCACCCGTCTGCCCAAATATTGATACTCTCAGAAGCGTCGTCCTTGGGTAGACACAAGTGCACCCGACTGCCCAAGTATCGATGTTCTCAGAGGCCTCGTCCCTGGTTAGGCAAAAGGGCAACCTTCTGCCCAAGTATCGATGCTCTCAGAAACCTCGTCCTTGAATAAACACTAGTGCCTCCGACTGCCCAAGTATCGATGCTCTCAGAAGCCTCGTCCTTGGGTAAAACAAACGCGCACCCGTCTGCCCAAGTATCCATGCTCTCAGAGGCCTCTTCCCTGGTTAGACACTAGTGCACCCGACTGCCCAATTATTGATGCTCTCAGAAGCCTCGTCCTCGAGAAGACCAAAGTGAACCCGTCTGACCAAGTATCGATGCTCTCAGAGCTCTCGCCCCTGGTTAGGCACAAGTGCACCCGCCTGCCAAATTATCGATGCTCTCAGAGGCCTCGTCCCTGGTTAGACATTAGTGCACCCGTCTACCCAAGCATCGATGCTCTCAGAAGCCTTGACCTTGGATAGACACAAGTCAACCCATCCGCCCAAGTATCGATGCTCTAAGAGGCCTCGTCCCTGGTTAGGCACAAGTGCACCGTGTGCCCAAATATCGATGCTCTCAGAAGCCTCGTCCTTGGGTAGACACAAGTGCACCCGTCTACCCAAGTATTGATGCTCTCAGAAGCCTCGTGCCTGGATAGACACAAGTGCACCCGTGTGCCAAAGTATTGATGCTCTCAGAAACCTCGTCCCTGGTTAGGCACAAGTGCACCCGTGTGCCCAAGTATCGATGCTCCCAGAGGCCTCGTCCCTGGCTAGACACAAGTGCACCCGTCTGCCCAAGTATCGATGCTCTCAGAAGCCTTGTCCTTGGGTAGACACAAGTGCACCCGTCTGCCCAAGTATCGGGTCTCTTAGACGCCACGTCCGTGGCTAGACACAAACGCACCCGTCTGCCCAATTATTGATGCTCTCACAGACATCTTCCTTGGTTAGACACTAGTACACCCGTCTGCCCAAGTATTAATGCTCTCAGAAGCCTCGTGTTTGGGTAGACACAAGTGCAGTGCACCCGTCTGCCCAAGTATCGATGTTCTCAGACGCTTTGTCCCTGGTTAGGCACAAGTGAACCAGTCTCTCCAAGTATCGATGCTGTCACAGGCCTCGTCCCTGGTTACACCCAAGTGCACCCTTCTGCCCAAGCATCGATGCTCTCAGAGGCCCGGTCCCTGGTAAGACACAAGTGCACCCGTCTGCCCAAGTATTGATGCTCCCAGAGGCCTCGTCCCTGGTTAAACGCAATTAAACCAAGTATCTCTCCAAGTATCGATGCTGTCAGAGGCCTCATCCCTGGTTAAAAACAAGTGCACCCGTCTGCCTAAGTATGGATGCTCTCAGAGGCCTCATCCCCCTGGTTAGACCCAAGTGCGCCCGTGTGCCCAAGGATCGATGCACTCAGAAGCCTTGTCCCTGGTTAGAGTACTGATGCTCTCGGAAGCCTCGTCCTTTGATAGTCTCAATTGCACCCGTCTACCCAAGTATCGATGCTCTTAGAGGCCTCGTCCCTGGTTAGGCACAAGTGCACCCGTGTGCCCAAGTATCGATGTTCCCAGAAGCCTCGTCCGTGGTTAGACACTAGTGCACCCGTCTGCCCAAGTATCTATGCTCTTAGAGGCCTCGTCCCTGGTTAGGCAAAAGTGCACCCGTCTGCCCAAGTATCGATGCTCTCGCGGCCTCCTTCCTGGTCAGACACTAGTGCACTCGTCTACCCAAGTATCGATGCTCTCAGGGGACTCGTCCCTGGTTACGCAGAAATGGACCCGTCTCCCCAAGTATCGATGCTTTCGGAGGCCTCGTCCCTGGTTAGACACTAGTGCACCAATCTACCCAAGTATCGATGCTCTCAGAGGCCTCGTCCCTGGTTAGGCAAAAGTGCACCCGTCTGCCCAAGTATCGATGCTCCCAGAGGCCTCATCCCTGGTTAAAAACAAGTGCACCCGTCTGCCTAAGTTAGACACTAGTGCACCCGTCTACCCAAGTATCGATGCTCTCAGAAGCCTCGTCCCTGGTTAGACATAAGTGCACCCCTCTGCTCAAGTTTTGATGCTCTCCGAAGCCTCGTCCTTGGGTAGACACAAGTGCACCCGTCTGCCAAAGTATTGATGCTCTCAGAGGCATCGTCCCTGGTTAGGCACAATTGCACCCGTGTGCCCAAGTATTGATGCTGTCAGAGGCCTCGTCCCTGGCTAGACACTAGTGCACCCGTCTGCCCAAGTATCGATGCTCTCAGAAGCCTCGTCCTTGGGTAGACACAAGTGCACCCGTCTGCGCAAGTATCGATGCTCTCAGAAGCCTCGTCCCTGGTTAGACACTAGTGCACCCGTATATCGAAACATCGATGCTCTCAAAGGTCTCGTCCCTGGTTAGCCACAAATGCACACGTCTGCCCAAGTATCGATGCTCTCAGAGGCCTCATCCTTGGGTAGACACAAATGCACCCGTCTACCCAAGTATCGATGCTCTTTGAGGCCTTGTCCCTGGTAAGGCCTAAGTGCACCCGTCTGCCCAAGGATCGATGCTCTCGAGGCCTCCTCCCTGCTTAGACACTAGTGCACCCGTCTACCCAAGTATCGATGGTCTCAGACGCCTCCTCCCTTGTTAACCACAAGTGGACCCGTCTACCCAAGTATCGCTGCTCTCGAAGGCCTCGTCCCTGGTTAGACACTAGTGCACCCGTCTACCCAAGTATCCATGCTCTTAGAGGACTTGTCCCTGGTTACGCAAAAAGGCACCCGTCTCCCCAACTATCGATGCTCTCAGAGGCCTTGTCCCTGGTGAGGCACATGTGCACCCGTCTGCCCAAGTATCGATGCTCTCGAGGCCTCCTCCCTGGTTAGACACTAGTGCACCCGTCTACGAAAGTATCAATGTTCTCAGACGCCTCCTCCCTTGTTAAGCACAAGTGCACCCGTCTGCCCAACTATCAATGCTCTCGAAGGCTTCGTCCCTGGTTAGACACTAGTGCACCCGTCTACCCAAGTATCGATGCTCTCAGAGGCCTCGTCCCTGGTTAGGCACAAGTGCATTCGTGTGCCCAAGTGTCAATGCTCTCATAGCCCTCGTCCCTGTTTAGACACTAGTGCACCCTTCTGCCCAAGTATCGATGGTCTCAGAAGCCTCGTCCTTTTGTTGACACAAGTGCACCCGTCTGCCCAAGTATAGCTGCTCTCGAAGGCCTCGTCCCTGGTTAGACACTAGTGCACCCGTCTAGCCAATGATCGATGCTCTTAGAGGACTTGTCGCTGGTTACGCAAAAATTCACCCGACTCCCCAACTATCGATGCTCTCAGAGGCCTTGTCCCTGGTTAGGCACATGTGCACCCGTCTACCCAAGTATCGATGCTCTCGAGGCCTCCTCTCTGGTTAGACACTAGTGCACCCGTCTACCAAAGTATCATTGTTCTCAGACGCCTCCTCCCTTGTTAAGCACAAGTGCACCCGTCTGCCCAAGTATCAATGCTCTCGAAGGCCTCGTCGCTGGTTAGACACTAGTGCACCCGTCTACCCAAGTATCGATGCTCTCAGAGGCCTCGTCCCTGGTTAGGCACAAGTGCATCCGTGTGCCCAAGTGTCGATGCTCTCATAGCCCTCGTCCCTGTTTAGACACTAGTGCACCCATCTGCCCAAGTATCGAGGCTCTCAGAAGCCTCGTTTCTTGTTAGACACATGTGCTCCGTCTGCCCAAGTATCGATGCTCTCAGAGGCCCCCTCATTGGTTAGACACAAGTGCACCTGTCTGCCCAGGTTTCGAAGCTCTCAGAGGCGTCGTCTCTGGTTAGACACAAGTGCACCCGTCTGTCCAAGTATAGAAGCTCTCAGAAGCCTAGACCCTGGGTAGACACAAGTGCACTCGTCTGGCCAATTATCGATGCTCTCAGAGGCTTCGTCCCCGGCTAGAAAAAAGTGCACCCGTGTGCCCAAGTATCGATCCTCTCAGAGGCCCGGTCCCTGGTTAGACACAAGTGCACCCGTTTGCCCAAGTATCGATACTCTCAGAAACTTCGTCCCTGGTTAGAAGGAATTGAACCACTCTCTCCAAGTATCGATGCTCTCAGAGGCCTGATCCCTTGTTAGACACAAGTGCACCCGTCTGCCTAAGTATCGATGCTCTCAGAGGCCTCGTCCCTGGTTAGACCCAAGTGCACCCGTCTGCCCAAGTCTCGATGCTCTCAGAGGCCTCGTCCCTGCTTAGACTCAAGTGCACCCGTCTGTCCAAGTATAGAAGCTCTCAGAAGCCTAGACCCTGGGTAGACACAAGTGCACTCGTCTGGCCAATTATCGATGCTCTCAGAGGCTTCGTCCCCGGCTAGAAAAAAGTGCACCCGTGTGCCCAAGTATCGATCCTCTCAGAGGCCCGGTCCCTGGTTAGACACAAGTGCACCCGTTTGCCCAAGTATCGATACTCTCAGAAACTTCGTCCCTGGTTAGAAGGAATTGAACCACTCTCTCCAAGTATCGATGCTCTCAGAGGCCTGATCCCTTGTTAGACACAAGTGCACCCGTCTGCCTAAGTATCGATGCTCTCAGAGGCCTCGTCCCTGGTTAGACCCAAGTGCACCCGTCTGCCCAAGTCTCGATGCTCTCAGAGGCCTCGTCCCTGCTTAGACTCAAGTGCACCCGTCTGTCCAAGTATAGAAGCTCTCAGAAGCCTAGACCCTGGGTAGACACAAGTGCACTCGTCTGGCCAATTATCGATGCTCTCAGAGGCTTCGTCCCCGGCTAGAAAAAAGTGCACCCGTGTGCCCAAGTATCGATCCTCTCAGAGGCCCGGTCCCTGGTTAGACACAAGTGCACCCGTTTGCCCAAGTATCGATACTCTCAGAAACTTCGTCCCTGGTTAGAAGGAATTGAACCACTCTCTCCAAGTATCGATGCTCTCAGAGGCCTGATCCCTTGTTAGACACAAGTGCACCCGTCTGCCTAAGTATCGATGCTCTCAGAGGCCTCGTCCCTGGTTAGACCCAAGTGCACCCGTCTGCCCAAGTCTCGATGCTCTCAGAGGCCTCGTCCCTGGTTAGACTTTAGTGCACCCGTCTTCCCAAGTGTTAATGCTCTCAGAGGCCTCGTCCCTGGTTAGACACTTGTGCACCCGTCTGCCCAACTATCGATGCTCTTAGAATCCTCGTCCTTGGGTAGACACAGGTACACCCGTCTGCCCAGGTATCGATGCTCTGAGGCCTCTTCCCTGGTTAGACCTAAGTGCACCCGTCTGCCCAAGTATCGATGCTCTTTAGAGGCCTCGTCCCTGGTTAAACACTAGGGCACCCGTCTGTCCTAGTATCGATGCTCTTAGAGGCCTCGTTCCTGGTTAGACACAAGTGCACCCGTCTGCCCAAGTATGGATGCTCTCAGAGGCCTCGTCCCTGGTTAGACACTAGGGCATCCGTCTTCCCAAGTATGGATGCTCTCCGAGGCCTTGGCCCTGGTTAGTCACTAGTGCACCCGTCTTCCCAAGCATCGCTGGTCTCAGAGGCCTCGTCAGTCGTTAGACACAAGTGCACCCGTCTGCCCAAGTATCGGTGCTCTGAGAGGCCCCGTCATAGGTTAGACTCAAGTGCACCCGTCTGTCCAAGTATCGATGCCCTCAGAGGCCCTGTCCCTTCTTAGACACAGGTGCACCCGTCTGCCCAAGTATCGATGCTGTTAGAGGCCTCGTTCCTGGTTAGACATAAGTGCACCCGTCTGCCCAAGTATGGATGCTTTCAGAGGCCTTACCCTGGCTAGACACCAGTGCACCCGTCTGCCCAAGTATCGATGCCCTCAGAGGCCTCGTCCTTGGTTAGACACTAGGGCACCCGTCTTCCCAAGTATCGATGCTCTCAGAGGCCTCGTCCTGGTTAGACAGTAGTGCACTCGTCTTCCCAAGTATCGATGCTCTCAGAGGCCCCGTCATTGGTTAGACTCAAGTGCTCCCTTCTGTCTAAGTATCGATGCCCTCAGAGGCCCTGTCCCTTGTTAGACACAAGTGCACCCGTCTGCCCAAGTATCGATGCTCTCAAAGGCCTCGTCCCTGGTTGGACACTAGTGCACCCGTCTGCCCAAGTATCAATGCTTTCAGAAGCCTCGGTTCAAACCTGTATTTTGGCACCACTATTTCCACAATTACATAATAACAACTCTTTTTTTTTAACAATTTAATTACAGAACAATAAATAAAGTTTGGTTTATAAAAGTTAATAATGACACAATATTAAATTAATTAAAGAAAAGAAAAAAAAAAGGAAAAAAAATGACAATTCTTATCTACATACTTGTTTAACTTAAACCATTTCCTTAATGATAGTGTTGCCTAATTATTAGTTAAAATTGTTTCCTCAACAATCTTCCATTTTTCTTTAAACAAATTCGTTTTATTCGTTTTGAAATATATATGTTTTTCATTTTCATATTTAATCATCAAAATTCTTGTGAAATGGCACAAGAAGGTAATGTTTCTCTACATCGGCAAGTCCACAAGAAAGATTTTACCAAAATTACAATATACTTAAATAGATCCATCTCCTCCTCTAAAGATCCAACAAGAACATCGCAATATGTAAGCGAGAGGCCTCTGCAACTCTTGATTTTACTCAATTTTTTTGTTAACCTCATTCCAAAAAGAATTTTAAAAAGAGCATTCAAACAAAATATGGGATATGGTTTCTGTTAGCTGATGACAGAAAGTGCAGTTGGGGTTAGAGACATATCCTATTTTACACAAGCGGTCATTAGTAAACAGAACAGAATTTAACTCTTTGTACTGAAAGGAGCGTAGATACGGTTCATTAGCAACCCTCACTGGCAAAGAAAATGCCTCTGATACTTGCTTGTCATCGAAGCTAAATTCTACCCATTTACTTGGCTTTTCCAATTTTTGTTTTATAAGAAAACAGTAATAGTCATGACATTT
>OX421450.1:15674461-15681961 GCA_949126865.1 Montipora capitata | reverse complement strand
TATAATCCATTATGTCGAGAATTGAGCGTATGTTTTCACTTATATTTCTGCCTGGAATATATCCCGACTGATTATTATGTATTAAATTAGGAAAAACACGTTTCATTCTCTCTACAATACCTTTGTGGCTATCTTCGCATCAACCTTCAAAAGGGAAATTGGCCTCCAGTTTTTAAGAGCAGTCTTATTCTCAATAAGTGTAATGACAGCCTGTCGTTGTGACGGGCTCATTATTCTTTTTCAACACATCGCCGAGCGTTCAGCTATAGGTTCTCCTAAGAGGTTCCAAAAGTTCTCGAAAAAATTCTATGGGATAAACCATCATTACCGGAGACCTTATTTGACGGAAAAGATCTCAGGACCTTTACTACACTCTTCAATACTTATTAACCCTTGAACAAGATTTCTAGAGTCATTTTAAAGTGTTGGTATAGGTAAATCCTCAAGACAGAAGTAACGTTCAGTTTCACGGGAGGATCTCCTTTTATCATGCAATATGAAATCGGTATTTAACAATTATTATGCGAGGGTGTGCTGGAAATGAAGTGATAGATAGCCAACGAGGCGCGTAACGCGCACCGAATTGGTTATAATCATTTTATATCCATCAAGCCCGAGTAGAATAATTATTTTATTAAAAACGCCACGATCAACAACCATTTAATGTTGATTTTATTTAAGTGCCTCCGTCAATTCCGGTCCAAAACAGGTTTGTCGGCCATTTTTTCTCAGAGCTGAGAAAATATTTACAGTTCGCTTTATTGCTGACGCGTTCCTTGACCATGTTAGGTACAGCAGGTCCTGGAATATGAACTGATAGCCTGAGTCCGACGAGCCAATGAAAGTGATGAAAATATTATATCCGTAGTTCAGTTTCTAATAATTAACAATTATTCCATGAGCACGGGTTGGATATGAGATGGTAACCAGTCTCGTATCCAACAAGCGCGAATGGATTAATTGTTTTAATAAATGTTCGTTAAATTTAGAATGCTTGGAAACATGAAAATTAGAGTCAATCCCTTTCCATCTGGGCGACACTTGGGCGACACTTGGGCGACACTTGGTAATATTAGGTCATATGGTAAATGAGCTGATAAGAGAGATTGAGTGAACCAATCAGAAAGCTAGAAACGCAATGTCTGAGGTCGAACATTTAATATTATTTCTAATAATATAAATAAAATTGTTTTACGTAATATTAATATTAAATAATATTATATATGATGTCGTGCAATATGAACAGAAACCATTAATTAAAAATAATTATAATAATAATATTTATTAAATATATTAATCAGAATATTAATTAATTAATTAAGTAATAATTTTATTTGATCATAAAAAAAAACCCAATTTATCGTTCTTAAGTCATACTCGATCGTAAACGTGTAATGCTTGCATTTGTTATGGAATAAACGAGTCTCGATTTCCTCGATCGTATAATCGAGTGTCGATATCAATCGATTACCCAAATGTAAAACGTAAATCGAGTGAAATTCAAAACGAGTGACATAGATATTGAGTAAACGTGTGGGGGTTTACCAGAGTGCCGGGGAGTTTTCACTTTCTCCTCTAAAATAAAGTTACACCGATTCTTCTGACAGAAATTCGTTCGTTTGATATCTCTTAAACTATTCAAGTTATCGAAAATCACTAACACGGGTTTTTAGAACAATTATCTAGTCAAGAACTAAAATACAATTTAAGGCACGCTTGTTTGCATTATTCCGAAGGGGCTAGAACTTTTGCAGCAAAACCCGCACATTTTTGGTCGTGGCCTAAATTTCACTGAATAAGCTAAACACCTGAAAAATAAGATCTTTTGACTTTTACTATAATATAAAATTCAGTTCTGTTAATACAATTGCGGCGGTTAATGATTTTTTTTTGCGCTGATGCCTATTCTCTTTATGGCTATACCTTAAGGCCATTTTAAACACTTTTATACTTCTTAGTTTATTTTGCTTGTGAAATTATTAACTTAACCAAAAAACACATAACCCAGGGCTGCCCGTGCTTGTTTCAACAACTTCATTCTTTTTTTAACTATGACTACATTTATTCTAGGGAAACAGTTTCTCAAAAACTGTCACGAGTACACCATTCATAACTTCAATAACTTGACAAGGCAACAACACCCTGACTGGAGACAAAGCCACGATAACTGTTCAAAAATTGGAGGCCATCTCGTGTGCATAGATTATAAAGAGGACTGGACTTCCTGGTACGTGAACATGAAGGACTGAAATTGGCCGGTGAGTCCGAATATTTCATTGGCTTACAAAAACAGAGTAGTGCGTGGTCTTGGATATGCAACACAAATATGTGTCACTCCAGAGAAGCTTCCCTGGGCTCCAGGTCAACCAGCTGGTAATGGTTATCGTGCCAAAATGTACTTTCTTACGAAAGGAAGCCCAGTTTATTATGACATACCCTGTAAACACCACGCCTTGGAAAGAAAGTCATATATTTGCGACAGGCGCATTAGCAGTTGCCATGAAATAGGTAGGTCTAAATTTCCATAATTGAAGTAGAATTAAGTTGGGGGATTATCTCAGAGACGTTTTCTTCTCCAAAGCTGCCGCTTTGCATCTCTTCAAGGGATCGTGAAAGATTGACAGATTGACAACGATGAAAACAATCACAAACGTATTTAACACTGTTTCACGAAATTTCGCAAAAATTTCAAAAATTTCTAGATGTTACGATTAACTGTCTGTGTAATTTATTCGTTTTCATCCGCAAGTATTTAAGGCTGGTTTTTATAGTCTTTTGAAGCTTTGTCCGTTTTAAAGCAGTTCAAAGTTGTACGCCAAACAAAGGTAGTTTTGTTCCATTGATAGTCAGTTCGACAATTGTAATTTACTAAGCTAAGGTTCTTCTTCAACGCTTCCAAGTGCAGTCTTCGTTGTAATCTTGATGCACCTTTCACTTAGTCCCAGCTCCAAAACAAATGTTGTTTTCTATCGCTTTTCCGCTTCACGTTGGTTCGCTTAGTAAAGTTCTTTGTTTGTTTGTATTTTAGTTTTAACCGCTTTTTCGTCTACCATCACGTCCACTTTAATGAAGTGTGTTAAACAGTTAATTATATAGCTAGTAGTTTATTCGAAATTGTCATCATAGCTATCACTTTTTAATTCTTTAAAACCTTTCAATTAAGGATTAATTTGGATGGTTTCAGATAGGGTTTCCTTTAAAAATAGGCAAGCTGTCCAATTTAGAAAATATCAGAAAGTTTGTCTGAGCCAATCAAATCTCAGAAAATACAATAGGTAATAGAAACTAGCCAATCAGTACAAAGCATAGCGTCAGCGCTGTTGTCTCTGTTTGTTGTAGTTGATAATGGCGGAGTTTAGCCACGGAGATTTGCCAAAATTTTCCATTTCTCAGAACTTTTTCAGCGATATCACCGCAAATGAGAGATTTCCTACTTTGCCAGAAGAAGAGATTGCCAACCTGAGAGGCAAAAACCAAAACTAAAACACCACCAAGAGTACAAAACTAGGCTGAATATTTCAAAGAGTGAAAGCTGCAGCGAAACGAGAAGGTTGGAAGATATTCCTTGTCATGAGCTACATGCAGTTATTTGCCGTTTTCGCTGTCACACAGTGCTCGATCTACCGTCCGTTCATAACCTGTAGCAGAAACTACAGTATTTTGCGACATCGTAACTTTGCAAATTCAAGGCAACAACTTGAGGTCAAAACAAGAGAATTACGAGCGCAGGGTCAAGGAAAGCGAAAAAAATGCCTCTTGTGCTTTATGCGAAGCAGACGAAGAATTCCTCTGGAGTTCAGGTCATATTTTGGAAATATAATATATCACAATATTTTAGTTTGCCTTTTTTTACCAAGAGCTTGACTGAGAAATGCCTAATCACAACTGACTAGTTATATAATGAATAGGTAACAGGACTACATGCTTGTCCAATTTGGAAATAATTGGATTCAAAAAATTCCTCGGACCACGCCTACGGCCTCATCAAATTTTGGCTGTCCTCGTGGAATGGCGGACTGCCAAATTGGACCAGGCCTATGGCCTCGTCCAATTTTGGCTGTCCTCAGTATTTTTCTTATCCTACCTCTTACTAACCGAGTTCGAGGTCCGTACTGTAAGTTACCGACCGAGTTTTTTCCCGATGATTTATGGCCCAAGCGCTTCGCGCTTGGGCCATAAATCAACGGGAAAAAACGAGGATCCGTAACTTACAGTACGGACCGAGAAAACGAGGTTAGTAAGATATTTATTATATCTCTGAGGTTAACCGGCGCGCGGGCAAGGAAACTAGTCAAAGTGAAGCGGAAGGTTCAACTGCCACAAAGAATGCCGCGCCAAAATCCCAAAAACTAAATCTTCTTGGCTGTTAAGTTTGAAATAGTTGCTTGCAAGATTCAAACAGTTTTCAGTACAAGTTTATGCAACAGAAATGACATGAAAAACTCGCTAGATGATGTTTTGTCGAAATTTTAAATTTAGCGGGCTGTACAGCGGGCCGTACTGTAGAATACGGCCCGCTAATTTAGCCAATTACAGCGCGCGTACTATCTGAGAGATATCATAAAATTATTTCCAAACTGGACAGCATGTAGTCCTACTGTTACATATATTAAACTCCGGTTGCATGCTGGAGTTATTCGTCCCCTCGCACGGTGGAAATGCGAGGTTTTCGAAATGCTTGAAATGTAGATGTTATGTAAAGATTTTTCGATTTTTGTGACTACTGCGCATGCGCCTAGTTGCTATTGCCATCGTGCTAGTTTTTCGAAAATATGTAACAATAGAATACACTTTGGAGCCAATCTTCATACAAAGAGTACCAAAGTTCGGACTCTACCAGCAGTGCGATGATTTACCGATAGTTCGCGAGGATGAACGACATGCTCGGGTGCCTCGTGGTTCGCAGATGATGATCTGTGAGGAAAGTTCCATGATTGGAGGTGAGTCTTCTTTTTAGCCCGTTTACGTGTTTAATGAAGCCTTCCCTTTGAGGGAAAACATTTGTAGAAATATTGACTCGTTTACGAGATAAACAAAGCTTCCAAGCAGCACGTGATTGTCAAACTGTAGATGGTTTCACAGTAAGATCATTAAATTCGCAAGGTCTTCTGAATTTTTATCTATAGGAGGTTGACGATGACCTAGAAATATATCTTTTTTCAAGTTACCAGTTCTGTGACGTCTCTCTTTTCGAAAATACGTATATTTACAGCTACCTTGGGTGCTATAAGTCGGATAGAACGCTCAGCGATTCCAAGTCAACGGTCGAGGACGAAAAAAAATGCCTCTGGTTGCACGACCCCAGAACCTCATTTCTATACGAAGAGACAGTTTAGATTTCTCGTCAAACCGGTTTTGGCCGCCAAACTGAGAATGCTTCCCACGGGACGCAATAAAGCGCATCATTTACAAACATTCCTGAAAATAGGTCATTTTACAGTTGTTTGCTCATTGACCTAGCCTATGAATGGCTGCGACGCTGCCGGCGGCCTTATATTAATACAGACCTCACTGCTTTTATCAGGTAAATTGTGTTATTATAATTGCAATTAGTCTACACTAACATTAGAAAAGCACAAAGGTTTGTATCAAAGCAGGGCCACGTGCACTGGCAGACTCGCTCCCATTCTTAGGCCAGGCAACTTGGCTACAACTGTAAAATGGTCTATTGCAATTACAGTCATGGTGATGGCCATTCAGGCTATTCATTTCAACAGCTTTAAGAATTTTGGAGCAAATTTAACGCTGTTGTGTTGATTTTAGATGCGTAAGATTGATTTATTTGATGATATTTTTGTCTTTATTGTTGAAGGACACTGTAATAGCAAAGAGCCAAGAATCACTACCTATATTGCAGAATGGAAGACTTCGAAATGCGAGACACTTTTGACTGTCCTTACCATTTTTCCTCCATAAGTCATTCATTCCCAGACACAGTTGCAACGAAGGTTGGCGAGTTCAACTTTTTAAATTAATTTCCCCGCCCGCTCTCAAACGAGCTTGAGTATCTACAAGCGCTCTCATGCGCGAATCGATAAGCAAAATACTTGAACTTTTCACTTTGTCAAAGCCGTTATAGTACGTGAAGGCACTAAAGTAGCACACGGACCATCAAAACAGTTTGGCTTTTTTCTCTCGTGCCGAAGACAGGCAACGCTGCTTGTCGCTACAGCTGTTGAGATCCGGTTTTTCGATTTGTCCAATCAGAAACTCCCTCGAACATAATGTCCAATCTGCGAACTAGGACAAATTCTGTCCCAATTTGATGACATGGAAATGAGGTTCTGGGGTCGTGCGACCAGAGGATTTTGTTTTTCGTCCTCGACTGTTGATTAGTAATCGCTGAGCGTTCTCTCCGACCTCTGTCACCCAGGGTAATATTTCCCAATTGTCACATTACGTGACACTATTTGATTGAAAAAAATGTCTATCCCTATGAATCTCAGGAGTTTAAGCCTTTCAACTACATTATGTGTTCATACACATGTATTTTATTTAAGCGCTTTCATGGCAAAGTGAAATCCAGATGTTTTCGTTGCTTTGCCATATCGGTGGACGTAAAAAGCAATTGGTGGAGCCCTTTGAGCCACAAACATAAAACTCTATAAATTTGTTTTCTGAAACATTCCAAGTCATCGGCCTTTTCATCGAACCTTACGGGTTTTTGTTTTTTTTTGTTTTTGTTTTTTCCGTGACGGTGAAAACGATCTATTGCACGTACATTTTCAGTGGTCGAAAAACTATCGATGTGAAAGCTGTGGTAAATCAATTCCCAGAGTTCAGCTACCACTATTCAGACACATAACAAGTATTCTGCTTGTTCCATATTTTCCCCTTGTACATCACCGCAGTAGTGACATGCGCCTTTTTAGCGCCTATTTAGTAATCAATTTGCTATTTATATATTATTTGTTTTTTTGACACTAACTTTCCCAGCTTACGCCTCGCGTTATTAGACCCGATAAAATTTGGCTGCTAAGGCTCTCACACCCATTAAATTAAAGATCGTTAGAGCAAATTTGGCCTGGCTAAACTAGGAACGTTGGTACCGAAACATTGTTACGGAAACAAATTTCTGGGCGGCTAAACTTGTGAAAAACAACAGAAATGTCTCGCTGCTCAGGTGGCTAAACGACGAAAGATTGTTTTGTAAACAATGTAGTACGCACGCGCCTTTTCTTTCTCTTTGACCGTTGCAAGGAAACATGTTGGATGAGCAGCACTGGAAACAAGTCAAGTGGCTAAACTGGGAAACATATGTTTGTGTCCTTTCAACAAAAATGTTTTTTGGACAAAAGTCTTCAATTGGATTATCAGCTTCCTTGGCAACCGCAAAAAGAGGGTCGTTGTGGATGGAAAGATTGTTGATTATGAAAATATTTACGGAGGGGTGCCACAGGGGAAAATCCTTGGGCCACTTTTATTCTCTCTGATGGCGAACGATATCAAGATAGTTGATTCAAACAACGGGATCTCGAAATATGCCAATGACATCACTAT
>OX421450.1:15646961-15666961 GCA_949126865.1 Montipora capitata | reverse complement strand
CACAATAATAAAACATAAAACAATTTGATCTTCTAGCCTTCAGTTCTCCTTTAAGGCCGTTTAAGGCAATAACAATAATAATAATTGTTACTTGTCACTTGCTTGTTTGCATGTACATATATGTGAGCCTTGACAAAAAAAAATCAATTGTCTTGTGGAGTAGTACATGTGTAGACTACTCAAAAGCATTTGCATTACTAGCACTTTTCATGAAACATTATAAAGTTACCATACGCATACATGTACTGTTACGTAGTAGAGCTAGCCATCTAAATATACCAATCATATTGTGATGCAGTTAATATTGCAATTTCTCTCACCAAAACCTCAAATTTTGTTTGATGAGTACTTAATCTAATTTATAACAATACACAAAAAGCCATCTCGAGGAATTTTTATATCTCAAAAGTTTTGTTTTAAGGGACAATGTTTGGCATGATTGCTCCACTGTTTTAATTGGATATGGGAAATCTCACAAAATAGTGCTTTGAGTGCTTTATGCCCAGGCACCCTCAAAAAAAGAGCAAATTTATGAGTGAAATACAAAAGTTGTTTTGAGTTGTACCCTTCAAAGACTAATTCAGACATTATCAATAAGAAAGTATGAAAAATTCAACATTAAATAATTATTATTGATTTTATTACATGTACAAAATGGTCAGTTTGGAAAGGTGGACACTTTGGGAGGTTGTCACAGGCTTCCAGATGAGTGTGTAAGGCAGGGTGTCAACAAGAAATTCCAGTGGGTCAAATTTTCACAGCTCCTACCATAACCATTATGTCGGGTCATGAAGCTGGCCTTGCAGGGGTTTTTATATGTCCATATTTTTTGTTTCAGGGCAATGTATTACGTCTATGGCAGCTAAACAGGGCAGGTGGAGATTGTTTTGAATGGGACTTTTCTAAAAGGTAGGCAACCGTTATTTAAGGAAACTCTTGTATTTTTAAAAGTGCCGTGGGAACACTACATACACTGTGCAGAGAACAATAAGATAAATTGTTTTGTGCACTCTTTCGAATTGAGACTGTATGTAGATTTTGTGATCTCTATAAACATTAATGTTGATAGAACAATCGTTGTCGGCTCCTGCTATCTTTAATAAAGACCTTTTGAAGACCTTTTTTGTGAGCCAATCGCTCACAAATGCTACATCTCTTCCTTTAAACTCTTCCATCTCGTCCAAACGCATGTTTTATAGCTGTTAGCGAAAAAAACAATTATTTGAAACCTGACACTTCCGGTTCAATTTTCACCACCCTACACAGGCAAAGGTCAAATTCCCCACTCCCCGGGCACAGAAGATAGTCAAATGCGCGTGGTTTGCCCGGGGAGGGGATGTTGAAGTTTCGATTTGATTGGCGCATAATAGACCATGCTCTATAAAATTATGGAAAGCGTACATGTCAGCTGAAAATATACAGTTACACAACAAAGTTGGTATGATTTCTCTCTATTTTGGGGGCGTTTCAATAAAACATTATTATTCCATTCACGATTGTTGGATATGAAATAATTACATGGTGTTTAGCCAACTTGGAGCTTCGCACCTCGTTGGCTATCAGTCATCTTATCCAATGCATGCTCATGGAATAATCAAATATCATGAAGGAAAATTTGTGTGCAAAACAATGGCAGTCACCCAGGTGGAAATCTTCTAAAGATCGTACCAATATTCTTGTTAGGTTTCTTAACAAGATCTTATCTTATTTCTTAACTAAGATTCTTACAACAAACTTACAAGGTCTTGTGAGATTCCTACAAGATTCTAACTTGTAAGATACAAGTTTCTTGCAATAATTCCTTCAGCTTCATTATTCAGGTATTTTTATTATTATTTTTATTTTATTTTTTTTACAGCTTTATTGGGTACTCCTCCCGCAACGTACAATATAAATTTATAATACAACACAAGAGAAAAAAAAACGATAATAATAATAATAATAATAATAATAATAATAATAATAATAATAATAATAATAATAATAATGATAAAGAAAAGAAATAAAGAAAAGAAAAGTAGCAAACCCAGAAGGGGTAGGTGCAAGGGGACTAACGTCCCATGCGAGGCAACTCCCCTACACAGCAGCATTGCTTATGAATGGCAAAGTGATTTGTTACATCGTTCGTTGAAATGAAATTATATAAATTGATTGATTGACTGGTGTGAATCTTTTCCAGGGCCTACATGTACCTCAACCACAAGATGCAGTGCTGAAGGAAATTTTTAATTGAAATTGAATTGGAGGGAATTTCCTGAGATGGAAGAAGCAGACAGTTCTGATTGCAAATTGTGATGCAATTGTGAATAATTATTGATGTCTTTGTGTCAAAACTTGGGAGGGTAGAGGTTTCATTGCTATTCTGGATACACCTTGTGAATATTATTAGGTCAAACTGTTGACATTAACTGGGTCAAGTGAATTTGTTCCAGACATCAGGTAATTGAGTAGAACGCCCTCACATTGAACTGGGTGAACACAAGGGAGAGATGTTCAGTGCAACAATCAGTGACTTCTCTGTTCATATACTGTAAGGTTTTGACGAAAATCAAGATAGATTTCACTGTCCCTTGAGTCTGAGGAAATTGTCAGTCATCTTTCAGTGGTAATTACATGTACATCAAACACAAGTGATATCTTTCTAATAAACACATCTTCATGTGGCAACAATGATTAAAAGATCAATGTAACTTAAGTACTACTCAGTTAAATGTAGGAACCTCTGTAGTATTTACAGGTCTATTTCCCTTGAATAGTGGGTCTAACCATGCAGTTAATTTTGTTATGGTAAACATGTATGCTATGTAATATTTCCCATCCAAACTGCCGGGTGGCATGCCTCATACAGTTCGATATAACTTGATAAGTAGGTCTAATCATGCAATTAATTTGTTGTAGTTTGCTATGTAGTATTTCCCATCTGAACTGGCGGGTGGCACGCCTCATACAGCTCGATGTAACTTGAAAAGTACATGTAGGTCTAATCATGCAGTTAATTTGTCATAGTTTGCTATGTAGTATTTTTCATCTGAACTGGCGGGTGGCACGCCTCATACAGTTCGATGTAACTTAAAAAGTAGGTCAAACCATGCAGTTAATTTGTTATAGTATGCTATGTAGTATTTTTCATCTGAACTGGCGGTTGGAACGCCTCATACAGTTCGATGTAACTTGAAAATTAGGTCTAACCATGCAGTTAATTTGTCACAGAATGCTATGAAGTATTTTTCATCTGAACTGGCGGGTGCCACGCCTCATACAGTTCACTTCAACGTGAAAAATTTGGCTAACCATGCAGTTAATTATTATTTGTCATATTATGCGATGTAATATTTTTCATTTGAACTGGTGGGTGCCACACCTCATACAGTTCGATGTAACTTGAAAAGTAGGTGTAACTATGCAGTTAATTTGTCATAGTATGCTATGCAGTATTTTTCATCTGAACTGGCAGGTGGCACGCCTCATACAGTTCAATGTAACTTGAAAAGCAGGTGTAACCATGCAGGTAATCCATGCAGTTAATTTGTTGTAGTATGTTAGTTTTACCCATCTGAACTGGAAAGAAGTTTTTTGACAGAAAACAAAAGAAATCCAAAGTCTATTTATTAGAAGTCGAGTTCATCCTCTGTTCATCGAATGTTAACTCACTATTCACTAACATTGAAACAGAAAATACTTTAATGTAATTTTAGCACATTCATGTAATGAACATCGTTTTTACCAACTTTGACATATGATTGATCTTTTTCTGGTATTTGTTGACAGTTTTGCCATAGATTTTTACATTACAACAAGAACGTGAGCGGAACGTTTGTAGCTTAGTACATGTAACTAGGCATAATCTGATTGGATGCAACTTAGATGGAAAACTGGCCACCAGAGGCAGCCTTTTTCAGATCTTCCCGCAGATACATTGTAAGCCTTACCCATTTTTTCTAGCAACAACTTTTGGGAAAAAGGTGTGTCTTATCTGCAAGTGTTTATGGTAATTTTATTTATTTTTGCAGGACCCAAGGCTATTTTTGTTTTATCCTATGCAATTACATGACGTTAAGGTTTCTTGATAAGGACACTGAAACCGAGTTCATTCTTGAAATCTACATATTAAGATAATTATGTGTACTTTGATATAAACAATTCTTGATTAAATCTCTGGGTAATTGCCATTAGTAGGAAATGATGGGCCAGACTGGTCATTTTATTACATTCAAACCTTCAAATTGGCGGTTCTTTTCTAGATTCTGATGCAATTTATCAGAAAAGTGTACAAAAGGTAGGAATTGACTGCTCTGGCTGGACACTTTTGTGGGATTCTAGGAAACTAGTGCCAAAGGTGATTACAGCGAAATATGATGTAATCAATTAATTCTCAATTATTAGATGGCACACATCTCTATAATCACCTACATGTACATGTACATAATATAGCCCCTGTGTTTATATATACTTAGAATGAAACATGTAGTATATTTGTACCTGTATATAAAGATATTTTGAGGAAGCAATGATATGTACTTATTAACTGAGTAGGAGGGCCAGATGTCAGGGCCTACAGACCATGCGCAGCGAGGTCCGTGTGCCATGACCAAGGGCCAAATATTTTCCCATCCAGCCCAACCTAAACTCAGTCAATAATGACATCACCCACTCAAATCAATGATTCAATGAGGTGAACTATTGTGTTTATACCCTTTTTTGACCATCGGGATTAAGCAGAATTGGCTGATATCAAAGATGGTTAGGTAGTGATTCAGTGTAAGAACAATGGTTACTAAAGACTCATTGATACAAGTACATTTGTCCCAATTTAATTCCATAGATATATATTTATTCCTTATTTGTATTGAATTTATAGCAATAATTTTATTCATATACATGTACTTACTGTAGATTCTATTGAGAGTATTATGTGAAATATTTGTAATTGGGGTAACATAAGCCAGATTTTTATACTTATTTAATAATAATGAAATCCCTTGCATATATTTTATTCCTTATTTTGTTGAATTTGTATGGCTTATCAAATAGTGATGAGTGAATTTAGGGAATAATTTCACACACACTTTGTCCAAAATCAAATAATTTCATAAGCCATAAGGCAAGAAAAACTATTTGATTTTGGACAAAACACAAGTGGAATTATTCCCTAATTTCACGAGTATACATTGTACCATTTCATCAGCTATAAATCATGAGTGACAATTCACGTTCATAGGACAAAGCTGGACACCATTTTGGCACTGTAGAAAACGTTGCCATGGCAACAAAGTAATTTCACATGTAAAATTATAAATTAACGCTGGAATTTTGCACCAAAATTAAGGATTAATTTGTCACTCATGTTATTAAGTGAATTATTTTATTGAACTTATTGCAAGAACTTTATTATACACTTAGATTCTATTGAAAGTAATATAAACGCATGATTATTTTTAGATTTGAAATAAAAATGTATGCATTCACGAACTCTAGAACTTGTGCTTTTTTTAGGTAAAATCGACTAACCTTTCATCCATTTCTCTTTTTATTAACATTTCCTGGCTTACCTCAGGTTTTAAATGCTATTATTTACAGAGATATTGTAAACATTTTGCTGAGATTTTGTGCACTAGAACACCGATATTTTAAAAACATTTCACATACTTTACCCCTCCAGTTTTACAGACATTTTTTTGACATTCCCTGCCTTCCGTCAGGTTTGAAATACTTAGTTTACAGAGATATTGGGAATATTTTGCTGACATTTTGTGCACTAAAACACCAACATTTTAAAAACATTTCACATACTTTTCCCCTCCAGTTTTTTGAGGGTTTTTGTAGACATTTTATAGACATTTCATTGATTGATTGATTGATTGATTGATTGATTGATCAGTTTATTTACCCCTCTCGCTACAGCTGAATTACAAGGGCACCAGCAACTATATTAGTATTGATATTTATAAGTACAAAAATTGTTCATCCGTTCAGTCCTTGCAACTACTTTAACACTGCTATTTACAACAGAGCCAGAGCGAAGTGAATAGCCATGGTGGGTTTCAGGGGGAATGGGTATTACGTTTGAAAGAAAACCTTTATCTCGGAAATTCTGCATTAACTTTTGGCATGATGGCCCTTTTTTGTATCAATTCTAGGGCTTTACTCAGATAAACCGGAAGGTCTGCCCAGACGGGTGCTGCATATTCAATAACTGATCTAACCAGGCTACAGTATACTTGAACCAAATCCTGGCAGGCCACGCCACATTTCCTTAACACTCTCAATGCGTATAGACGCTTATTAGCTTTTGCAAGGACATATTCACAATGCTTATTCCAGGAAAGGTCACTAGAAACAAATACACCTAACAACTTATAGTGACCAACCCTCTCAATTACACGGCCAGATAAACACAGGGGGATTGCCGGGAAGGGCTGATATTGCAGGAAACTAAATATGGTCTCTTTACATTTCTTTGCATTGAGGCGCATACCGTGGTCTGATGCAAACTGTGCTATTTCGTTCATGATGCAGGGCATGTAGCTAGGAGAACACCTAGGGATGCACTCCAAGACAGAAAGGTCATCTACATATTTCACCCGTGTATACCAACCTGCTACCAATTTGTTAACTAACACAGCAAACAATATTGGTGCAAGTTTGGTCCCTTGGGGGATGCCACCATTAGGGAAAACACAGGGGGAAATAGCGTCACCAATATTTACCGGTTGTGACCTGTGCGAGAGGAAATCCGCGATCCACCCAATAATGGCATCATGAACCCCAAGAGACCTAAGCTATAACATAAGTACCGTGTGATCCACAAGATCAAACCCTTTGCTAAAGTCAGCTAGAAAAAGACGAACATAGCAGGCACCCTTATCTAAGTACTCTAGAATACAATGAACTAAATAAACTAGAGCGTGTGTCGTAGATTTGCCGCAGACGGCAAACTGTTTGTTATCGAGTTGGTCCACCACCTGCTTATATAGTAAGTTGAGCGTGAAACCCTCCATAATTTTAGCCAACTGAGAGGTAAGAGTTATCGGTCACAAGTCTTCTTCGACTGTTTTAGGAGGCGTAGTCTTGGGAATGGGAACAACCAGAGATGACTTGAATTGACTGGGGACCACGCCTTGCACAAGCGATGTATTGTACAAATCAGTAATAACAGGTGCCAGCTCGAAGGCAAACAGTTTCAGCACCTTACTAGGGATACAATCAGGACCACTGGATGTTCTTGTTTTTATCTCACGCAATGCCTTGAATGCTGTTCTTGAATCAACTAGAAATTCTCCCGGGACCTCCACGGCAGTGTCGACGAGCGTCTGCAGAGGCACAAAGTGTGACGTTAGGTCATACAAAAAGGTGTTAAACCGTTCCGCTAGTGCATCGACAGTAGGAATGTTTTCATCCAGCATCTGATGAAACCATTCATCATTCTGTTTTCCTCCAGCCAAACCTTTGATTTCCCTCCACCAGCGAGCTACGATGCTCTCTTTTAGCGCCTCTACCTTATTAGAGTAGTAGGACCTTTTACACTGCTTTACCACTCTTTGCACTTTGTTTCGTAGATGTTTAAAAATATTGGAGCCGTTACCATACAAACGTAAGGCCTTTTGGCGCTTACAAATTAGAATTTTCAGAGTAGTTGTTATCCATGGCTTATCACCAGATATTTTAACGCGCTGGAGAGGGAAAAAATAGGTGACAGCAGATGATATAATTGAGTAGAACTTGTCACATTTTTCAGTAGCACTTGAGAGACTCAGAACTTCAGACCAGTCCTGTCTCGTAATCCAGTTTCCGAAGTCACGTAGTCTACTATCTCTGAGATCTTGCTTGTAGATCACCTTAGTTCGAGTTTTACTTTCGACCTGTGAAGAGCGTGACTCAAGTAAGATGGAAAAATGGTCACTCCTTCCTATTTTGGGCAATTGCACAGGTTCCAAGAATAACTTCGGTCGGTTGGTGAAGCACCAATCCAGAATGCCGGAGTCTCTTGTCAGGACTTTCACTACCTGAGTCAGTCCTGTGGCGTGTTTTACTTGTCGCTCAGTAAGCCCAGTGCTTGGACCATTGAAATCTCCACAGATAATTGCAAGACCGTCAGGGTGGGAAGATAAATACGAGTCAACATTTAAGCGAATGTGTTCTACTAGTGCTAAGTTCTCAGAAGCACCGTAATCAGTAGGGTGATATATAACTGCAACCAGTATCGATGAGACAGCTCTGGGTAGTCTAAACGGTCTCAAAGTAAACCATAACGACTCAATCTCGGTAGTTTCATATTTCGAAATTCGATGGTAAGGAAATTGAGAGTCAATGAAGGCACAAACACCACCACCCAGGCGCACGAGTCGATCGCGCCTAATGCAGTTATAGCCGTCCAAGTTAATAGCCGAGTCAGGTATGCTCGGCTTCAACCAGGTTTCTGTTATGGTCATAACCTTCGCACGGTTGGCGTCAGCGATTGCTTGAATTTCGTCTACTTTCGATGCCAACGACCTCACATTGCTCAGAATAATTTTCGGGAACCATGGGGAGATTGTATCCAGCCTGTTCTGAACAGTAAATTGAGGTTGGGGTTGATCGACTGGTTCACCATCGATTGTATTACCAGCATTATCGTAGCAGGAATCCACCTGCCACTCAGACCGAGCCCTCAACCGCAGGCCGCCACGTTTAGAGCGGAAACGTTTCCGAATCCCTAAATCCCCTAGATATCTCCATAGTCCAGGAGGAAACCTTCCCTTCGGCTGAAGTTTGCCAATGGATTTCAGCATTGATGGCGAATATTGAATCACGTTGGTAGATCCAAGATGGCGGCGTCTCTCAGCAATTTGCTGGCCAACATAGCGCCGTGTTAAGTTTGTTGTTAGCCAGTTCTTGAAACAAAGAAGTACACAGAGAAAAAGTGCATTCTTCTCACTCACTTTTTACAAAGATAACACTGAGATTTTATATGGATGGATTTACAAAGATTTTTTCTCGTGTAAATTTTACAGAGAAAGTAAAGAGATTCTAGAGACATTTTGTACTTACCGCATAAAATCTCTGTAAATTTTTCCTTCAATTTACATAGATTTTATTGCGATTTTGTAAACATTTTTTGTCATCGTAAGGAAGAAAATGTGGTAAAATTTACAGACTTTTTATGGAGTTACAAAATCTCTGTAAATGTGCAAATTTATAGAGATTGTAATTTACAAAGAAAATGTGGACATTTAACAGAGATTTTACAAACTTTTTTGAAGTCTATAAATGGTTCAAGTTTTCCAGTGGTAGGTTTTCTTGAATTTTCAGCTCTTTAACCCCTAAGTGTGACCAATATTTTATTTCTCCTTATGTTAATGTCTCCTAACTGATCAAACATGATCAAGGTCGTGAGAAAATGGGAAATGATCTGCAAGTGAAAAAGGACTTGATTGTTAAATAAATTATTCTCCTCATACATGTATGTACCATAGGAAATGTATGGAGAACAGTGTGGAGAATATGCATATTGATATATTAATGGATTTAAATGGTTGACTGTGCTGAAGGTATTTTCATTTATTTGGTGAGATGGGTCTGGGTGTGTGCAACATTTCAGGGGGACTAAACTGTTTACCTTTTATTTTCCTCTGAATGATTTTAGTTTCATCCTTGAGTTCCTCATTTTTCTCCCGAAGTTGAGCCTTTTGCTGAGAAATGACTGTTGCATGTGAAATAAAAGTAGAGCCTCAATTGTGATTGGGTGGCAATTTGTGCAACAAGGTTTTATGGAAATTTCTTGTGTTTCAATTTGTTTTTGTTATTAGATCAATGACAAAGTGCAAATATATTTGTGTATGTATTTACATGTATAGAAGCGGTTACATATTTAAATTTTTGTTAGCAGCCTCGTCTCCCATTCTTTGTCACTTTCCCTTTCCTTTTCCAACACCTCAATTCTTTTCCTCGGATCTCCACAGTCCGATGTTTGGCTGATGGACGGGTATGAGCGCTATCCAGGGAATAGAAAATAATGGGTTCCCCAACAGGTGGAAAACGAGCCGTTTCTAAGGTTACGTTAACATAATACATCATGAAGAGAAAAAAGTTTAAACCCCTAACAAACTTGCAACAACAAAACATAAACAAAACCGCCGAGGAGGAGACGTCCGTCAGCAGCGGATTTTTGCGAGAAAAATTCTTGGTCGAAAGCGCAGTCGTTGAGCAAGAATCACGTAAAGGTGGTATAAAATAGAAAGACACTACACACGAATTCAAACACACTAAAGCAGTTTATTAACTTAAGGTTTTATGTACCTTTGCTAACTAGACGAAACGTAACCTTCAATGTAGCCACAGACTCTCATCTGCCCACGAATTGAATGAGAAACGACTCTTTGAACTCCGGGCATACTTTAAAGTCTTATCAGTGGCTGAACAAGAGACGAAGACAACAACAACAACATAGACGAAAGTGTTTTCAACTCACGAATGGCTCCTCCGTTTGTTCCGTATGAAATGTCATTGAAGTCCATGAACAACAAGGAATTTAAGACTTTCATCAAAACGAATCAAAAGTCATTTTTGATATGTGTCACAGTAACAAATAACCTATCCAAAACTGCTTTTCAAAACCTTAGAGAAATGGAAACGCCCTTAGTTCACGGCAAAACTGTACCTTGAGCAAATTCTGAAACGGTGAAAGGTTCTCTTCAAGAGAGCTGTGTCGATTGCTTGATAGTCATGAAATCACCGTTCCCATGTCTGCCATCATGATCAAAACGGCAGCACTGAACAGTTGTGCCTTTCATTCACTTTCGAGTTGAAGGTCTTGCGCGAGCAAGACGTTGCAAATGGCCGTTACAATGACGTGTCAAATCTGCATTCGTCGTCCGCCATTTTGAAAATCGAAAGGCGGGAGGAAGCCTGAGTCTTAGCGCGCATTTCCAGCCGTTTTTAAGCCCTGTCGCATACATCTTTGATATTGGACATCCGTCTTTTGATTAATTGACACCTGTCAAGACAAAGTATCCGCCGAGCAGTATCACGTGACCATATCGCGAGCTCAAGCTTAACTTCACCGAGGTCAGCTGTTTTTTTTTATTGACCGCTGATCAGGTACTGGTTTTCGATTGGATTGCAGGCTCAACCTAGGTTAATTCACCTGAACATAAGCGAGGCTTCATTTTTCGCGCGCTTTCTGTAGCTCGACGCGGCTACACGGCCATACTATATATCAAAGAAAGTTCTTACACAGTCAACGCTTTCCGTGTTCAGGTGGAAAACGGTTTGGAAGATGTTTTCTTTCTGCAATTTTCGCTGGTTTCAGTCCAGTTTGACATATCATGATATCTGTGGTCCACACTGGTGGCTACGCAGTTATTCAAGTCAAGCATCGGCGGGATGTAAACTTAAAGCTGAGTGTTTATTTTTAATTTGCTTAGAGCCGCTTTTTTTCTCAGTATTGTAATTTTTGGGATATCTTTAGAAGCTCTGATAACGTTACATGATACCTGGAGGACCTATGTGTAGAACAGAAACGAAAGGACTGAGCGAAAGAGAACGACAACGACAAAACAGAATACCAGTAATAGCTCATATTTGGCACTCAAATTCTTTCCTTGGGCACTAAACCCTTTGTTACTTTTACGGATGCGTTATTTTAAGTGGATGCGTATTTTTAAAAGGTGGTTAAATCGGTTCTTCCTTTGTTCAGGAATGTCAACTGGAATTAAGTAACAATTATCTGTACTCTTTTGGACATAACAGGGTCGTAACGAGGTATATTTCTTCGTAACTGATCCCATATTTTTACCCAAAATTTTGGACCCCGATCCCAAAAATGATGAGAATTTTGATCCCTGAACCCGCAAAAATTTGATCCCTGATCCCTTCATTCCATAAAAAATACTGCTGATTCCGATCCCGAGCGTTGTGATCCCAGATCCCAGGGCTGTGACCCCTGATCCCGGCCCTTTTCAGGCTTGTGATCCGTGATCCCATATACCTCGTTACAACCCTGACATAAAGAAAAAGTCGATTTGTTTGTTTTCCTCTAAAATGCGAGCGAACATGTGCTTTTTTAATCCGTTTGCCCATGTTGCCGACTGCCCTTAGGTCAGCGGACTCTTCCAAAATAGGACTTAGTTCCCGGCAGACTGGAGACAAAAACATGTGTTTGAGAGATCCACCATCTTGTTGTGTTATCGTGTAGTGCTCGGATCGCTAGTTGAAAATTTGCTGTTCTCGCTCGTTGCCTTAGTTTTATTTTGTTTGGAAAACCTCCACCACATTATTTGATCCAATCGAGCCGGATATTCCACCGGAAATACAGTCCTGAACGGGCGAGATGGCCGAATCAAATGGTTCGCTGTGGGAACAGCCCGGCCCTGGCTGGTTTCCTGAGGATTATTTGCATGAAGCCGGAGGACAAACCCACCGAGACTACTTGCCAAGCTTGAGTCGCTCCCTGTCTGAGGACTTCCGAGATTACATTGCTAGAACAAAGGATAATACAGCCCACGAAGAAGCACGAAAAACTCGAGGAACTCGGCGTGGAAAGAAAGCTCACATTAGAAGGTTAGTCAATCAGATAAATCGACACATTGACAAACAGTTAAGCAAAGAAACATTTGCTTCACTAAAGTTAAACCTGGAAAAAGCGGTATCTCAATTAGAGAATATTAATCAGACCTTGTTTGAACTCAACCCCGATGACGATGAACCGGAGTATTGGATGGAGCAAACCCTAGCCCCTGTCTATGACTGCTTCGACAATATTGAGATATATTATGCCGAACGAGCTACATTGGACACCAAACTCGTGAAAGAAGTGGATGTAGTGTTGGATCCAGAACCCTCGAATCCTTTAGAAGAGAGTGTTGACAAACATTTAGTTATGAAAACTCTAAGAGTGAAGCCTCAGTTGTTCAGAGCTTGCCATCGACTGTACATCAGCCAGGCAATATTGGAACTAGTCAAGTAACACAGCCGCCCATAACCGCTATTGAAAATAGAGTACCCAATGCAACCAGCACAAGTAATTTATCCACAATTCCAGCTACAAGTTGTACCACAGCCAAAGTTTCTCTTACCCACCCTAGAACAGTTACATCAGTAACGGACTCAATTCCCACTCCTGTAGTATGTTGCAAGCGCTAGCCCCCATCTAACCCAGATCAGAGTAGTACACCAGCTACACAAAACTCCCCTTGGAGGGGCTGGGCCGTACCCAATCAAGTCCCAGCTAACATGGAACAGACTAGTACACCAGCCACACAAAACTCCCTTTGGAGGGGCTGGACTCTACCCAGTCAAGTCTCATCTCACCCGAAAGAGATTAGTACACCAGCTACACAAAACTCCCCCTGGAGGGGCTGGACTGTACCCAGTCAGGGTGTGTTACCGAGACCCAGTTTATCAGGAACATTACCGCAGCCACACCCAAGATGGGGTCTTATGCCTGACTTTCCGGGACCCCCTCCAGATGCCTGGATAGATCAACTTGACGAGTATAGCGTCACTTCTCAGCCCCAATTGTAAACACATTACCACTGTAGTTTCTCCGCCATGGAGCGTTCGTTGCCTAAATTTGAACTTGGAAAATTTGATTGCTCGCCCCTCCATTGGCCTTTGTGGATCGGAAGATTTAAAAGTATTGTCCATGATCAGCCCTTCCTGAATGATAGCCAGCGTTTAGCTTATCTTCAGAATACCGTCACTGGTGCTGCAGAGTCAGAAATCCAGTTCCTTGGAGAAGACGGTGCAAATTACATATTAGCTCTCAGAATGCTTAAAGCGAGATTTGCTGACTCAGGAAAGATTGTGCGCGCAGCCATTGCTGCCCTTAAGGTCAAACCATCACCGCGTCCTCAAGATCAGACTGGCCTTACAAAGCTGTACCAAACACTCAGGTCAACCGTAGTCACCCTTCACAGACAGAGATTCATTGCTGATCTCTTAAGTGAGACAAATCTGAACATTGCCGTTCAAAAGCTCCCTGGGCCTCTGCAATCCAAGTGGGCGATGGAAGTTCAGAAACACGAAAGTCAGGGAAGGCCTAACTTGTTTGACCTAGTCCGATGGCTTTCAGAACATGTTAGAGCGAGACAACACCTGGTGTCTGAGGAACCAGCGAATTGTTCCCTACCTAACAGGTCTAAACCACCAAAACGGGATCCACCCCTAAGTTCTTCTACACTGCACATCAAGTCGGACCCACAGCAAAAGGGAGAAGAACCCCCAAAAGAATCAAAGTCACCAGCCTGCCTATGCTGTAATCAAGCTCACCCACTTCACAGATGTAATGAATGTAAAAGAAAGTCTGTATCTGAGCGCTACGAGGTGGTCAAGAGTTTCAAGATGTGCTTCAATTGTCTCAAACAGGGACATCAAGTTAATGAATGCTCGTACAAGACTCGTTGTCAAGTTCCTAACTGTGTGAGACATCATCACAGTCTATTGCACTGTGAACGTGCACCTCAGCAACTGCCTAGCCAGGACCCACAAACTCAGCCCCCACGGACTCCAGACAACCCCCTCCCGTACGTGGCAGCCACCAACTCCCTCACCGCCAATGACAGAGTGGTTTATTTCCAAGTTGTCCCAGTCAAGAGAAGAGGTGAAAACGGGGTGGCGGTGATTGAAACGTTTGCTATTTTGGATGACGGCAGTTCAGACACGTTGATAAAAAGAGACATTGCCGACAAGCTGAATCTCGAAGGACCAGAGCAACTACTTTGCCTGGGAAACATTGAAAATAACGGAACACCACGGAGCTCTAGAGCAGTGAATCTTCTTGTGACACCGACCAGGAAACAAGCTGTAAACCTACCTGTTCAGATCCATCCTGCTTGGACAGTCCCTAAATTAAATGTCCCTCCACAGAGACTCGTCAAGGAAAACGTTAGAAAAACCTTGAAACACCTTGAAGATTTAGACATCCCTGCTGTGTCTACGGATCAGATAGGCCTACTTATTGGAGTGCAGGTTACCGAAGCCATGATTCAACACGAATACAGACGTGGACCAAAGGGGAAACCATATGCTGTGCGAACTGACTTTGGATGGGCGATTGCTGGCTTAGCGGGAGGAGTTCCTTCCCCCAGAACTGGTGTACGTTTTGTTAGACATTGTGTTACCCTAGACACCACATTGAATAAAGAAGTTGAAAACTGGTGGAAGACAGAGTCATTTGGCACCAAGTTCAATTGTGATGTTTCAAGATCTGCGGAGGACGAAAGAGCTCTTAAGCGCTTAGAAGAAACTACAATCTTTCGAGCTGACCTGGACCATTACGAAACCGGTCTTCTCTGGAAGGATGAAGAGGTCGTGCTCCCAAACAATCGGCCACTGGCAGAGCGAAGCCTAGATAAGAATAGTGAAAGAGCCAAAGCCTATTATGACACAGTTGAATCCTACATTGCCGAGGACTATGCCAGAAAGTTATCTCCCACAGAGATTGCTACTAAGGTACCCAAGAACACTTGGTACCTGCCACACCATGCTGTTACAAATCCCAATAAGCCAGGGAAGATTCGCGTAGTGCTTGACACTGCAGCCCCATACAAGGGAACTTCGTTGAATGATCAACTGGTGACAGGCCCCGACCTGCTGAACTCCCTTGTGGGTGTGATCATGAGATTCCGACTGCATGCTGTTGCTATGATTGCAGACATTGAGACAATGTTCTTCCAGTTATCGAGAAAGATCAACCATCTGAACTGAGATTCCTTTGGAGAGGTCCAAACAGAGATCGTCCTCCTGATGTCTACCAGATGCAAGCCATGATCTTTGGTGCAAAGTCGAGTTCAACCTCCGCAAATTATTGCCTTAAGAAAACCGCCATTGATAACAAAGCCACTTGCAGTGAAGAAGCTGTCAGTACAGTCCTAAGAGATTTCTACATGGATGACCTCTTTGCCTTCTGAAGACGAGGTAGCCCAGCTTGCCATCCAGCTTATTGAGCTTTTGTCGAGGGGTGGATTTCGATTAACTAAGTTTATGAGTAATAGCCGAAATGTGCTAGCTCAGCTACCTCCCAAAGACATCCTCGGCAGCCCTGGGATCTCGTACCCATTTGATTTGGGTCTGGACAGCCTTCCAGTTGAGAGAGCCTTGGGAGTGCTGTGGAACGTGGAGCAGGATGCTCTAGAAATTGAAGTAGTTCCAAAGCAGTCAGCCCCAACCAAGCGAGGCATTCTAAAGCAGACATCAACCACCTTCGATCCCCTCGGATTGGTAGCACCATTTGTACTGAGGGCTAAGTTGATTCTGCAAGAGCTGTGGAGACTCGGGTTTGATTGGGACAAACCCATATGAGGCCCACTACTAGATGCCTGGGAAGCCTGGAAGGCAGAAATACCCCTCCTTGCAACCTTGTCCGTTCCCAGATGTTACCTTAGCAACCAACCAAGTGCCCAGTATGCACACGCGCAAATTCCCATCTTCGCTGATGCATCAGAGGTCGCCTTCGGTGCCGCTGCCTACTGGAGATTTGAAACACGGAGTCATTCCTATCACTGCTCCTTCACATTCGGAAAGACGAGGCTTGCTCCGATTAAGCCCCTGACAATTCCACGGCTGGAACTTCAAGCCGCTGAATGGCCGTTAGAATGAGTCAGACCATCCAGAAAGAACTAGATGTGATGCCCAGCCAAATTACTTACTGGACAGATTCCACCACAGTGTTATCCTACATCAAGAGTCAAGGGACCAGATTCCATACATTCGTCGCCAACCGGGTTGCTTAAATAAAGGAAGTGTCTGATTCTGAGGCCTGGCGGCATGTCCATGGACGCCTCAATGTTGCCGACGATTGTTCAAGAGGTCTTTCTGCTCAAGACCTTCTTCGAGACGGCCGGTGGATTAACGGCCCAGATTTTCTTTTACGGGGTGAGGACTGTTCGCCAAACCAAGTTATCTGCCAACCTCCAATTGACAATGATCCTGAAGTTAAAAGTGAAGCCTGGCTGGGTCTCAGTTCTGAAGTCAACCATGAGTTTCTGGACCCTTGGACCCTAAGAAGACCTCTTCGTGGACCCACCTGACACGAGTTACTGCATGGGTATTTCGGTTTGTGACAAGCTGTCGTCACAGGAATGAACATGTGAAAGTTACTAAAGAACACTTATCTGTTGAAGAGCTCGTAAGGGCTGAAGAATTCTGGATTATGAGGGCCCAAGCTCAAGCCTACTCCGAAGACCTGAGCCGGTTAGCCGCAGGCAAAAGGATTTACACTGCAGCAGTGACCTTAGATCCCTGTACCCTTACACCGACGAAGTAGTATAGGGGTTGGGGGTTCAAGACCATTTGAAAATGATCTATAACTAACCCAACCCCTATACTACTCATTTCTTGGATAACCAATTTTTGGGAATCAATATATTTATAAATTTCATGAAATCAAGATATGAAACAAAAATATGAAAATCTATATATTTTTTCTTTAAAGCTTCAACCCATATGAGTGGCAGTATTGCCATGACATCACCAATCGTGCTTTATCATAAGGTGCAATTGCATTTTTCCATTGCGTGACATTCTTGGAAAAACCGGATGTTATATTCGGGTATTCCCCACAGGCAGGTCTAAACATATCAGGTCATGAGAAAGTCATGAGACAGTTGTATGATTTTTTTCAGCCAATCGGAATTGTATCTCGTCTATAATTTTCTGATAAAAATATCAGAAGTGTAAGCATTTTGATAAAATTTTTGGTTGTCTTTGAAGTAGCTTGACCGAAGATGCCTTTAAGTATTGATGAAGCGACTCGTCGATACCAGTGTTATGTTCAAAATATTCAAGATTCCATTTTTGCTCTTGAATCTTTTATGGGATCTAATGCTATGTTTACTTTTGATATGCCACAAGCTATCGGCAATTTGGATGAAGTAGATATAACGAAAGAAGAAAGAGATGTCTCATTACAGATACAGTCGTTAGAAGAATATAAAAAGGTTATTGTTAACGACAGAAAAAGAGAGCTATGGCTGTACTAATTCACGAAAAGCAGAGAATCAATCAAATGAGGATGCAACTAAAAGTAAAACGACGAGCTGATAGAGTTGCTGTCAGTCCCTACAGCAAATACAAGCAAGCACCACCACAAAGCCTCAACACAAGAAATTCCTATTGCTAATACAGATACATCAATGACAATTGATTCATGAAACTCTATGTTACGCTATAAAAATTAAATCTCATATAATAATATAGAATGAGTTGTAATTTTGCAATACATGATGAATTAAGGAATACGGGAGAGTCTACATGTCCTTTTTGTGATCGAGAATTAGTAGAAGTCGATAATAATATGAGAGTGGTCGAGTTATGCCGTAGTGGACAAGATATAGGAAATGATAATAATATGATTGTCTGTCTAAATTGCGGTTCAGTCCATGGTTATGGATATGTTAATGAGTATATCGATTTTTATGAGAATATGCACAAAATACGGCGGAAATCGGTTTATCATCGGAAGTACCATATTGAAAATGTGATAAAAAAATTTAACATACAAATAACTAGAAATCAAATGGATAAAATTTTCAAAGTCTTTGTTGAGATAGACAAAATACTGCCTTTAATTAATAATGGTCGGAAACGTATGATCAGTATTAATTATGTTCTTAAACAATTATTTGAGATGATGAAACTATCACATGATACAATAAAAATAATGAAATCAAAAAGAACAAGACAATTTTGCAACAATTATTGGAATAAGTAACTTTTTTTTTTGTATTCTGACATGAATTTATCTACCACAGGACTGGTATCAGTAAGGAAATCGTCAATGTTTTTCATCATGGACAATAAATTTTTTTGTTGATATTCACCTGATCTCATCATATCCTTAATAGCTATGAGAAGATGTTGATAACTCTGATCTGCAAACAAACAATTCTGAATTTTGAGATCAAGATTTTTATGTTTCATCCATCCTTGTATTAAAATTGCTGCAGTTGAAATACCAACTAAACTGCTACCACTTGTAGCAATTGAAGAAGCAAGTCCTCCTGTTGCAAAATAACAGAAAGTGAATTACCAATAAGCCTCCACGTTTTGAATCGTTTCATGGCTTGTTTGTATGCCCAGCATTTCTTGTGATATGATTTGTAATAATCTTTCAATTCCTAAATTTGATCTTTTGTCAATTTTTCTGAAATATGATTCCAGTCAAATATGTTTTTACGTCGAACTGACATATATAAAAGGTTTATATTATAATTTTTTGAAAAAAGCAACAAGATTCCAGTAATCTGTCCACAAAATTGTGATTTTTTAATCAAACTTGTATATTTTTTCGGAACAGCATATGTATAACCACGATTCAATGAATGGTGTTTGTAAAACCTAGCAAAAGCGTTATGTAAAACACTGTGACTATTCAATACATCCATCCAACTAAACATTTTTTCAAACAACCATGTTATACAACCATTTCCTGGTCCTATGAGTCCTATTTCTCCATTGTTTAACTGAAGAATTTCATCAATTGATTTGTCAGCATTAAAATGTTTTTGATACAAAAACTGATAAAGAAGACATGATTTCAATACTTTATCATTCAAATTAGGGTATTTTTCCTTTGTCTCATTGAAAAAATTTTCGACATATTTTATAGTTTCTTTTATCATATATATTGTATATATTATTTTATTGAATATATTTAATCAAAATATTTAGCTCTTCATTTGGTACATCTTTGTTTATTAGTTTGACTCTAAAATGGCCGTTTTGAATAGTCATATTTGTATTAAAAGTCTGTATTTGTGTAGTTTGACTCGATGTGAAAAAATCGAATAATGACAGGTTAGGCCCATAATAAATTTCAATGTTTAGTGTTTCATAATCAAATTTGAAAGAATTATGTAAAATTTGAATTTGTTTGATTATGGACCCACTTGGAAGCAAAACGTTTTTACTGCCATTTATAGTGAACGTTTTGTCTTGTGCATTAGTGTTGAGATCTCCATGTAAATAATGTGGTGTTTTTAATTTTAATTTTGAAATGTCATTTCCATTCATATCAATTGGTA
>OX421450.1:15634461-15641961 GCA_949126865.1 Montipora capitata | reverse complement strand
ATTTTTCTGAAGTGAATGATTGATGAGAATATCTACATGTACATGTATTATTGGTACAGTTGAACCGCACTATTTCGAACTCTCAGAGGAAACAAATATAGTTTGAATTAGTGGGAGTTTGAAATAGCTGATAGTAAATGACTGAAGGGCAGATCCAAAGTAAATGGTTTTGAGTTCGAAATGAAGAGGAAATCAAAACAGCTGAGAAAATTACAATTTCCTCAACTGTGATCGGTTTAAAAAAATGGTAATATTTTCCACTAATTCACTTGCCAAGTTGTTATCGGACAGTTCAATAAGCCAATCACATTCAAAGTTGTAGCTTAAATCAACCAATCAAATTGTTCACTTGCCAAGTTGTTTATGCCTCCTTTGTCAGTCTTTTAATGCAAATTTTCCCTATATTTCATAACTTGGCTATTCTTTTTTTTTCTCATGATTAATACTGGTCCTTCAATTCGGTCTGTGATCACATGAGTGATAAACAAATCAGACTCCCGCTGCTTGCTCTTCGGATTTGGTTATCACTCAAGTGATTAAAGACCGAATTGGACTCCACTCAGTCCCATTACCATATTACAAATATGAATTTTTGCTTTCACCAGGTTAGATATCATGCCATGATGCATGTGTAAATACGTCTACTGTTATTTGAATAGACAACCGCTTTAATTTTGTAATCCATTTAGTACCATTCCTGATAATCTATCTATGTACAGTATACCATTTCCAGGGAAATTGTTTTGAGAAAAATAAATTTGCAGAAGTGAATTTGATACCAGATATTATACTTTTAGGCTTATCTAGAAGGAGGGGTCGAACCACCCAACCACCGCCCCTCAATCTGCCCCTGCAGTGGTACAAAGAAGGGAAACTCAAACATGCCCTACATACAAGTGGGAGTGCTTTTAAAAAAAATGAAGAGACAGATTCATTGAAGCCTTAGCTTGTGGTTTTCATACATTTGTTTAGTTTGTCTTATATTTGTACTAAGGCTAAATATGGCTTTAATTTCAAACAGTATTTGTCCTGCATTTATCAGGGACAAATATGAAAACATATTTATCCCACATTTGTTGTCTTCACAACCAGGGCAAATACAACGTCAGATTTGTCTCATATTTGTCTTAAAGCCAAATATGATCAAATGCATTATTTCATCCAGTGATATACTGGGTTGCCTGTGGTACGTGTTACAGAAAATCAGAAGGCACTGAATTGTGTGGTATTGAAATACAGCATTCCAGTCTCCGAAGAATAACAAATAAAAGAGAAGCGAGAAACATTGGCTTCTGCGCTGACATGTTGATAATTTTCAAGTTCCCTCACAACTTCTTTTCACCACAAGTGTGCCCTCTGAGCATCTGACTGCTTTGTAATACTAAAATTCACTGAAGTTAAGCCCTTTCGGGCGAGGTTAGTGCCAGGATGGGAGACCAAGAGAATAAACCCCCCATAAAACACAAGCATCTGACGGTTATTACTTGGTGTTACGGTGCACGAATTTATGCTAATTAGTATATGCCAATGTCTATGTCATATAATGATAGTATCATGGAGTCATGGTTTCTTAGGTTTCGTGGTGTCAATGGTTTCATGGTTTCTTAGGTTTCATGGTGTCAATGGTTTCATGGTTTCTTAGGTTTCGCGGTGTCAATGGTGTCAATGGTTGCATAGGTTCTTGATGTCAAGGGTTTCATAGTTTCATAGGTTTCTTGGTGTCAAGGGTTTCATAGTTTCATAGGTTTCGTTGTTTCAAGGGTTTCATGGTTTCATAGGTTTCGTGGTGTCTATAGTTTCATGATTTCAATGGTTTTGTGGTGTCAATGGTTTCATGGTTTCTTAGGTTTCGTGGTGTCAATGGTTTCGTGGTTTCTTAGGTTTCGTGGTGTCAATGGTTTCATGGTTTCTTAGGTTTCGTGGTGTCAATGGTTTCATGGTTTCTTAGGTTTCGCGGTGTCAATGGTTTCATGGTTTCATAGGTTTCGTGGTGTCAATGGTTTCATGGTTTCTTAGGTTTCGCGGTGTCAATGGTTTCATGGTTTCTTAGGTTTTGCGATGTCAATGGTTTCATGGTTTCATAGGTTTCGTGGTGTCAATGGTTTCATGGTTTCATAGGTTTCGTGGTGTCAATGGTTTCATGGTTTCATAGGTTTCGCGGTGTCAATGGTTTCATGGTTTCTTAGGTTTCGTGGTGTCAATGGTTTCATGGTTTTTTAGGTTTCGCGGTGTCAATGGTTTCATGGTTTCATAGGTTTCGCGGTGTCAATAGTTTCATGGTTTCTTAGGTTTCGTGGTGTCAATGGTTTCATGGTTTCTTAGGTTTCGCGGTGTCAATGGTTTCATGGTTTCATAGGTTTCGTGGTGTCAGTGGTTTCATGGTTTCTTAGGTTTCGCGGTGTCAGTGGTTTCATGGTTTCATAGGTTTCGTGGTGTCAATGGTTTCGTGGTGTCAATGGAGTCATGGTTTCATAGGTTTCGTGGTGTCAATGGATTCATGGTTTCATAGGTTTCGTGGTGGCAATAGTTTCATGATATCAATGGTTTTGTGGTGACAATGGTTTCATGGTTTCATAGGTTTCGTGGTGTCAATGAAGTCATGGTTTCATAGGTTTCGTGGTGTCAATGGTTTCATGGTTTCATAGGTTTCGTGGTGTAAATGAAGTCATGGTTTCATAGGTTTCGTGGTGTCAATGGTTTCATGGTTTCATAGGTTTCGTGGTGTCAATGGAGTCATGGTTTCAATGGTTTCGTGGTGTCAGTGGTTTTATGGTTTCATAGGTTTCGTGATGTAAATGGTTTCATGCTTTGATAGGTTTCGCGGTGTCAGTGGTTTCATGGTTTCATAGGTTTCGTGATGTCAATGGTTTCGGGGTGTCAATGGAGTCATTGTTTAATAGGTTTGGTGGTGTCAATGGTTTCATAGTTTCATGTGTTTCGTGGTTTCATAGAATTCGTGGTGGCAATGGTTTCATGGTTTCATAGGTTTCGTGGTGTCAATGGTTTCATAGTTTCATAGGTTTCGTGGTGTCAATGGTTTCATGGTATCAATGGTTTCATGGTTTCATGGTTTGATGGGTTTCGTGGTGCCAATGGTTTCGTGGTTTTATGGGTTTCATGGAGTCATGGGTTTCGTGGTGTCAATGGTTTTATAGTTTCATAGGTTTCGCGGTGTCAATGGTTTCATAGTTTCATAGGTTTCGTGGTGTCAATTGTTTCATAGTTTCCTAGGTTTCGCGGTGTCAATGGTTTCATGGTTTCATAGGTTTCGTGGTGTCAATGGTTTCACGGTTTCATAAGTTTCGTAATGTGAATGGTCTCATGGTCTAATAGGTTTCGTGTTGTCAATGGTTTCATAGTTTCATAGGTTTCATGGTTTCAATGGTTTCATGGTTTCATAGGCTTCGTGGTTTCACGGTTTCATAGTATCATGTGTTTCGTGGTTTCATAGGTTTTGTGGTGTCAATGGTTTTATGGTTTCATGTGTTTCGTGGTTTCATAGGTTTCATGGTGTCAATGGTTTCGTGGTTTCATAGGTTTCGTGGTGTGAATGGTTTCATGGTTTCATAGGTTTCGTGGTTTCATGGTCTCATAGTTTCATGTGGAATGGGTAAGATGAACTCAAACGGACTCATGCTACTCACTAAATGCACAGAGCGTAGCTTAGTCATTACCAACACTTTATTCCGCATGAAAGATCGGCACAAGGGCACATGGCGACATCCACGCTCACGCCATTGGCACATCATTGACTATGTAATTACCAGAAAGAGAGACAGACAGTGTGTGTTGAATACGCGTGCTTTTACTGGCAGCGACAGCTGTTTCACCGACCACCGTATGGTTAGGTCTGTTTTCAGACTGAAGCTATGGAAGAAGAGCCGACAGCAACCACGTCGCACACTTAACGTTGAAGCCCTCAACCAATCTATAGTGAAACAAGATTTTCAGGCATCACTTAACGACAAACTTCCTGCCCTAGAGGACAAGACATCTGTTGATACTACTTGGAATGCTCTCAAGAATGCTATTTTTGATGCTTGTTCGGAGACTATTGGGCCAAAAAGGAAAAAACACCAAGACTGGTTTGATGATAACGATGAAGAATTACTGAAACTCGTTAGAGAATATCGCGCCGCTTTTATCAACTGGCAACAACTTCCAAAGACACGTTCCGGCAGACAGAAACTCACCAAGGCAAAAGCTAATTTACAGAGGCGTACCAGACAATTGAAGAATCAATGGTGGCTGGTAAAGGCAGCTGAACGACAAGAGCTTGCCGATACTCACAAGAACCGTGCTTTTTTTGCAGCAACCAAGATGGTTTATGGCCCTAGCACTCATGGGTCGACTCCTCTTAGGACCTCCACCAATGAACTTGTAAAGGATCCTGAATCAATTAACTTCGTTCTGTTACTTGCGAGATTCTACATTTGGCTTTGCAGAAGCAAAAGAAATATTCCAACTATTGAAACATTTAAGCCTCTTTTAGAACAATATAATATAGAAATTGAACTTTTCCCTCTTTAGTAATCTTTTATCAGTTTGGGGTCTCTCGCTCTTTTTACACTTTCCTTCCTACCAGACATTCCCTTCCTATTTTCCTCGCCTCAACATTCAAAGTATATAAAGCTAATTTTCAGTGAATCAGCAGAGAAAATATCTTTAATCTCTCTTTTCTCCTTTGAGTTAAAACTACAGTTAACTGAAATTTACCATACTTTCCCGCCCCCTTTATGTGCTGGTTTTTGTAGCGTATGTAATCCGTATTGTAAGTAGTGCAAGTAGCTCTTATCTATGTGTAAAGCGTGGAGTATGGCACTGTTAGTAGTGTAAGTAAGTATTGCAAGTTTTGTATTGTAAGTAGAGTATAGTATAGCGTCTCTCTGATACTTGTTTAACTCTGCATTTATTACAAATTTCTCGCACACCCGATCAAAAGTCTCACTGATCGGTGAACGTAAATGTCGGCTGTGTTTACCAGACGTCTGTGGGGGAGGAATGAACGCGTGACGAACAAATCCCAAAGGACGTCTGCACGGAGGATACTTGACACCAAGAGACATATGAAACCATGAAACCTCTGACACCATGAACCCTGTGAAACCACCAGACCTTTGACACCATGAAACCTACGAAACCACGAAATCATTGACACCACCAAAACGATGAAACCATGAAAACATTGACATCACGGAACCTATGAAATCAAAAACACATGAAACAATGAAACCATCTACACCACGAAACCTATGAAACCATGAAACCATTGACACCACGAAACCTATAAAACCATGAAACCCTTGACACCACGAAGCCTATAAAACCATGAAACCATAGAAACCACGAAACCTATGAAACCACGAAACACATGAAACCACGAAACCATCGACACCACGAAATCTATAAACCTATGAAACCACAGACACCACGAAACCTATGAAACCATGAAACCATGAAACCTTTGACACCACGTGACCTATGAAACCACAAAACCACTGACACCGCGAAACCTATGAAACCACGAAACCATTGACACTACGAACCCTATGAAACTATGAAACCATGAAACCATTGACAACAAGAAACCTATGAAACCAAAAAACCATTGACACCACAAAACCTATGAAACCATGAAACCATTGACACAACGAAACCTATGAAACCACGAAACACATGAAACTATGAAACCATTGACACCAAGAAATCTATGAAACCATCAATCCATTGACACCACGAAACACATGAAACCATGAAACCAATGACACCACGAAACCTATGAAACCATGAAACCATAGAAACCACGAAACCTAAGAAACCACGAAACCATTCACACCACGAAACCTATAAAACTATAAAAACAATTGACACTACGAATCCTATGAAACCATTAAACCATGAAACCTTTGACACCACGAGACCTATGAAACCACGAATTCACTGACACCACGAAACCTATGAAACCACGAAACCTATGAAACTATGAAACCATTGACACCACGAAACCTGTAAAACCTTGAAACCATTGACACCGCGAAACCTAAAGTACCATAAAACCATTGACACTACGAAACCTTTGAAACCATGAATCCATTGACACCACGAAACACATGAAACAAGGAAACCATTGACACCACGAAACCTAAGAAACCATGAAACCATTGACACCGCGAAACCTAAGAAACCATGAAACCATTGACACCACGAAACCTATGAAACCATGAAACCATTGACACCGCGAAACCTAAGAAACCATGAAACCATTGACACCACAAAACCTATGAAACCATGAAACCACTGACACCGCGAAACCTAAGAAACCATGAAACCACTGACACCACGAAACCTATGAAACCATGAAACCATTGACACCGCGAAACCTAAGAAACCATGAAACCATTGACACCACGAAACCTATGAAACCATGAAACTATTGACACCGCGAAACCTATGAAACCATGAAACCATTAACACCACGAAACCTATGAAACCATAACTTCATTGACGCCACGAAACCTATGAAACCATGAAACCATTGACACCACAAAACCATTGAAATCATGAAACTATTGCCACCACGAAACCTATGAAACCATGAATCCATTGACACCTCGAAACCTATGAAACCATGACTCCATTGACACCACGAAACCATTGACACCACGAAACCTATGAAACCATGAAACCACTGACACCGCTAAACCTAAGAAACCATGAAACCACTGACACCACGAAACCTATGAAACCATGAAACCATTGACACCGCGAAACCTAAGAAACCATGAAACCATTGACACCACGAAACCTAAGAAACCATGAAACTATTGACACCGCGAAACCTATGAAACCATGAAACCATTGACACCGCGAAACCTAAAAAGCCATGAAACCATTGACACCACGAAACCTAAGAAACCATGAAATCATTGACACCGCGAAACCTAAGAAACCATGAAACCATTGACACCGCGAAACCTATGAAACCATGAAACCATTGACACCACGAAACCTAAGAAACCATGAAACCATTGACACCGCGAAACCTATGAAACCATGAAACCATTGACACCACGAAACCTAAGAAACCATGAAACCATTGACACCGCGAAACCTAAGAAACCATGAAGCCATTGACACCACGAAACCTAAGAGACCATGAAACCATTGACACCGCGAAACCTAAGAAACCATGAAACCATTGACACCACGAAACCTATGAAACCATGAAACCATTGACACCACGAAACCTATGAAACCATGAAACCATTGACACCACGAAACCTAAGAAACCATGAAACCATTGACATCGCAAAACCTAAGAAACCATGAAACCATTGACACCGAGAAACCTAAGAAAGTATGAAACCATTGACACCACGAAACTTATGAAACCATGAAACCATTGACACCGCGAAACCTAAGAAACCATGAAACCATTGACACCACGAAACCTAAGAAACCATGAAACCATTGAAACCACAAAACCATTGAAATCATGAA
>OX421450.1:15606961-15609461 GCA_949126865.1 Montipora capitata | reverse complement strand
ATCTAAACCGAAATTTAAGGTCGGTGGCAAGGTCCGAATATCCAAGTATAAACGGAATGTGTTCGACAAGGGTTACACACCAAATTGGACAGAAGAATTATTCATAATAGATAAGATCCAATACACCAATCCAATCACATACAAACTAAAAGATCTCAGAGGTGAAGATATTCAAGGGAGTTTTTATGAACCTGAATTATTAAAAGCCAGACAGGATGTTTTCCGTATTGATAAAGTCATTCGGAGAGATTACAAGAAGAAACAAGCTTTGGTGAAGTGGAAGGGATATAGTGATGACTTCAACAGTTGGATATCGTTTAAGGACTTACAAACAATCAAGTAATATATTATATGATTATAACTGGCAAAGATTTCGATTTATGTTTTTATCTAACATATATTGTAGCAATTACTTCAGTATATGTACTGACATAGCTATCATAGATAGCCCAAAATGTGAATCGTTTCTTGCTATTTATTAAATCTTTTAAAATCGCTGAGTAAGTCATTTAAAAATAAAACATATAGATATAATAATGGGAAGACATAAGATATATACTGACAAGGAAACCAAAGAAAGAAAAAACAAATACATGTTAAACAAAGAATGGTACTGTGACATATGCAATACTGGTCGAAATTACACTCTGGCTGGAAAATGGTGCCACCTGAAATCAATAAAACATCAACGCAATTCAGAAAAACAAAATGAATCAAATTAAACCAAATTATAGTTCAACGGATCCATATATTGGATCACTTGAATTGACCAACATTAAACGCATTTTATAACAACTATTTAAAGACAAAGCTATAGTAATATATATTATTAAAAATATTGTCTCAATGAATAATATGAATAAAAGTGATCTCAAGAAATTGAGCAAATCTCAACTAATCAAAATGCTGTTGAAGCAAGAGAAAAAGAAATCTGAAATCATCATAGTAGATGATACTAAACCAAAAACTTACAAACCGGTGCCAACACCTCGCAAGAGTGTAAATCAATTGGTACAAAACTATGAAAACAAAATAATTCTCCCACCACAAGAATTTAGAAAACCAGTTCCAATGCCAAGGACCAAGATAGAGAAAACAGAGAAAGCTCTGAAAGGATACACTGAGTCTTACAAAATAAACAGACCCACTAATGCAACTACAAACAACAAGAAAGGCTGTCGCATACCATATTACAAACGTACTAACATCCATGAAAGGATTAAAATTTGTTGAAACACTTAAGGTTAAAGGTAACATTTACAAAAATGTTAGATGGAGAAATAGTGTATAAGACTGCCTATTTTAAAAGTTCAACTCAAAACAATAATTAATGATCTGGATATTTCTGAATCACTCAAAGTCTCAAAACAAGATATATTAAACAAGATTGCAGTTTGGATTTCAGAGGGATCTGGTTGGACCATTGAATCCGTTGACAATCATTATCTTAATATTGTGAAATACAAACCGATGAAAGGCACATCATATATGAAACTTCCACAAGAACTAAGAAACATTGCAAAGAAATTGATCAAAATGAAAAATGAGGATAATGAATGCTTCAGATGGTGTCATATCCGACATTTAAACCCTCAAGCTAAATACCCACAGAGAATAAAAAAAATCGACAAACAATACATTGAAAATTTGGATTATTCAGGAATTGAATTCCCTGTGTCTGTGAAACAGTACAACAAAATAGAAAAGCAAAATGAAATCAACATCAATGTTTTCGGTTATGAAAACAAACAACTATACCCGATTTATGTTTCAAAAGAAAAGCATGAAGACCATATGAATTTATTGTTAATCACAGAAAAGGAAAACAAGCACTATGTTCTTATCAAAGATTTCAATAAGTTCATGTACCATCAGAAAAAGAACAAAGAGAGGAAACATTTCTGCGTGCATTGTCTTCAGTGTTTCAGTTCTGAAAAAGCATTGATCAATCACAAAGAAAACTGCATCCAAGTGAATGGCACACAAGCGATTAAAATGCCAACAAAAGACAACATATTAAAATTCAATAATTTCGATAAACAGTTGGCCATTCCATTTGTAATTTATGCAGACTTTGAAGCTATAACTGAAAAAATTCATGGATGTCAACCAAACAATGACAAATCATTTACTGAAGCTTATCAGAAGCATACCGACTGTGGTTATGGATACAAGGTTGTTTGTTGTTATGACGATAAATACACAAAACCAGTACAAATTTACAGAGGAGAAAAAGCTGTGTATAAATTCATGGAAGCTATGTTAAATGAAGTCAAATATTGCAAAATATTGATCAAAAAATAATTCAACAAACCATTGCAAATGACAAAAGATGATGAGGACAAATTTCAAAAAGCAAAGGAATGTCATATATGTGAAAAAGAATGCAATAAAACCGATGTAATAGTCAGAGACCACTGTCATATTACAGGAAAATACAGAGGATCCGCTCATCAAGACTGTAATCTTAACTTTCGAATAACTGATAAAATTCCTGTTA
>OX421450.1:15591961-15596961 GCA_949126865.1 Montipora capitata | reverse complement strand
GGAACAATCCTAGGAACGAAATATGGCCGCTTAGACATCATGTAAATACAAATGATAGTGGTGTGGCTCATTCGGAAATTTGGAAGTTTGGAAAGCATAATAGCATGAGAAACGACAGAGAGCATTTCTTTCCTCGAGCTCTTTGCTATTTTGTCCTAATCTGTGAGACAGCCATAGGTTCTCATGGTCAACCCAAGAATGATGTCTAAATGAAAATTGGCACCAAGTTGGCCTTAACCTATCTCAAGGGTTGGCGAATAATAATAAAAAAAATGTTTTATTAGAACTCCGTCTTTGTCCATCTTTTGTTTGTCCTCAACACTTCCTGGTTTCCATATATTTCGTACTGTATTATTTGTATTGAGGCGTCTAACGAAAAATCTCTGGTTACTGTATAATGATCCGATGTTGCAATTATCGAGGCATGGAATTTTACTGACCATCATTCTGTGCATATTCAATGCGGCATATCCACCTTCTTGTTCTGACATTTGGGACCTAATATCAGTCAGGTTCATCGATGTCACGTCTGCTTCTACGTCACCACTTATGTGGTTAGGAAAGATATCAACAGAATAAAACCTTGATTTGAACCTGATTCATAATAATGATTGGCAGAATACAGGACAACCTATTACAATCAAGTAGAAATCATTCAAAATTACCCTTAACAATGACTCACATCCACAGTTTCAAATACCTTTCCCAAAAGGACTAAATTTGCTATTGCGTGACATCAGGTTAACAGAATTATTATTATTATTATTATTATTATTATTATTTTTATTATTATTATTATTATTATTATTATTATTATTATTATTATTATTATTATTATTATTCCTCGTAGACTTAGGCAGGATAATCAGCCTGGTGTTTTTAGTCCTTTGGAGCAGGTTACAACAAGTCACCACAGGTCCCAGGTCTCTCTTGTCCTTCTTCTTACAGGGATAGTACTTTTCTTAGTATCTTTGCTGTCCCCAACAATGCTGTTTTCTGAATAGCTTCCAACCTCACCTTCACACCGATTCGCCTCATGTACCCCTTAAAGTTGACTGACACAGCTCCAAGGGCCCCAATAACAATAGGCACTACCATGACTTTTTGCATTTGCCAGACCTTTGCAATTTCATCTTTCAGTAGTTGGTATTTCTCTACCTTCTCAAGTTCCTTATCCTTCACCCTATCATCACCTGGGATAGCAACATCAGTTATGACAACCTCTCTCTCCTTCTTATAAACAAAGACAATATCTGGTCTTCTTGCCTCGATTTTTCGATCACACTGGACTGTGAAATCCCACAGTATCTCGATGTTTTCACTTTCCACCATTCCCTCTGGCTTCTGTTCATACCAGCTATTAGCTCTTTCCAATCTACATTTATCACAAAGTTGCCAATGGATATACCGTGCCACTTTATCGTGCCTTCGTTTATATTCTGTCTGCGCCAGCTTACCGCACTCACTCACCACATGGGCCACCGTTTCTCCCTTACTTCCGCACATTCTGCACAAAGGGGATTCTGCTGTGTGATCGATGTGAAATCTTGAATAATTTAATTTGTTCTCAAAGCTTGCTCCTGGGCGCTACATATCAGGACCTCAGTACATCCTTTCAAATCTCCCTTTGCAATCCACTGCCAAGTTCTATCCCAGTCAATCCCTTCCTTTTCTCTCACATACTGCGCATGCATCCTTTTCTGCTTCCATTCATTCTCCGTCAACTTTAGTCCATTCACTTTGTACTCCTTTGTGTCCACAGCCTACGAGATGTTGACTACATTGCTATCTCCAACTTTCTTGAGTAATGCTTCTCCACTATTTTTCACATACCAACTCAAATTGTTCTCTTCTCTCCTCACGCAGCTCTCACAACTGATCAGGCCTCTTCTTCCCTTCTCTCTGGGTACGTATATTATTATTATTATTATTATTATTATTATTATTATTATTACTATTATTATTATCATTATTATTTTTATTTTTAGCACTATCATTATTATTATCATCATCATTATCGTAATCATCACCGTCGTCATTGTTATTCATTTACGTTTTCAGGCGCGTACGCAGCTTTTCCTGCGGGGGGGGGGGGGGGGGGGAACTTTAAATTAAGGTTAAGCGGACCTTAGGATATCAGTCCTTTTAAGGATATCATATTTAAAAAAAATATGATATCTAAACAATTCTGATATCTGATATGTGTAACAACAATATGTAATCTGGCATTGTGAGTTCTTCTTTATAAGTTCTATTGCTTTTTTAGACTGCTTTGAAATCATGTCCGTGAGGTTTTTAGTTTTCTCAATATGTTCATTCTGTACTGCTGCATGCATGCATGTGTGTTACATGCACCCGATGCATCCCCCCCCCCCCCCCCACCTGATACTGTTGTTGTTTTTTTTTTTCTGCACTAACGGTGCTCATTCCTCTACGCGCAAAGATGAAGGAATTCTCGCAAAAAAGCCAGCTTGGCAAGAAATTACTAATCAGTCGCTTACCTTGCAGAATCTTCCTTCCTCGGAGCTACGAAAAAAAGAAAAGAACCTTAACATCATGTGGGTGGTAGGCAATGGGTTCTCATGACGATCCTGCTGTTGAGGACGGTGATGATGATGAAAGGGGCGATTACATGTTACCACGAACTTGCATTCAAATGGCCATTGCTCCACCAATTTCATTGTTGGAAATGCTAAGTTTCAGAGAGTCATTTGACCTTGAACATCGAGTTGCTAATCAATAAACTAAGGTTATTTCGCAGTTGCTCTGGCAAGAAATGCTGAGCTTTCGGAACTTTAAGTTTCAGGTGATAGGCCAGCTGTCATTTCGTCTCGGAAAGAATACTTACATATATGAATGAAGAAATTTGCATTTCTCTTGACTGAAATCTACATCTTCCAAACATTAGGGCCAAAAGGATTGATGGGGAACATTTTCCAACATTGAACTTTTAATTTTTGAAATTTTTTTTCTTGTTACTAAGTTGATATAAAATCAAACCTTTCCTGAGCCACAACCAGAAAGATAGCTGCTATCATCCACGGTATATGAGACGGTTTACCCTTCTTTGGAATGAAAGCTGTTACACTTGACATAGACGAAGAATTAGCAATCGTAGTATAATCTGGAGAACAATAGAAGTGAAGATGAAAGGAAAAGTCAGGTTGAAATGAAAAGTAAGCATTGAGGCCCGACTAAACCATTAAGTTAATATAAGCTGTCACCATAATTCACATAAGGGTTTTTTTCTATTCGTGCCTTTAAGAAGAACTAAAAAGTGTAATAAATCCTTCCAGGACATCTCGCAATCTTGCCTTTCACCTTAAAGCAACTTTCTCAACCTTTATAAAGTGACGTTTGTCCCTTATAGTACAACATTTACGAGTAACCGTCGATACTCAGTAAAAAATGTCGAGATCTATTTACAATTTTATTTTGTTTTGGTGTTATTTTAATTGATCGTTTGCTTATTTGACCCGTGTAGCGGTGGGCTTGTCGTAATAAGCATTGTTTTCTTTCAGAATCAAACCTTTTATCTTCGTCACATTGGGATCCTCTTTCACTGAAGCAGAAAGGCCCTAATCGAGTCGCATATTTAGAAAGTTTCGCAATAAAACGAGAGTCACTGTGTCAATTTTTGATTTTCTCCACCTCTTAGCTTCAAGTTTTAATCAAAAGTCAACCAAGCCAATATTCTACTAAACTTAGTCCAACTTAGCAGCTGCAGGTTCCGCTATCAATTGTATCTTATGGTAAGCGCGCTTTCTTCAATTACCTGGAAAAAACCGTTGTTACTTGTTGTTGATTGCTTTCATTTTCTTTTTCTTGACTAAAAAGGAAGAGCTACCACTTAAATCATTTATACTGAAGTCGACATGTTTTTGTCGTCACCTACAAGAACTGTTTCTACAGGTCACACTTCTTGCTATAATGTATGATGTTGCGTTGACTGGTAGCCGATCGCATCGCCGACCAGCTGGCTCAGCAGGTACCAGAAGGTCACGTTTTCGAACCCTACGTGACAACACCCGTGGTATTAAAGAAACTGAGGCGAAAGTGTTGCCTTTGAAATTACGCCTGAAATGATTTGAAGTTTAAGTCGTCCTGAATAAGGAATAAAAGCTGCTGGTCCCATCTCCCAATCCTAGACTGCTCGCAGTTCCTTCTGAGTCAGTCGAACCGCCTGCTTTGGTCAAGCAAGCAAGCCGAGGGGAGAATGATGATTGAGCAAAGATATAGGGGTTGCACGATCTTCTGTAACCGACGCGTTCAGAATCTCCTGTTGCTGTGCAACGGGAAATTCGTGTTGGCCCATTGACAATGGACCGCTGTCAGAGTTTTTTGACGAGTTAATTACCTTTTGTCTCATTATGACGCCAATATGTCTTCTTTTCCCTGGGAAAAGAGAAGCACAATATTACTTTTGCGGTTTCGATCAAATGGCTAACTTGTTTGGACCCAAACAAGAACAGAAACTTTAGGTCGAAGCTCTCCTATGGGGCAACTGTTTTACGGTTGTGCTACCAACTGGTTTCGGCAAGACCATTTTTAATGAGAACTTTGTAATCTCAAAGGATTCCAGTGACCCAAATCTAACGCCATCGATCGTGGCAATAGTTTCTTGTCGCATCATCACCGAAGACCAGATTCGGTGAAACGATTATCTATGGGTAGTTGCCTTCGAGAAGAAGAGAATTTGCTGAAGGACATGGCTTTAAACAAGTATTGACATCGACTCATCTTTTCTGCACAACAAGCTCTCTATTCTGACTTCAATAATTAAATGATAGATGATGAGTGTTCCATTCTAAACAAGACTTTGTCCCGAACATCACACTTTCGAAACTTGCCAAAACACTCCAACATTAAATTAAGTTAAATAAAGTAGTTTTTCTACGGTTTCCTTTCCGAATAGTTGATCGAATTCGACATGCATATAGATCTTGCCACGCCTAATTAGATTAGCAAATTCTGAACGTGTCAGTTACAGAAGATGGAGC
>OX421450.1:15576961-15581961 GCA_949126865.1 Montipora capitata | reverse complement strand
CACGATTCATCAGTTAATTGTACCGCCAAGTATCACCTTCGTAAAATAAGGTGAGTGTTATAAGTGTATGAAATTACCAACAGAAGTAATTAAAAAACGAAGCCTAAAATTACTTCGGCCTTTTTATGGGGCTGTATGGATATGATAGCTTTCACTGAGCGCAGTGCTCATATTGACTAATGTTCCTCCTCACCTCATTACTTTGATTCCAACTCGAGAACCGACGTCATAGACAGCCGCAATTAGATTGTTGTTGTTGTAACAACCTGCGCCATCAGATCGAAGGAAGACCTGGTTTATGTTCGCCTTGTTCTCTTTGATGATACCGAGAAGGTGTTCCAGTATTGCACAAACTGCGAACCAGTCTTGGGCACAACTGTCAAATCTCCAGGTTATTGTCTTCGGCATTCCTGGTGATGACGCAACTAAAATGCCAATTTATCCCTCCCTTCCCGAACCACTCAGACTGTTTTTCTCTGTATTTGAGTTGGAGGAACTTCATGGCCCAGTCCATTACAACAAGTGCAGAATTAGTTTTGAGGCTATTTAACACGTTTTGTTTCGCTCTCTCTTCGTTCTCAGCTCTAATAAGATGGGACTTCCACTGAAATATCATTTCTTTGGCCAGCTTATGGTCATGTTGGAGGTCTTCTTTCTGATCCTCGCTGCTAAAATTTAAAGGCGACTCAATTTCATTTGAGATTTCTTGTATTACAGATTTCAAGCTTTCGCAATTCGCACAGCAAACTTCATGCTCGTGCGCACAAGTTCCCTGAAACTCGGTGTTCTGGGGGTCGCTAAGAGCAAAATATGTACAGTGGTCTGGGCAAGAACTCCCATCTTCTTCACCATGCATCCTATACTCTGTCTTAAGGTAGCGCTTACCATTTTTCAGCTTCTGACGAATTTCTTCGCACCACTTTGCACTAGCGCTGCAGTCTTTCAATTCATCCACTATCTTGTGCATAGTATCAAACCCCTCAGCCCCAGCTGCTGCGATGTTATTAAGGCCTTGGAGGGACTTCCTTTGAGAGGCTTCTCTGACTTGTAAAATTCTGTACAGGGTTGATCTTCCTAGTGGGTCAAAGCCTTCTTCGCTGCAGTATTTAAAATACTGTTAAATCATTGTCGACCTTCCAACAATTTAGAGTCAGGGTGGTTTAGTGGTCATCAATCGTGCCTCCCACCTCTGTGACCCAGGTTCAATTCTGGCCTCGGGTCGTATGTGGGCTGAGTTTCAGTCGATCTCAACCTGACTCCGAGGGTTTTTCTCCGGGTACTCCGGTTTTCCTCCCTCAGAAAAATCGACTCCCGGTCAATTACATCTGGCTGGGTTTGCGGTGCTCCGGGATCACACATGGATCGTATGGCGGCAGCCATGGGCGCCTTCACATGCATTCGGTCCGATCCCGTTGAGCCGGTTGACTGTGAAAAGCCCTTGTAGGGAGCGGTCAACTAAGCGCACATTTAACATTTAACATTTAACAATTCTGACGACATTGGGCATGACAAGCCGTTCACCGGAGTCAAGTTTTAAAGTCCTCGTTCCATAGGCCACGTCTTGATGGAAATACGGCTGGTCCACAAACGACAGAAAGTGATCAAGCTTCACCAAATCCATTCGGACTCGATGTTGAGGCACTTTCACGGGACGAAAAATTGGATTTGCTGCACATTTGATCTTTGGCAAAGCTTAAGTCAAATCTGGAATCGCTTTTGACTTTACCTTTGACGCACGTCAAACGTACAGTCAAATCCATTACCAATTTGCTTATGCCTTTGACCATGGTAAAGGTCAAGTCAAATTCGTAACAACTTTGACTTCACATTTGACGCGCGTTAAATGTGAAGTCAAATCTGAAGAGGCTTTGTGCGTTCCTTTGTTACTTGACAAAGGCGAAAACAAATACGATAGCATCTTTGACTTCAAGTTTGACTATCGTCAAATGTGAAGTCAAATCTTAACAGGCTTTCCTACTTTGTTGATACTTGCATTGCCAAAGGAAAGACACAAAACCAAGGCAACGCTTTTGGGAGATTAAACGATTCGGCAAATACGGAACACTGAGCGTCGTAGAGTGTAAGTTCGCTTTCCTCCTTTACCCCCTCGGTGACATTTCCCCCATATCCCCTATCACGAACACGTACACATTCAATCTATTGCTTGAAAAACGTCTACCAGTTGCAGAACTTAGCCTGAGTTCACATTCTTGTCGATTTTCGCTTTTCCAAAATTCAATGAGCACTAGTGCCAAAATTCCGTCGACCTCAGCAAAGGAATGCTCCCCCCAACCCTACCTCTCTACAAGGTCCGAAGGAAAGACACTGGGGAGAGCGTTGATTGAAGAACTCCTTTTATGGGATATACAAAAGAGCGGGAAAATGTACCCTCCGAAAAGTTCGTCGGTAGCTTGTTCTACTTGTCGTTTTTTATTCTTTCGATATACTTGGAGCATCTTACATTTGTGAAAACGTACAGCCGGGTAAAAATTATGTTTTGTGAAAGATAAAGGTCTCAGCCAAGGGATAATGAAGGAATGCAAGACCGGACACTGAACATACAGCTCGAAACGGTATCGAAAATACAAGCAAGGTCAAAGATAGCGATGGGAACGGGAGAAGCCAGTGGAAAAAAAAAAAAAAAAGAAGTTGGGTACGTATGCGTTATGACATTTAGTAGTATTCTATTTGGTTCACCTAACTCAAAAGCCAATCTAAAAATTATTAGTCTTTTTCATTCACTTTTCATCTCACAGTTCACAACAAAGCCGCTATGCTTCATACACGTAAGTCATCCTTTTTGCCGAGTGTAGGTTTATAGCGATTGAAGGATTATACACTTCGTGATTAGTTTCTACTTTTAAATAATGGCAGTAAAAGTGACAGATAATTTCCCAGCACGTTACACTGGATTTCAAAAACAAAGGTAGGGAAACTGGAAAAGAAAAAAAAAAGTCACTATTTTTTTAATGAAACCGTGCACGAATTTCCCGCCACTCTGGCTGTATAGCACAATACAGAGGACTTGCATTGGTGTTCAGAATAAGATAACATCCCAGAACATGTCTAACACCATCTTACATCTTTCTGTAATAGATCTCTGAAAGCTCTCTGTGCCAGATGCCTATTGCAGATCATTTGACTGAAAGTCTCAGAGTATCTGTTTCATTATTGGTTTTATTCCAGCCAATCTTCGAAAGAAATGATTTCCAAGTGCATGATGAGTCTGCAATGGGTAAAAAAATAATAAACCACAAGAGCTTTGTTATAATAAAATGGATCTAGTTGCAAATAATCCTTTACCAAGCTTGCTGATCCAAGAAGGAATCAGGAAGATCATAAATTTTCACAATGAAATTTAAGACCATTTCGAATTTATACATCTTATACCTCTTTACCTCTATTTAACAATTATTTGCCGAAGGCGAAGTGATTATCGGTGAATATTCACCAAGACGAAGTCGAGGTGAATATTCACTGATAATCACTGAGCCTGAGGCGAATAATTGTTTTAGTATAAATACACAGGTGATTATTTCAAAAAAGGAGAAAAAAAAACTTTTCAACGCGAAATCACCTTCACTTACAGTGGCAAAACGACTACTGGCAGCCATTTTGTCCGTCGAGGTGATTATCGGCTGATAATCCGAGATAGCGAGCCAATGAGAGCGCGCGATTTTGTATAATCACCTGTGTATTTATACTAAATATTATTATTTTCTTATGACTTAACTTTCAGGTAAAACCATCATGAATGTTAATATGAAGAAGTTAAATCAAAATGTTTGAGGGAACTCACTTTATCATCTGTACTAGAGAATGTTGTTCACCAAGTGGTGGTGAAGATAAATCTAGGGATCTTGGGTATTTCATCAGTATCAAAAAACGTTCTGTTTGATTATTAGCTGAAAAATCAAAGTAGCTCAGATTAACCCATTGACTCCCGGGGGTTCCCCATTGACGAGTAAAATCGTCTGGCATTAGACAGAGTAAAATACTAAGTCTGACTGGTTTGGGTGTCAAAAGGTTAATTAAATTAATTAATGGGGACATAAGTTTTCAGTGATTGATTAAGGAAAAATAAGTGTGACCCTGTCAATGTCTAATCTAATCCCCACGAAAACATACTGATTTTGACATTTCAAGTGAATGTACATGCAGAATGTATGTCTGATATATAACAATGAATCAATGACAGACATTTTACCTTTAACTTTAATTTGCAATTCATAAAGCCAGTAACCCCTCAATAGTACAAATTAAGTAGTAAATACAGAAATATTGGATATATTCAGTACCACGGACAAAGGCAAACAAGGATACATCATAAGAAGTAAGATTATTCAAAAAATAATTTTACTATTTTTTTAAAACATGGTTGAAAATAATTGTGTTTTTAGGTTAGCCAATTATGTTTCAGGCAGGGGTACATTGAAACTTTGAAGAAGAAAACAGCAGAGATTCAATCACAACACTACTGCCATTGCTTGAGGAGCATCTGCATCTAAGATTGCAAGGCTATTTCTTAATTATAAGGCACCCACATTTTTTGCAGTCATCAGTTATTGGCAGCAGTGTGCACCCTAATTAGATTAGTGCATTTGTCTTTTCATGAAGTACAGATGTGCACATGTCATATCACTATGCATTAATAAAGCACTACTTAATATGTGCATGGTATCAACTTTCTGTAGGAGAAATTAAGACCTCTTTTTATTCCCAAAGATGCAACGACAAAAACAGATCTGAGCAGGAATGCAGAACATTATGTTACACATGCCAAGAAAACTACAAAGATGTCATGAGGTAATAGTCATTCTTACAGTACCCCATTCATTACTTACACATGCATGTGTTATATTAACTAAAGAACCACTTACACCTAGCATAAGAAATGAGATACACACTTTGCTTTCCCCGTTAAATCCTCTCCCTCCATCTACTAGCAATAAGATAATCATAGGTTGTGCAATTGAATTAAATACTGCACTTCAAGAAAA
>OX421450.1:15549461-15571961 GCA_949126865.1 Montipora capitata | reverse complement strand
ATCTTCCTGGATAACGCAGTGCATATATACTTAAAATCTGGGTTTTTAAACTCCTTGTTGGTGCTTGTTTGTACGCAGCAATTAAGGCCGTTAATTCATTAATATTTGAGCAAACGTCGGTTTTCGATTCCTGATACGCTTGCAGTAACGTTTCACTGCCTTTTGGGGTGATGACTTTGCACAGAGAGCTTTTTCATTTGACGTAGCTTTACCCACTCTGTAGTAAGCCTAAATCCGCCAGTGAGTGATGCAATTTTTGTCATCGCCTCATTGTAGTCCTTTATCACATCGTGCTCGGCTTTCTCACCTGACGAGTCATCCCCTGACGAGCTTTCAGGCCTTTCACGCCATTGCCCGGGTGTCCAAAGAGGATCTCTGCTGGGTGTTTCAAATTCCAATGCCGACGATAAAAACATTGCGGCCAGGCTGGGAGAAAACTTGACAATTCTGAAAAAGTTTCCATATTTTATCAGTAAGCTTTAGTTTTGTACACGTAGCGCGCTGCTCAAAACTCCTGGAATTTACCCCTTTCATCGCCGTCAGCGACGGCGGGCGAACCCAAATTCAATTTTGTGTTGTAGCGACGCAAAAATAAATAATCATGAAATAATTATCTCACTTTTAAGACATGTGTATCAAACCCTTTTGATGGGCACAAAATGAAGGAAAACTATTTTTGGTTGCGAAAACCGGTGGACCGCTTTTAGCGGGACTGCCACTTAAAGGTATTTTAATCAATGAGGGAGAAATCAAACTAACACTTTTTGCTGACTATATGACTTGTTTTCCCAGAGATATTGCATCACATCATCGTTTATTGGCAACTCTGCATATTTTTTTAAAAAAATTCTTCAACCTTCGAGTTAATAATGATAAAACGGAGATCTTTGCATCAATTAAAATCCTGGGAATTGTATTTCATTATCATACAGCATCAAGGATGAGAGCCAACTTTGACTTAGTTCTTAAGTCTATCAAAGATATATTGAACATGTGGAAGTGGAGAGGGAAGAAGTCAGATTGTTAAATCTTTTATTATACCAAAATTCTTGAGTAAAGCGGTGTTGATTGCAGTTTCAGAAGAGTTGATTTAAGGTTAACAGTTTGATTTACCGTTTCATTTGGAAAGGTAATGATAAAATCAAGCGTTCCGCTCTCATCAACGACATCGAAGATGGTGGACTTGGATGCAAGACCATTCAATCGATGATTCTAGCTCAGAGGGTGATGTTATTAAAAATATTTGCAGATGAAGAAAACAGGAGTTTTTGGAAGACAATACTAGATCATTTTATTTCTCCAATAGGTGGAAATTTCATCCTTAAGGTGATTCCCTGGTAATGCACAGCGCATCCTGTTCTGCGCATAACACAGCGCAGGCCACGTTCCTATTCAGGCATGGCTAAGAGGCGTTATGGTCAAATTTCACGGCTCAGTTCTGGTTTCTTTGTCCCTCAAGTCTCAACGGATATTTCTAAACAAAACAATGTTTCAATTTAACCATAAAGACTCGTGGCTATGTGTGGATATTGATATATCGAACCATTGTTAATAGATGTGATCGAACCTGGCCAAAAACATTTCAAAATGGCGACCGCGCTATCGGGATTCTTCACAGATCATCATCTGCGAACGCGAACACGAGGCACCCGAGCACTTCGATCGTCCTCGCGAACTATCGGCAAATCACGGTACTGTTTGCGGAGTCCGGAGTTTGGTACTCTTTGTTTGTATGCGTATGTTTTCGGAAAAACTGACACGATGGCAATAGTGCCTACTCGTATGCACAGTATCCCCAAAAAATTGAAAGTGACGCAGACGCAAAAATAAACGCACGCAATACGCGTATACGCGTTTTTTTTGACGCGTCTAAAATTGCGTATTGTATACGCGTTTGTGCCTTTGTTATTCATAACCGTAATTTTGCTTTTCCTGGTATTGTTTACGAAGACAAAAGAATAAATTGCGTGACTGCCGACAAGTCGAAAATTTGCATTTGCATGTATGTCGCTTTGATTACTAATCAATCAATTCCACAGGGCATTATTAGCTCTCGCCCGCGCGTGCCCAAATTTAACCGAATACTTTTCCTTACAGAAATACCAAATAAATGTGATCAGCGCATCCATTGAGCCTTTGAAGAAAAATTTTGCGTCTGAAGTGAAAGCACTGTACCCGTTGAAATCAGAAAATCATTCCCAACAGAGCTGAAGATGTGAATATTACATGAATTAAAATCGTGTTTGTCACGTGTCGGCAACCGTGTTTTACTTCACTGTCGCGCTGAAAATCCACGCCAAAAAATCATTCGTTGCTGCTGCATTTACAACAAAACAACTCAAGCTGCAAAATTCTCAGCCTTACGATGAATTTCTGTACAAAACTGCTAATGATGACCCCTTTGCTAAAGAGTTGTGTTTTTAGTTTACGACTAAGCGGATGTACGGTTACGAAGTTTGTTTTGATACTGTATTATCGCTCTCAACGCTTTCATGTAAATTTTGATGTTAAAAAGGTTCTTGTGTGCCGTCTGTCGATAGGTTTATATTTCTTCAAAAGTAAGCTTGATCTTTTTTTTTTTTGGGCTTTAAAACACAAATATCTAGCCAGAAGGACTTTGCGCTGGTGAGATTTTTTGCTCTTTTAGTGACGCCCCGACCAGCGAACACGCAAATTATTTTCACATTCACCACACCGGAAACGATTGAGAAAAAACAAAGACAAGGCAACAAAAGAAAGACAAAAGGAGAGCTCATAAATACTAATGAGCCTTTGTGCGTATGTGTTGACGCGCATCCGCGTTTTTTTTGACGCGTTTACGCGTTTTGCGTATGCACGTTTTTTGCGTATATTTTGGTTCGCTTATCTCCGAGCTGCACTGTAGCAGGGCCGGACGGCTTTTTCCGGCCCTGCTCGCGCCATCGCGTACGGCCCTCATACGGGGATTTTCTCAATAGTTTTGCAATGAAAGCGCGCGCGGGGCCGTACGGGTCATATGATAATAGTCCATCCTGACTCAGATACTTAAGTTATTTCTTAAGTATTGTTTGTGCATAATTGTGAAGCTGGTTTTGGAATTGTACGAGCAGCCTTCGCCGTTTCCGTCGCCGTCGCCGTCGTCTTTGCTTTCGCCAGCTCCAGTCCCGCTAGTGCCCGGTAATGCGCGGCAATTCTACGTTAACTCCCTCCAACTGAATATCCCTAGCTTCCCTTCTCCGAGCATTGGCTAGTTATTTAATATGTCTTTTACAGCATTGCTCAGCTCGAAAAACGACATGTTTTGGCTGTGGCAACACTTTAAAGCCCAATTTTTCTATATCTCCACCTTCAGGAGATCGGCTTGTCATCGTTTCAAAGATGGCGCGAGGATGGACTTCATCATCGGACTTGCAAAGGGAAACGCTTCAGAAAGCCGGGAAATGTTTATTTTCAGTGTCATATCCACTGTGTACAACGGAAACAACATTTTTTGTAAGGCAGATGATGTTCATTTCCTCTAGAAATCGAAACCTTGCTCACAATTATGCACAAGAAATACTTAAAGGGGCTATTTCACGCAAAATATTTCATGACACCCAAAATGCCTAAAAGGTAGAATGAACATTGCAATAACTACTTAAAACTGTTGACCAACATAGAAGAAATACAGCAAAATGAAAGAGAAGCTTTTGGGTAGCAATGCTCACACGTTATTTTCATTATTTAGTTTATTTAGTCACCCGGTGTTTTCCACAGAACCCGTCACCCCGTGTTTTCCACAGAACCCGGCACCCCGTGTTTTCCATAGACCCCGGCACCCCGTGTTTTCCATAGATCCCGGCACCTCGCGCCCCGGTTTTTCCACAAAATCTCCACCAAACCATTTGGAAGGGGGTCGGGGGATTTTTTCTTCTGTGTTGTTTCGTTTTCTTTTGTTTTCCCGAAACTACAACATAAAACAGAAAAGTAAACAAAAAGCGAATGAATCCATCCCTGAGTTGGAAATTCGCTGATAGATAGCCGATTCCGAAAGACTTGCAGTAATGCTTGCAGTAAACGTCTGAAGGTGGCGTGACATATTGATGTTAATTTCCGCAAGAAGTTCACTTGTTTCACGGCGTGGAATATTTCTTAGAGATTACGACCTTTTTTCACGGTGTGAAATAGTTTCACGGTGAATGTGATTTTTTTCACAGCGTGAAAGAGAAATTTCACTCCCATTCCAATAATTTCAACATTTTCACGGCCAGGACCCTGAAAATAGTCATAGCGTGAAATTTGGATAAGCCCCCAAATCGCGTGAAGGGTCATAAATTGCGTTCATAACTGGGATGATCATAGCTTCATTTGGTTACAGTTTGTGGCTGCAATCGAAAAACAAACCGCCTTCGATTTTCAGCTCTGCGCCTCAAGGCCAGAGTAAACATGAAAGAGGAGGTTTGAGCTGATACAGCACCCGTAATATCAACAACAATTAACATTTTCATTTACAGCCCCTGTCTGTTGCTTGCTTTGATCGGTGCATCTCAGTGAACGCCTACTTAACGCCTTGTTGCATTGAACATGCAAGCTAACTCTATGAATAAGATGAATTCGAGTTATTGAATTTAAAATGTCCATTTTTTCTGCATTTCACATTCTCAACGCCTAGTGAGGGCAACCAAATTTGTTTTAAATGCCTTCAGTACGTGTCATGTGGGTTGATGAGTGACTTCAAATTCGCAAAAACGAGCTTCAAGGGTGCGAGAGTCGGCTCTCATTATCGACGATAAAGTAAAGGTAAAGTAGCTCTACTTAACGTCGGTACTTCCTTTCAGCTATGAGGCTGGTATCAATAGAAGCTGACGGTGCCTCCTTTACCCCCCTCCCTCTGTTGATCAGTGCCTCATTATGGTAATGAAGCTACAGCTGCACAAATCAGAGGAAAGTCCAAACAGAGGTTGAAGTCTTACGACCTCTAACTATCTAAGACGCACACCAGTCAATGAAAAGAGAAATCAAATCAAATAAATAAATAAATAAATAAATAAATAAATAAGTATAAATCAGAAAATCTTTACATGGCATGTGCATCTCAAGTATTTGAAATACCGCGTGTGACGGTTTAGAACAAAAATTAACAATTATTCGCCGAAGGCGAGGAGAATATCTGTGAATAATTGCTTTAGCATAATAGGCCACGTTCGATATATCAATATTCCGGCATTGCTACGAGTCTTTCTGATCAAATTTCAAGGCTCAGTTCTGTTTTCTTTGTCTCACAAGTCTCAAGGGGGATTTCTAAACAAAACAATATTCAAATTTAACCATAAAGCCTTGTAGCCATTGTGTGAATATTGATATATCGAACGTGGCCTATTACATAGGTTATTATTTGAAAAATAATCTAATATCAGTCTGGCCTCTCTGACTTTATCTCCAAAAGATCTAACAAGTGCTGACCATCTGATGCACTCATTTCTAATTCCGGCCATCCATCCTCGTTACTCCCAGAGAGAACCTCAGCATCTTAACATCTTAACCTCGTCTGTCACCTCGACAAAACGGCTTGCGGCCATTTTGAAAAAAAAAAAAAAAACGTTTAGGTGATTATCGCGTAATAACCACCTCTAGTGCAACCAATCAGCGCAGAGAATTTTCAATAATCACCTATGTAATTATACTAAGGTAGTTTATTCCAACCAGGAGCCCATCTGGAGCGTGCAACTTCCATATAGCGTCTGTGAAACGGCGTTTTCACAAGTAGGTTTATTTTTAGACTAGCCCTTCCCGCAAATTAGGTCAAAAAACAAAGGTAGTTCCGGTTCAGTGACCCTATGACGTCAGCTTAATTTCTTGTAATTGGTCATCGGGCTCCTGTGGGAGTCTCATTCGCGGGAAATTCAATCTAAAAATAAATCGGTCTGTGAAAACGCCGTTACACGAACACAGTAGAGTTGTGGGCTCCGGGTCACGGGTTCCTGTTCCAACTCAGTACTCTAACAATCCAATTTTTTCCCATCGCTTACCTCCCTCATGTTGTTGTCGAGTTGTGATCACTGAATCTGTGGCAATGGAAATATCTGGCAATGTGTGGATTGTAGTAGGCTTGACTGTTTCCTTTTCATCGATATCTGGCTCAGCTTGTTAAAATATTGAAATAATAAAGGAAAATACGAGCGTCTATTTACGTTGTGAATGCAAAGGTAACACTCTGAACAAAATTACACCCGCGTTGATTTTCTGGCCTCAAACCAATTTATTAAAAAAGGTTGTTTAGTGAGGAAGGCATGGTACATTTTACTTAGAGCAAGACAGGCGCAGATTCGTAAACAACTTAAGTAGGTGTAGAGTTGTGGCAACTACAGAGGAATAAAGTTGATGAGCCATACAATGAAGTTGTGGGAAACAGTAGTGGAAGCTCGACTAAGGGCAGAATTGAGCACTTGTGGGCAGCAGTATGGTTTCAATCCAAGAAAGAGTACTACAGAATGCAGCGTTTGCTTTAAGGATGTTGGTGGAGAAGTACAGATAAGGCCAGAAGGAGCTGCCTTGTGTCTTTGTAGACCTAGAGAGAGCATATAACAGGGTACCGAGAGAGGAACTGTGGCATTGTATGGGGAATTCTGGAGTGGGAGAGAAGTATGTTAGAGTGGTACAGGTCATGTATGAGAGCTGTAAGACAGTGGTATGTACTATCGATGTGACAGGTGAGTTCAAGGTGGAGGTGGGACTGCACCAAGACTCAGCTTTGAGGCCCTTCTTGTTTGTTATGGTGATGAACAGACTGACAGATGAGGTTAGACAGGAACCTCCATGGACTATGATGTCTGCAGATGATATTGTGATCTGTAGTGAGCAGAGCAGGTAGAAGAAAATCTAGAGAAATGGAAGTATGTTTCAAGTTTCTAAGTTTTATTTATTTACAAGAAACAGTTTAAGTTGTTACTAGGCTGGCTTGCAAATAGCGAGAAGCTAATCGTGGCAAGCCAGACTTTACACGAAATTATTTAGACATTTTTTTATTATTATTACATACAACAACAACATGTAAACATTACTCTTTGTGCTTTTAAATATTTAGAAAGTAGAAGAATTTAGGAGAAAAAGAGAAGAAAGCAGTCTAGGTAGAAGAACAATAATGTAAAGAGGAAAACTACAGACTATACTTAACCTCAGTTGGAAATTTAATTTTTCATCTTGCTAATTAAGGTATCTATACTTTCACTGTCAAAATAGCCACGGATTTAGTCTGCGCGCAACGCCGGTATCCTTGTAACACCTCAGGGTTTAGGAGACAATGCTATTCAAGTCCCCAGGGAACTCATTTGCCTATTTATGCAAACCTTCTCTGGATTTCGGTCTCTTTCGCAAAGTTACGCCGTTCTGGTCCACTGTGAAATTTTTTGCTTTGAATTTTGAGTCTCGCGTCGCCGAAGCCGCAGCACTTCATTATGGCCGTTCCAGCGGAAGCTTTGGCTAACCGTATACAAGTTCAGGGCCCAGGAAAAGGACAGCCGCTAGTACAGGACCAATAGGTTCAAGCTCAAGAACAACAACTTCAAGCCGAAGCACAACAACCTCAAGCGCCACCGGGCGCTGCGGCTGCCCAAGTTCAGGTTGGCGAGGTTATGTTTTTCACTCTCAGGGCCCGGGTCTTTACTTTACATGTCCACCGCGTGCTTTGCCAAGTTTTGCCATTTATGTGTCACTCTGTGGTGCCGCCTCGCTCGTTTGTGTCTGTTGTTGTTTCGTTTTTGCTATTCCGTTCACTTTGCCCCCTTCGTGTGTTCGACCTGAGAAAGAGTTTGGTCGTGTGTTCGACCTGAGAAAGAGTTTGGTCGTGTGTTCGACCTGAGAAAGAGTTTGGTCGTGTGTTCGACCTGAGAAAGAGTTTGGTTGTGTGTTCGACCTGAGAAAGAGTTTGGTCGTGTGTTCGACCTGAGAAAGAGTTTTGTCGTGTGTTTGACCTGAGAAAGAGTTTGGTCGTGTGTTCGACCTGAGAAAGAGTTTGGTCGTGTGTTCGACCTGAGAAAGAGTTTGGTCGTGTGTTCGACCTGAGAAAGAGTTTGGTCGTGTGTTTGACCTGAGAGTTTGGTCGTGTGTTCGACCTGAGAAAGAGTTTTGTCGTGTGTTTGACCTGAGAAAGAGTTTTGTCGTGTGTTCGACCTGAGAAAGAGTTTGGTCGTGTGTTCGACCTGAGAAAGAGTTTGGTCGTGTGTTCGACCTGAGAAATAGTTTGGTCGTGTGTTCGACCTGAGAAAGAGTTTGGTCGTGTGTTCGACCTGAGAAATAGTTTGGTCGTGTGTTCGACCTGAGAAAGAGTTTTGTCGTGTGTTCGACCTGAGGAAGAGTTTGGTCTCAAGCGACCACTGCCCCAATAACTGCCTAGAGGCCACGATTTTATCCGTATCCACGTCGCCAGGCCCCTGTGTGCTTCTCCTGTGGCAAGCGAGGCCACTTTGCAAGGTCTTGTAATTAACTCTCGATCTAGGGCAGTTCCGGCCACCGTAAACAAAATTAGAAGTGTTACACCCAGATTTAGTTAATATGTGGCGTTATTTAAATGTTTTTCATGCAACTCATATCGTCTCGTTTTTTGTTAGTTTCTTTTTATTTTTCTTTATTATTACTATTATTTTTCTTTATTATTATTATTATTATTATTATTATTATTATTATTATTATTATTATTATTATTATTATTATTATTGTTTTTTATTTGTAGTCGGACTTACTTCTTTCCCCTCCCGCTCCTTGCCGTACCAGAAGGGAATTCTAAACCACATCCTATAACCTGTCTCAGGACGGGTTCCTGGTCCGGCCAGGCTGGCGGGTGTTGCCCTCCCTTTTCTTTTTCTATGTTCTTTTTGTTTGGGGTCTACCTTCGCATAGATCGTCGTTCCTTTTTTTTTTCCCCATCCTTTTCATCCTAGATCAAGCCCCCCCATTCCTTTGCGGACAAACTTAAAAGTTGTTTGCTGCGATTACGAGGGTCGTCATCCCACCAGATGGGCCGCACCTCTTCCTTAGAGACTGCTATCTCTTCCGTTCCACCAACAAGAAAGGCGCCGTATCGAACAAACCATTCATTGGTTCTGCGATTGCTAATCGTCTATCCCTCCACTTGGCTACACTCAGAATACATAATGGCGAAACTATGCACCGCTTCCGTAGCGGGTGTTCGATAACTATGTCTCTCATAGGTGTTTCCCCAGAAAATGTAGCTAGGCATGTGGGGTGGAAATCCCTCTAGACGACCGAACACTACATGCAAACAGAAATGGTCGTGAAGATGTCCCACGCTAATTCGGCTTTGCTTGACAGCGCTTCAACGGTTGCAAGGGATCCTTCTGCGGCAATTTCAGTAACAAATCTGTTTCGCGTCACAACGGAATTGCACGGTTTTTCTCTCGCCTTTCCTTACAAGTTTATATGATCTTGTCTTGGAAGGGGAGTTATTTGTTTTCTGAGTTTTGGGGAGAGTATTATTAAAATCCTTGTTGCGGTTTTGTTTTCCGTTTCGATTGCTTTAGAGCGGAAGGCGGTGACAAAATCTCCCTTCCCATAACTTAGTATCGGGAAGGCAGTCAGTGGTTGTATTGACAGTGAAAATGGTATACTATCGGCATAAAAGTTTTCAGTTTCTAGACTTTCAATTAGTTTTGTTCTAATCGACTTCTTAAAACAATTCATATTTTCTTTTGAACTAACCTTTTTTGGGGCAACTGCTATTGCGCCTTTCGCAAATATAATCCTGTCTGACATCACAGTATATGTCATTATATACTAGACCTTTCCTAACAAAGTACATTTCAGCACATGGACCATTGCCACTTGGTTGATGTATTGCCCAGGGGCTTTTCTTTGGAGTAACCACAGTACTCCTGTTGCATATCCAAGTCCACTTTTCATTCTGTTTTTCCAAGCCAATAAAATATTCGGATTCCAACTTCAGTTCTATAAGTTTCTGCTCCAGGAAATTGATTTCCTGTTGATGCTCAATACATACCAGATGGCTCCCACTTTCCGAACATAAATTTCTGCTTTCATTCCATTTAGGGCGTTGTGCCGGTGGTAATTTATAAACAGTGTACTCGTGACAGTTGTAATAAAACGTTGTACCTATAGTAATAATATATAGATTAGCGTAGCTCCCGTTTTTAACCCCAGAAAGCAATAAATATCTATGGAAATACTTATGCTTCTGCATAAAGCACAAAATTAATAATCATTAGTGTATATAGTTTACAGTGATCAAAGACCTCTGAGCTGACAGCAGTAAACGAAAGAGCCTTCAGCAAACAATAACTGACGACTTTCATGAACAAGTAAAACCGAAATTATATGCGCAGTAACCTCTTTCACAACATTTTCCGTTTGACTGATAATCTTTACACCCTCCCTCTTCAGTTTAGAACAACAGCAGAAATTAATAACTAAAAAGTCAAGCTGAAGCGTAGTAATTCGCTTACTCGACTGCAATTTCATAGTCAAACAAAGCGGCTCACGACTGGACATCCATTTCACACGAAAAGCCTATAAATCGAAAGGTATTAATTAAGTGTGGACAGTCGCCACAGTAATAATGAATTCAGTTCCAAAATAAGCAACCGTAGCCGGCCACAAAACCGTGTGACAAATAAGACAAACGATTGTTATAACTCAATCGGTGTTGAGATTTTGCCAAAAATTGCAGGTTCGAGCCTATCAACCGCTTTTCTCAGTCTTATCTGGTATTCGCTTTTGCATCCAACCAAGCATAGATTTATTTTTATTTTGAAAAATGTTCTTTTTAAAGCGATAAACGATACTGAAATACCTATAATATTTTCAAAAAAAGATGATTTGACAAAAAAAAAATCAATGCTTAGCTATATTCTGTATTTGGGGGTGAAACGTGCCACATAAAAAAAAAAAAATTCAATTCAAAGACCTTCAGTTATAAAAACGAGCGATAAAAAATAGGAACGACGTTTCGACCGCTCCACGGTCATTTTCAAGACCGTGGAGCGGTCAAAACGTCGTTGTTATTTTTTATCGCTCGTTTTGATAACTAAATGTTTTAGTAAGAACTTATTACTTCGAATTCAAAGACCGCCGGAAATTTAGCTTTTTTCTCAAACCGAAAGTCAGTTCGTTTACGCATGCGCAATTGATCTGAAAACGAGCGCGAGGAAGGGCGAGGAAAACCCTTCGATGCAAACAATAGTTTGTGCGGTTATTTGTGCTTGTGAGTGGGTTTTCTGGCCAGCTCATGATATGATGACGTCAGTCAGCGGAAGTAACATTTCACTTCCTTAGCAACGCGCGAAAAATCCGTCTGTGGGCTTCTCTCGAGGCTTTCTTCGCTTAAATTTCTCAAATTTCGTCGCCTCTTCTCTCGTGCTCTTTCCTGCTCTTTATCCCGTTGCTCGTCACTAATATGATTTCACGCCAGAAAAACGCCGGTTTGCCAAATGCAACGCTGCCACTCGTATCGTCACGTGATGGTGAAATGTTTGATCAGGAGGAAAACAAAAATCGGCTCAACTCAGATGGGTCGCTTGCAGGAAATTAACTCAAAGATCAATTGCTTAATTTGTAAGAACAGACGGAATCTACTCAACGCGCCGGTCGGATCCAAGGAATGGTGGAGGCAAGTGCATAATCTATCACAGCGTCGTCATTCTTCTGCAAAGGTTTATTTAGACACACAATCTCTACAAGAACTCAATGATTATTTTGCTGATTTCTGCTGGGACCCAGATTACAAAGAGCCTACGCCGGCGGAGGTTTGTGAAGAAATCCAGGCACCGGAGATATCAGAAAGACATGTATGGATGTGCCTACAGTATTTAAAGATCCTAGCTGGAGTGTTTCAATGGAATACATCAAAATGTAAATGGTCTCGTTTTCAGAGATAAAGTGGAATAAATAAAGTGCATCAATAAAACTCTTTGTTTGACCTTGAACCGACAAAGACGATCTGTCACATCACGAGCTATAGTACGTCTTTAGTACGTCTGTAATTTCTAATTTTAGCGTGATTCCTATTCGCAGCGAAGAAAATGACATAATTTAGCAATATCCGGGAAAACCAAAAGGCGGACAATTCCAAAGCCTTTTATTTTCACTAATCCTTCAGACAGTATGAATAAACAAGCCGGGAGCTCCGCTTTTAGGCTTGGCTAAATCTATATATTAACTTAACCTACACCATACAGACCAATTTACCTGATATATGTGACAGTTTCTCTGTTGTTGAAACTAATGTTGTGCTTTCTCTGGAGGGGGTAGTCACGGTTTTAGGCGGTGCCATTGTAGCCGTTGACGCAGGATAATGTGGCATACAGGTTCCCTTGCATTCATCTGCAGAGGAGGACACAGTCAAAGTCAATTTGCAAGAAACTTGTGGCAGGGAGAGGTAGGGTTTCCATTTGAACCTGTGTAAATTCTATCCCGATTTAACTTGACATTATTTTGAAAAACTTGTCCAGGCATCGAAAACACCAGCCAAAAAAAGCGGTTCGACCCCAATCGACCCCTAGTCGTCCGCCGGTTAGCTCAGGTGGTTGACCAACGAACTACCGCGCTGGAGGTTATGCCTTCTTAACCCGGACAAACACACTAAGAAGAAAGATATGCTTTAAGTTGTATTGATATCTAAACGTCCCAGTCTTTTTGGATAAAGATGACGAACCACAGACCTGTCTCAAATTATTTCTTAAATTAAGTCTGTGGGACATTAAAGAGCACACAGTGGGAAAAAAAAGAGTACGTAGCTCCTCGCGGTGTGGTCTGACCTTAACAGGACATGCTAAAAATTGGGGCCTTGCTGTGTTGTGTGACCCCTCCGCCATAGGGATCCTATGGTAAAAAAAAAAAAAAAACGAAAACCCACGTAAATTGCGACTTACGGCAGTCGATTGCAACTGGCACTATGCAGGTGCAAAACTATCTAATTCGGATGACTTCTTCATTCTTCAAATCTAGAAAGTTAGACTTTCAAATTAAGCAATTTGACACAACTTAATCTAGTACGGAATCATCGTTATCATCTTTATCGTACTATCATTTCTAACGAATCATTCATTTTTAAAGAGCATCCTATATGTAGAATGTAACCTCGATGAGCATTCACCCACCCAGCCAGGGTACATCAGACACCCGAGACCGACTGCTTGAGCCTACGACCTTCCGACTTCTACAGCTGAACTAGGGAACTAGGCCATAAAACTAGGTTCAGATCACTACCGTTACGTACATGTAAAAGTGTAGTAGTATGCTCCCAATTATTGCAGAGGAGATTGTAGATTTTATGCCCGGTGAATAAATAAACTATAAATTTATTTATTTTCTATGCATATGTTTATATCTGTTTGTTCCTTGTAAATCCATCCACTTTGTTCGCGATGTTTTATTCCATTACTATGATAACGTTTTATCAGTTTGTCCCTGCCAGTTAGCTTATCGCATCGCGGAAGTCGACGGCTTGCCATTGATTCAAGTCCATTTGGCAGTTGTCGGTTTTTCAACAGTACCATTCACCGAAAGACTTCGCTATTCAATATTGATAATTATCCTTACGTAAAAGAATTACATTCTCACAATTATTATAAAGGACATGGAGATGAATTTTAACAACTTCTAACATTGCTAGTTTATTTATTGCGTTCCGACGAAGCAGGACGCATCCTAATCGGTGTCGTTCTACGAATGTCCCTTTTATGAAAGTCCCGAATTTGTTTCGCGGGTATCGATTGTCATGCCATGCGATTTCAAGGTTTGGACGCCATCTTGGACTGGCTGGCGGACGGGCACACATCACCTCGATCTGATGAGATTGAGAATCTGTCATGCCTCGACATCGGGTTCGTATCTCAAAAATTCCCCGTATTTATTCCACATGCGTTGCAGTTATGCGGACGTTTTCTTCGCTGTTTTCCCAAAGGTAAGCGAAGTTGTGTTGATTTATTCGAAGTATCACAGTGTTTGCAGTAAACAGACGCTGCAATTCGCTCCCGCGCAGCAATTTGTGCCGGCAACGATGCCGAGTTGTGATTTATCAACTCAGCTGCTTTTCACAGGAGATTAAAGTTCTCTCTGCGTTCTGCCTGAAAGCACCCTACAATTAAGTCCACTTTCCCTGAACATTTCTGGGCAATCAGTACGATAAAACATACTGTTTTGCTAGACATCGAACGCACTTTACTAATCCATGATTACTAATAGTTTATTATTGGTTTGTACCTGTTTGTTCCTCGCAAATCCATCCCCTCTGTATATTGCCTTTTATGCTGTTAAACGATCCATAGAAACCAGGAGGAAACTCTTTTGCAATAAGAACATAACGGTCACCATCACGAGGTTTGCCTACTTGCCATTTATCGAAAGTCAGTGGCTTGTCATTGATCCATGTCCAATTTCCAGTCGCTTGGTTTTTAAACAATCCTATGTGCCATTCACTGTATGGCTTTGCCGTTCGGTTTTTGATATTTTCATAAATAAATTCCCACTCCTTTATTGTCTCCATGACGACAAGAGATTTTTTATTAAATTCACATGACAAGTTTGCTTTTGGCCAGTCCATCTGCTGACCACGATCCTCAAATGTGTAGCATGAGCAGGCTTTCTCTCCATCTATCAGGTTACATGCAGGGCGAAAGAAAAGCAAAAAAAAAAACAACAACAACAACAAAAAAACAAAATGCAGGAAACATAAAAAAGGTAAAGTATCTCACGTTTAATGTCTGGTCCCTCGGAAAACATTTAGTTTTTCCGATAGATCTTACGCTTTCCGAGACGAAGTCGTTCAAAACAACAGGACTCGAGAGACTTCCCCGTCAACAATCAAAGCAAAGCAAATTAAACAAACAAATAGCTTGCGTAGCAAGCGTTTCCGTGAGGGAACGTGCAAGGATGGCACAGTCGGTTAGTGTGCGGCCGTCGTGCAAGAGGTCCTGAGTTCGATCCCTGGATCTCACATCCTTGTTTCGACTTCTTTCCTTTTAGTGTAGCCTAAGTAGCTTTAGAAACCTGTAAAAAGGAGCACTGATGGAGAGGGGGGAGTAAAATGAGCGCACCGTCGACCTCAGGTTTGTCAGTTGAATTACTGTTACGAGTTATCGACGATAAATATGGTTGCTTTGCTTTTTGCTTTGCTTTTGCTTTGCTTTGCTTTGCTTCTGGCCACGTGAAAAGTGAAGCGAGACAAAAAAGAAGGAGGGCGGGGTGGGAACGGAAGAAAAAAAACTATCCGTTTCCCCCCCTCGTTTGTCTTGTCCCATTTTTTGCCAGGCCAAAACATTGAAAATGCACAGAAAACGCTTTCTACGCAGGCCAACAAACAAAAGAAGAGAAACAACGTAATCTATCCAATTCCCTTTGAAGACCAAATCGTACTTCATCAAAGAAGTCATTTTTGTAGCCGTTTCCGTTCTTTTTTTAAGCGTTAGGCCAGATGTTTGATGGAAGTTCATTGACTTCCTTTCTTTGTCAGCAGCTCCTCTTCAGCTTTACCCCAAGCTGAGGAGCAGAAAAATTATAATGTAATGAAGAGATAATATATTATATGTGTATATTTTTTCAATGGTGACTCGCGGAATTATAATGTATGCAGCCAAAAAAAAGTGTGCTTGAGAGCAAAAATATGAGCGACTTTAAAAAAGAAACTGTTTGCTTCGCTGTATTACGGGGTTTCTGGTCTTCTGAGTGTTTTCTGTCGCTTTTTACGTTTCTTAGGGAATTTTTAGTGTCATTGTTTTTCTCTTTTTTCGTAATATGTGCCGTTCAATCTTCAATCGCAGGAAAACTCGCGACCAGAAGAAAAGGAAAAACATTAAAGAAATAGTTCAAAGCATGATTTAATTCTTTTTCTTTTGGATAAGGTAAAAAAAATGCAAAGCTATTTGTTCAAGGTATCAAAAAGTGTATATCTCGACAGCAAACAAGATATCCGAAGCTCATGATCGTAGTGGATCTTGTTTCTTTTCTTTCGTGACACACTTGACGATCAAGCTGGGGCTACTATAGATCGTTTTTACTGTCACGCAACAAAAAAATAAAATCGAAACAGTTCAATCAAATAAGCCAAAAACTTGGAATGTTGTAGGCGACAAATTCATAAATCACCTCACCAATTCTCAAGTCTGTGCGATACATCGTTTCTGAGTTATTTGTCGAAGCGTTTCACGCAACTTTATAGAGTTTTGTCTGGCGCCACCATGTTGGTGCACCACCGTTGTGCACCAATATGGCGGCCAGAAATCAACACGAACATCTGGAATTCACTTTGCGACTGAAAACGCTTACTTTTCACTCATGAAATAAAATACACGTGTATGAGCACACCTCCTAATGTACTTGAAACGCTCAGACTGCTGAGATTCATAAGCATCGATATTTTTTCCAACCAAACAACTTTGTATCACGGTGTTACGCAAGGAGACAATTCGGAAATTCAAAATGCTGTATTTTCGAAACGAAAGACTTCATGGAAGTGGACATCTGCAAAAAAATTAATTTCTAAGTCATCATCAACCTCCTATAGATAAAAATTCAACTTATATTTCTTCCCCCCTTTTTCATAAGAGGCAAGTGTCTCTTCTCTCTCTTTTAAATCCTGATTTTGTCCGCCGCTCACTCTTTTTTCGCCGCTCATTTTTTCTGCAGCTCACTTTTTCTTTCGCCGCTCATTCTAATATCTTTTCTGCTTTTTTTTCGCTGCCCATTTTTTACGGCTGTTCAAAAAAAGTGGGCGGCAAATAAAAAAGTAGGCACGCATTGCGTACATGTGGTAGTGCAGTAACACAGCGCTGTATAAAATAGACCCTTCGAGGGTTTTTTACCACCATCTTGTCTGGGGGGCAAACACGGAAAATTTTACAGTAAATGTATGGGATTTTCGCCGAATTTGAACCGCGGTAGCGCCGCTAAAAATAGACAGATTTCCAACTTTTGCCACTACTTTAAATAGTTTTATTGACATCATTCATTCAACAAAAAATAAGGTCATTAAGCAAGGTATGACGTCCGTAAATTCGAATAATAAATCTTCTCATGTTGCTTCTAATTTTGCGGCAATTTGCCGTGATGATTTTAGAAGGGTTTGTATGGAATCTTAAAAATTCGTTTATGGCCGTTGTAGCCTGAATCTGTTCTTTACATTTCATGAAAAATAATCTCAGGATAAATGTCTTTTAGAAGACACTATCACTGTGGAAAGCTGTCTCTTTTTAGCGGCGCTACAGCGGTTCAAAGCGGTCGGCCAAAATCCCATACATTTACTGTAAATTTCGCTGTGTTTGCCCCCCAACCAAGATGGCGTCAAAAACCGTGGAAGGGTCTATTGTCAACTGAGCTGCGTTATGCCTTCCAAGGAGATTCAAGTTATCTTTGCGTAATATGGAGCTCTAATAGTACACGATATTGTTTTGGTACCGTATATCATTATAGTGCAACTGTAGATGTCTTAGGTAAATAGCCCCTTGAGAAGCCATGTGATTACTTCTAAAATACTAAATCCCAGAAAGATTGAAGAAAATAAAACGGAATCGAGAAACATTGCCTTCGAGGCTGACATTTTGATCATTTTCAAGTTCCCTTACTAGTTATTTTCCCCACAAGTTTGAGCGTGCACTCTGAGCCTCTGACAGCTTTCTAAGACAAACGTTCACTGAAGTTAAGCCCTCTCGGGCCGGGTTAGTATTTGGATGGGGAACCTAAAAAATATACTACTTTGTAACAGAAACATAGGACCGAATATTCTAATTTAACGCTCAAAAAAGCGAACTAAGCAAGGTACAGATTTTGTTAGCCTGCTTTATGCGAAACAAATATTGATGCAAAAGTAAATAAATATTGATACATAGTTTTTAGGAAGACCAGAAGTTTTCAGGAAGTGTCGATCGAGAATAATATATTTTGCCATCAGCGACAAAATTTGCGACAAGAAAACAACTTAAATTTTGAACCGAGAATATAAAAAGTTACTATGCATCAACGAAAAACATTTTGGGAGATTTTTGACACGTTCAATACTTCTATTGTACTTTTGCACACGTAAATTGCAAAATCGAAAGTGACGTTCACGGGGCGCCGTTTTCAAGTTTATACCTTGCATGTTTATTCGCGAAACAAAGGATACATCTGTGTGAAAATGATGGCAAGACACCGGGTTTTTGTTTTGTTAGTTTAGTTTTTTTTATTTCAAGAGTTTTAAAGATTGACAAGAAATTTGCGAATTCAACACAAAGATCACAATCGCCCACCTCTTGAGGTTGACCATTGTTTCTGCAAAGCAAAAAATTTACTCTCCTAGACGAGGTTATTTATCACCAGGTAATTCCATGGTTTTGGAAATAGCAGCTGCTTTATTATTCATGAGCGTCACAAATTCTTGCCAATTTTGGAGCTCATTTTGTTGAAACTCAAGCACGCTTTCAACAGACCAGTTTACGTTCGTGAGTTACGCACGCGCTGCGAGCCTATTGCCACCACGGACTTACACTCTTACACTCTTAATCTTACAACCCGGTGACATAGTGTGTTACAGTGCACTACCACAAAAATTTAATTGAGCGGCAGAAAAAAATAAGCGGCGGAAAAAAAAACAGCCGCGAAAAAAAAAAAAAAGTGAGCAGCAGAAAAAAAAAAGTGAGCGGCGGAAAAAAAAGGGGCGGCGGACAAAATCAAGATTAAAAAAAGAGAGAAGAGACACTAGTCTCTTACGAAAAAGTAGAGAAGAAATAGATGTCCCTTTAAAAGCACCGTAAATTGTCCCTTACGAAAAAGGAGAGAAGAAATAGATGTCCCTTTCAAAGCACCGTATAAATCTATTACGGGAGCGCTGATTGACTTAATTCTTGAACCGAAAAAACAGCTTCAATATTACGTGAGTTTTCTTAACTTCCAATTAGGAAATAAAAACAGACAGCAAAAACCCGGGCATTGGGGAGTCACTCAGTGCAGCACTTGAAACCAAGATACTCTGAAAATCGGGGAAACTCGCGTTCATTGACAGATAAAGGGAGGACTTATCACACGACAAGTTCCCTTCAGCCCGCGGCCCGAGCCACATGGATCGTGTCTTGCCTTCTCGACTCGTATGGGTACGTCTGTTTCGCTAACGGATCTAAATGGTGGTGTCGCAAATGGAGGTACTCCATTGTATTTGAATTGCTCACTTTCACAAAGTGTATTTATCTTGGGCAATTTGACTCAAATACACTGTCATATAAATGGCGTGGTACTAATAAGTCGCAAACAGAAGTCATTTGTGAAAAAAAATTCCGTTTTCGAATCGATTTCGGTTAATGAAGGCGCGGGACATAAGTAGGTTGCGTGACACGTAATAATTTGAATGCCACAGTTACCTAGCCCTAACTCGAAAGTCACGCAACATTACCGATTATTTTTCAGCATTATCCACACAAATTAGAAAAATAAACGCAGTTAGCGCATAAAAGGATTAAGAGAAGTTTCAAAAGTGTTAAAGGAGACCGAATCAAGTATGTGTGCTCTTAAATTTGTCTCGTAGCACGATCATAACTTAATTCCCGGCTTAATTCTCGGAACTAGAACACTTTATTCATAGCTTGCATGAAATTACTCTCTTTTAATACGTATATGTATGCTCTTAAATTTGTCTCGTAGCACGATCATAAATTAATTCCCGGCTTAATTCTCGGAACTAGAACACTTTATGAAAGACCTAGGTTTAGCAAAGTGATTTATGACAAGCGGTTTGCGTGCACCAAACGTCGGAATTTTTTGTGAATTTCAGACAAGCTAATCGAACAAATTCAACATTTGACACGTTACGTTCACATACGAACCCAAACAATAGTATTAGAACACATGAGAATTAGAACACATGATGAAAGAACATAATGAAGAACTAGGAGATTTAACGAGATGATTTATGTTAGGCAGTTTGCGTGGACCAAACGTCGGAAATTTTTGTGAATTTCAGACAAGCTAATCGTACAATTCTACGTTCATATTACGAAACCAAACAATAGTATTCGCTTACCTACGCTGTAGTCACAAGGTTCCAAAACCATCAAAATAAGAACGCACAATGATGGTCTCGTCAAAGCCATCCTATATGATTCGCGACAATCGTTCAAGAATGGCGAAGCGGAAGAACTCACTGTTGTCTTCATCTGTGACCTGAGAATTCAGACTTCGTAAGGCGTGACTTGAAGTGAATAGCGGAAGTCCAAAAACACGTCACCCTTGGCAAAATTTATCTATATTTGGAAAATTCGTGTGAATCTGAGATTGTCGAAAACAAAGGAAATTCAAAAATGAAACAGTCACTGATTGGAACAACGATTAAAAAAAGTCACTTACTTAATATTGCAAAATTTCTGAATACCAGGTAGCTTGACAATCATTGCGCCTCTTGGTTAATTCAACTATTATTTGGATTCCCTTCAAGTTATTTCCGATAGTTAAACCAAAGGCTTAAATTTACGGAAAAAGCCAAGTTAAATATCATTTTAAGTTAACTTTTGTATTTTTTGTATGATGCCATAACGTTATGTCTGTGTCCAAAACTTATTCTTGGACTCCATTCGTTTGTAAACGATTGATTCACATTTGAGTGAACAATACTCTCTATGTTAGTATGATAATGAGGAAAAATGCAGACAGTGACATCACAATTGAATTTGTGTAATTGTAGTATAAATAATAGGGAGCTTTTTGAGACACGGCAACCGGAAGTCAGATGTGTTCCCCCTAAAACTACATTCGTATTGCTTAGTATCGTTTCTCCATTTGAGACAATTAGTTTCAAAATTTGCGAGAGACTACATGTACTGTCCTGCCATGCGATAAGTCCCGGCTGCCGCTCGCCGCTCAAAAACGTCGCATGCTTAAGTTCCCTATTAACAGGGGCACCCAACGTCAATTTTCGGAAAATATCTGTTCGGAAGACGATTTGAGATCTATAATTTTCGGAACATTTGTTGTAAAATTTCTTGCTTGCCTGCCTCTCCTAGGATTTTCGAACATCTGAAAAATTGTATAATTGCTCATTTTTAACGGATTTTTACCCTAAAACTGAGGTCACCTAGAATTTTCGGGAGCCTTTTTTCTGGCTAAAAGTTTCGAAAAGGTACGTTTTGATCCCTATAATTTTCCGATCACTAGACTTTTAGCTAGGAAATCCGAACAGATGAAAATTTTTTAGGGGATAAAAATATGCCTATATCTACAGTTTAAATACTAAAATAAGTTTAACAATGCTATGTTTAAGTGGTTTTGAACTATATTCTCGTTGGGTGCCCCTGTATTAAAACGTGATCCAAGTCCTGTTCAAAAGCGACGGATGAATTCAAGCCGGGGATGAAGGCTGGCTTTCACTACCAACATAAGGAAAACTACAAGCAGCATACACGCAGACGCATAAATTTGTTTAATAAGTCTTTTGTTCTGAACGCACTAATGATCAAAACGCTACTGAGCTCGCATTGAGCTTGGGTATCTTGCTTGTGCTTATTCTTTGATCGCTCGTGAACAGAAGAACTTTAAAGACCCACCTTCAGCCACAGGCAGACCACCCTTTGTTAGTGAGGGCCGTTCATTTATAGAAGAAATACAGAACGATAAGGTGCGGTACAATTTGTTCCAATATGCAGAATCTAAAGCAAATGATTCAATAAAAGTTTGAAGAAAATGTTAACTGAGTCATGTGTCATGTTTTTTTCGCCCTCCCGTGCTGTTTTAAGCGCTATTTTGAGAGATGAATATTTGACCTCGGCGGTTAGAACTAACCAAGGAGACAAGGAAGGCAGCAATCAACCGCCGGCGCGAGACCAAGTCCACTTTAAGCTGGAACTGACGCCAAAGCAGTGAAATTCTCACCTTAAAAACACCAGCATCCGATCGATTAGGGATGTCCCCATACCTTCGCCGAATTTGAGCTTCATCTCTCGAAAATTCACCAAGAAAGGCGATCCTGAAAACCATCATAGAGCTTTCTCAATATGATCGATGCAAATTTCATTCTGGGTGTTACGAAGACTAATACCTAAGACCTAAGACCCTGGGGTCTTAGCTTTCGTAGTACGAAAACTAAGACCCCGGTCTTAGTTTTCGTCCTACGAAAACTAAGACCCTTTGTTAATAGTGGTAATTACGGGAAAGATACCCGGGAAAACTTACCTCTAGTCAGAGGTTTGAGCGCTGGATGTTGTCTCCCTACAAGGTTTAACTTGACGACGCCAAGATACATTCTTTTCTGTCTCTTTGACTGTTGTGTAACAGAAAACACAGTGACATTCGCCGATGTTTACTTATTCGCGGCACGGAAACTCTAATATAGTAAGACTCTGACCAGGGTGGAGTTTTTCTCTGTCCTTCTGTGGGCCCATTTCTAATGGTAGGGCTAACGCCCACATGGTTCTTAAGGGTAGAAAACTAACACTTCACATTGCACTCTAATAGTTAAGTCTCCTGACCAATGCTCCTGGGATTTGCTGTCAAGGAACCTCAGAAAACCCTTTAACACTCCTCCCCCTTTCCCGCCAATAAACAGCACTTGATATCCTA
>OX421450.1:15524461-15544461 GCA_949126865.1 Montipora capitata | reverse complement strand
ACTTGAAAATTATCAACATGTCAGCCCAGAAGCCAATGTTTCTCGCTTCTCTTTTATTTGTTATTCTTCAGAGACTGGAATGCTGCAGTTCAATACCACACAATTCAGTGCCTTCTGATTTTCTGTAACACATACCACAGGCAACCCAGTGTATGCTTCACGGAAGCATCTCGTTAAGTGATCATGATGCTCAAATTACAGTGTTAGCTTGGGGTACCTGTGGTCAAACTTGGCTGATTCGCAAAATGTGGCGGCACTAAAGTTCTATTCGGGTCTTTTTGGAACTATATTCCAAAGGACTTACCACAACTACAAACGTTTTCGATTCGGTGCAGTGAAACGATATATTTTATTCTAGAAATGTTCGGGACTGTAAAGAACACCATTAAACACTATTGCCAAATCCCGCAGGAAGTAGAACTTTTATGTCTTCTTTCAGAGAAACCATTCTTTGGATAAATTCTCTCTGCACTTCCTTTAAAGATAAAAAAAAAATCTGAACCCGAAGCAACAGCAGTTGTAAACAGAGCCTTAACAAATCCTTCTCGACGGCCATAATTTGGTCAGCTGTTAACCTATCTTTTTGCAATTCTGTAATTAATGGGAGAGAGGCTCTAAGAGCTCTATTGTTTTTCGGCCAATCAGAGTAAAGTCCAGATTCTGGACTAGGCGTACCTTTTCCGCCCTGTCTTACGCCTGATCGCAGGTGACGTGCTTTTCGTTCGTTTCGCTATGGAAATTTGCAATTCTTATCGTAGCGATCTGATTGGATGAATTTCAGCATTGGCGGGATTTTCATGTATGAATAGCAAAGCCTGTTGGTTGAAGGTGGTAATTTAGAGCAGTGGAGTAATTATTACATACTCAACAGAATATCGCATTGCAGAGTGCAATACGGAAGTTGCTTTAAAAATACAGTGATGGGGTAACTAATAAATAAAAATCGTATGATCGTGCATTTCTTTAACCGGCGATCAGGCCCATTTTTAGCAACGCTTGCTCATATGTTTTCCTATGTCGTCGCTCGCCAACCACACAGTATGTAACGCGTGAAACTAAAATAGAGCCTCATCGCAGAATTTATGGTCACTCGTGACATTTTGCACTCGCCGACGGCTCGTGCAATTTTGTAACTTGCAAAACATCACTCGTGCTCATAAACCACGAAATGCACGAGAAAGTTCATACGATCAAGTGAAGCTATGATCCTCGCAGTTATGAATGCAATTTTTGCAATTACGTAAAGAAGCCTGAAAAATTTAGGACTTCAACGGGTTTTGAACCCGTGACCGGTATCGCGAGGTCGCGCTCTTCACATTTATTCTCTATCCAGACCATTCCACCCTCCATGCCATTCTTAACTTTTTTTTCGGGATCATTTGCGATCCAAAATTGGGATCATTTGCGGTCCAATATGGGGATCATTTGCGATTCTGGGATCATCTGAGGACCCGTACAGTACTCCTTTTTGTCCGCCGGGCAGCATTTCGTTATTCCACCATTGTTGGTTGTGTTTTTAAAGATTGGTTGCAAAGTTGCAAAGCAACCGTAAATCCATTTCACATAGTACCATATGGGACTTGGAATTTGAATTTCATTTTGTCAAAATAAGTTCTTTTCTTTCAGTTAATTACTATGGCAGCTGGTCACTTGATTCAAAACGATCGAAGGATGCTTTTAAATGGAACCTCCACTAAAACAAGAAAATAACTTTAAACCACAGAAGGTAATGTTTGCGATCAAAGCCTTTTGACAACGAAAGCTAATAAATGAGTTTCAGAATAGCTTGTTTTTTTTTTTTCGAATTGCGGGAAAACAATACGGGCAACCGCAACACGTCACAATTATTCAAGATGGCAGCACTCGGGAAAATTGAAAGTGAAAATAAGCGATTATGAAATTGATTTTTTCCGATACAAACACTTAAAAAAATGAATGTCGAGCATATATATTTGATTGCAAACATTGTTTTGTTTGGTTTGAAATTATTCCATAGTCGGAGCGGAGGTTCCCTTTAATAGGGTTTTACAATTTACGTCTTTGATGGTAATATGTAAATATGGCTGATCGTTTTATTTACTTTGTTATATAAAGACTGCTACCCCGGCAAGGGCTTTTAACAGCATTTTTTCCTATGTACATCCCTTGATCTAATGATAAGTTCTTAACATGATATACAAGAAAAAGTCAGTAATCCTTGTTTCGCTTTATCCTAAGATTTCTTGGCTTAGCAAGGTCACCACGGGGATATTTGGGGTGTCTTGCATTTTGCAGCGACAGTACTTATTAATTATTTTCTTTCTAATTTGTTGTTATTTTCTAACATCATTGCTACCTTAGTCTTTGGTGGCGCATCAATTAGTAACTTCCTGCTTAGTCTACAGGGCTTAGCCAATATTTATTTCGATTTTAAGGCTTATCCCCCTTGTTTTTCAACTTCATAGCCATACATTCTAAACCGCAGAAGATACTAAGATGCAAGAATGCACTCAACTAAATTCGACTAAACTAGTCAACTATTAGTTTATTATCACACGGCAAAGTTAATTCGCTTAATACGAAATTGTTCTTGTAACACCAATACCACGAGATTTTGCAAAGAAGACGAAAACATCACTTGTAAACTAAACTACTTAAATGCATGCCACACGTGTAGCACGGTTTTTGTTCTAGTTTAGAACTGATTACTATACCATGTGTTTTTTTCGTAGCGTTGCAGTTAATCGCCGTCTTCCTTGCTTTAGTTCCTAGGTGACTTTTATAAGTCAAAAGTAACTAGTTTACAGTACTTGCAATATCAATCCTGGTCAGTCAATTGGCTGAGACTTTATTTCGACAATCTTGACTCGCTCATTGCATCAGTCTTGAGGTGATCTATATCAGCATACACAGTCGCAAGGCTCGCACTATTGATTTGTCCGTTAATCTTTTCTGGAGAGTGACTTAGATCCGCGTATATGACACCACGGTATGGGGCAGGCATCTTTAGGAAAAGAGTAGCATTTGATAGAGTTATTAGAAATACTGCTAGAAGCTCGCATATTGCTGGCAAAGATGACTTCTCGCGCGCATCTTTAACATCCAAAGAAGATCTGAAGTAAGGATCTTAAGGGGGTGCTGTTAACGTCGAAAGTTTCTCTTTTTAAAAGGAGGTAATTGAGAAATCATGTTATTAATAAGCTGCCTTGGTAATTTTATATGCAAATGGCTTGAATTCTCAGCTAAGGACTTTAAACCGTACGAACCCTCTTACAACTCTCGTTCATAAACTCTGCAAGACTTAAACGAATCCACAAACATAGAAAAAAGAATAGTACATTTAGTTCCCTGTGTTGGGATTTAACCTATTCTATAGTGGTATGCTCACCTTTAGCCCAGACTTGACGGCTATTATGCAAATGAGATTAGGACGTTAATGGCGGGAAATTCAAATTTTGAATGAGATGCGTGTAGTGGTACAACACGTAAAAGTAATTTTCTACTGAGCAGGTAGAGAAAATGACGTCATGGATTTATTTCCTAAGCTCATTTGCATAATAACCGTCAAATCTGCTTTGAAGGTGAGCATACCTTTACGTATTCTCCTTAGATACAGTGTATCTGGCTTGGCAATGATATCTCAATAATGCTTATGAGATAATATGAGTAGAAGCAGAGCAAGTCAAGAGGGCTTGTGGAGTGCTGGAATCGAACTTCAGGATTAGAATAGAGTTAACAGCGCCATAATGTTCTAAATTTGTTCAAATAATCACGCTCCTCCATCTTAATTCTAAGGAACATTTATTAGCCTCTGTCAGGCTATGGTCCGAGTGTGGTCCGGGTTCGATTCACGGAAGGGAAGGAGCTGAAATAACAATTAACGCAAATCAAGTCAAATGTTGGTTTTTGAGGAGAGGGGTAAACCGGAGTACCCGGAGAAAAACCCCTCGGTGCAGGGTAGGGAACCAACAAACTCAACCCACATATGATTCTGACTCTGGGAATCGAATCCGGGCCACATTTGTGGGAGGCGAGTGCTCTCACCCCTGCGCCATCCCTGCACCCCGGCCACACATGTGGGCTATGTTTGATGGTTCTTTACTCTGCTCCGATAGTTTTTCTCCGGTACTACGGTTTTCCCCTCTCCTCAAAAACTATATATTAAACAACCTTAGTTCGGACGGTTATGGTTAATGGTAGTTGTACGTAATAAGTGATAAAAGAAGAAGAAGAAGAAGAAGAAGAGGAACGAGGAAAGAAGAAGCGTTTTTCTATGAGGCTACAGAAGTTAAATGGTGACATAGTACCTGACTTGATAGGACTGAATTATTGCAAGTCATCAAGAAAAGAGCTTTGCTAGCGGACAGTTGAGTATTTGTACCTTAGTTGTTGTAATAAAGTAGTTTGTCCTGTAAGTCAACAAGTATAAGTAGTGGAGTTTACGCTCCCAGTATACTTAGATAAATTTAGGTAGTAAGGAAATCGCTAATTCTATGCTGTCGCAGGAAATTTTACTCGTCAAACCTTTAGCCTAGTAAATCGTCATCGAATCCCAGTTTAGTGTATGACCACTTCACATGATCATTTTCATCTAAGCACTTTGCAACAAGACAGTTATAATTTACCTGTGGAGGTTGTCGTTTCTTGTTCGTGTTGTCAGCAACTGCATACAGATCATCTTCGTATTCATCTTGTTTTGACGCATTTTGTTTTACAAAGGCTGCTTCGTTCTTTTGCACATCGTTTTCAAACCCAAGCAAAGAGAGATCCACACTGGCTTTATAGTTTTCACCGTTTCCGGTTGGGCATGTATCTGTATGTTGCATCACAGGGTCTCTATGAAACGTCACTTTGTCTTGTTTGCTACGAATGTTAACAACTGCGTAAACATGTTGCCTTTCCTGGTCATTTAAAATATCGACTTTTTCGGAAGTTCCAGCTAGTTTGGATTCGTCGAAGGAAACAAGGTACCCATCACTCGACTGTTGCTGGATTAGTGCACTTTGTTCCTGGCCAACTGACTCTCTGTAGAGCGATTTTCTTTTTTCTTCTTTGATATTTGCGAGAGTATCCTCTTGCTTAATCTCATGCACATCTTCATACCGGCCCATTTCCTTCTCGGAGGGAGGCTTTCTCAATTGTGTGCAGTGGTTCTTTTGTTGATTTTCTTGTCGTCTCTTCGAGTTCGTGGCTTAAACAGGAAAGGAAAATACTAATTTAGCATGGTGCGTGTAAAGATTGGTAAGGATCTTACACCTTTGAAAGGACTGAAACTAGAGAAACTTGATGGTATTAATTAACTTTCTTATCTCAGTACAGTGTGTATATGCAGTCAGGTGGACCTTCACACACTACACTGGCAAGCCTTTACGTAGACTCTCCATCATTTAAGTGGTTGAGGACACAAAATGAGTACAACTTACCAGTTCAGAACGCTTTGAGAATAGCTATCTTAACGGTATAATTTTTGATCTCAGATTAGCAGTTTAGGTGACAATTGATGATTGCTGCAAATGTGTTTTTCTTCTAAGCACAAACTCCATTGGATAAAAGGTTTGTCAACACAAGTTTAACATGCGAAATTAAGACTTTCACTAAGCTAATTTGATTGATAGATTTTGGGCCCGCGTGACAGAGGTAGTTTTACTCTTGCCTTGGGTGGCTGGGTGCCTCGTCTCTGAGGCGATCAGATCCTCTATAGCATAGGCTCCGTTTTCACCTGTCTCAATTCATGGTCGGGGAATACCGGTGGAGCCGGTGAACAATTTTTAGTCGGATGTCGCTTTTCCGGCAGAGCGATGAGACAGCCGCTAACGCTTTGTCTCGCTAGCTGTTTAAATTGTAAATTTTAGATAAAATGAAGACAGCGGCTCCACGGAGGTTTTGGATTAAGTCCCGTTGAAGTCGCCTTTATTTCCACAGGCCTTTTTAAGATTTCTGAAGGTGCTCCCTGGTTAAATAAAGCTCATTATTATTAAATTTCCGTGGTAAGTTCCACGATCATTCCTCCGTTTTATAATCGGTGGTTAGATTCTGTTGTGAGCGTTACCCAGTTGAAATTTAAAGGGAATCTATACTACTACTACTACTACCACCACCACCACCACTACTACTACTACTACTACTACTACTACTACTACTACTACTACTAATAATAATAATAATAATAATAATAATAATAATAATAATAATAGCAACAACACCAACAACAACAACAACAACAACAACAATAATAATAATAATAATAACAATAATAATAATAATAATAATAATCATAATAATCATAATAATCTTAATCATAATCATAAAAATAATAATAATAAAACACCAAGAAAAATAGTTGTTACCTTGTTACCAAGACCTTTGCTTTACCCACACTACAGTACCACATGTGGACAACCGATTGGACAGTAATCCAACTGAAAGACATAGACGAACAAGAGAGATTCTCAGAAAGGAGGGAGGAATGCACCACCACGAATCCATCAAACTACTCTACCTACCAGAGGAACTAGGGGAAGTGGCATGAAAAGCGTAGAAGACACCTACAAGTTGACAAGAATCAAAATGGCTAATTACCTTAACAACAGTGATGACAAGAGAATTAAGTATGCAAGAACACTTGAGATGAATAGAATCACTCCAGGAAGAAGGTCAATATTTAAACAAGCAACCAAATACGCAGCAGAATACAACATTATCTGTAACTTTGACGATACAGGCACTACAATATCTGCAAGTAAAGCCCCAACAGCTGCAATCGAGACCAAGACGATTACAATACCCTCGCCTACAGTGCTAAAAGAGCTACTGAGATCAAAGATCACAGAAAAGTATACCAAAGAAGCAGAAGAACAGAAATGGCTTGTAGCACTGTGTCAAACAGAGGGTACTCACCAGATTGTGACGTTTTCGCCACCTGAATATTGTAGGTTGTTTGCTTTATAAAAAGGCTTACAACGGAGGACCCCCCAGCTGCGCCCTTGTCTGTTCTAAAGATCAGGAGACAGTATCACACGTACTCTGTGGCTGTTCTCACATAGCACTGTCACTGTTCTGTTCAAAGCACGTCCACGACGGAATGCTACGCCCCGCTTCCCATTCTTTACTGGAAAGATACGTATTTGAAGAATCTGGGTATTCTAGCCCGTGGTACCAGCAATCGTATCCGCAACCAAGCCAAGAGGACAACGAAGCAAAGATCTTGTGGGATATACCCTGGAAATTGGAAAATGTCCAATGAACGGGGCAAAAAGACCGGATATCCGTATATTGGATAAAAAGAATAAAGAATGGATCATCATAGAAGCCTGTACGATATGCAACCCAGGAACAATTACAATGAGAACTAAACACAAGAATGATAAATGCATAGATTTAAAACATTTACTAGGTATTTAAAGAACTTACACCCAGGTCATAAAGTAAAGTTCATTACAGTAGTCTTTGATTTTCTCCCAGTTTACTACAAAGATCTTGAAAAAGACCTGACCTGCATATTACGTAACAACTTAGTAAAGAAAACTATTGAACGCTCAAAAAAGTGGATAATCTCCCAAACTGTGAAATAGTAAAAAGGTTTCTCTCATGAACTGATTTTAGTTAAAGTCTTTTATGGATGATGAAGACGTATATAGTATCTCATTTGCATAATGATTTTATTCGTTCATAAGCATCTATGAATTTTACTACTTGTATTTTCTTAACTATATATGTAAATATATATATATATATATATATATATATATATATATATATATATATATATATATATATATATATATATATATATATATATATCTAATACTGTTAAAATATTACATCGTAATTTATTAGATTGACCATAGTCATAAGGTTTTATCGGATAGTTACATGAGTACCATTGCCCAGGCCCGCATGCAGGCCCACAAATGTTGTAAAATCATTTGAAGATATTTTAATAAAGTCTCACATAATAATAATAGTAATAATGATAATGATAATGATAATGATAATGATGAAATATTCTCTGTTACTGAAAAGTAGTCGATAACTATACATTGCCAAGACAGCGATATGTGGATGCATGAGTGTCAATGGCTTCATTTTAAGGAATTATTACACATACGTTTATACCTTTGATCCGAGGCCGACGAATAAAAAAGAACCAAAGAAAAACGCAAATCACCAATATAATAACAGAAAGTACTGCTACGGCAATTGTAATTTGCTGTGAATTGCCATCTGAAGTGTCCTTGACTTGGCCACCAGGGTTTGGGGGTTGTGGCACTGGAGAAAAAATCAAAATGATTACAAAAGATTAAGCTTCCTCATTCTGGATCTTTTATCTTGACTTATTCCAAGGAAATGTTTTGTTTTTGAAACACGTAGGGTGTACAAACCTCTCCCTTCAGATAAGCCAATTGGGGACAAGACTTCATATGTACATGGTAGGGGATTATCGGTTTGTATTACTAGCCGATAGGCAATCCATGGTTTTGCCTTCTAAATCCATCTTTTTTTTGCCTTAAGCTTTCCTTTTTGCCTAATTTTACATTTGATAAAGTCCCACAGAACACAATTTCCCCTGTTTTCCTTATTCTATGAAATATATATTTATTCTTGTGTACTGCACGTAGTAATAAACCGAGGGGCGTTGAATATGCGGTTCTTTGCAGGAAGTAATTTCTGCTATTCTGGCTAATTTATCAATCAATGGCGATTGATAACCCAGATTGATTGCAGCGATTTTTGTGCACAGTATGTCGACATTACAATTTTTTTTCTGCAGTATTTTTGCTCTTGCTTATAAAACCTATACCTTTACCCTTACGCTGAGTACAGCCATCGTAATGTAGCTTACCTTCACAATGTCTCAGTAGTGTGGTGATCGCTGATTCTATAGTGCAAGACTTTAGTGCCACACGGTATGACAAAGCTCGTAAAGTGACATTTACTCTATTAGTGTCGTTGCTCATCACTTACCTCCATCATGTCGCTGTTGGATGGTCATCGCTGAATTTGTGGCACCAGAGGTAGCTGGCAATGTTTGGATTGTAGTAGGCTTGGTTGATCGCTTGTCATCTGCAGTCACTGGCACAGTTTGTAATTTTCAATACCATATTGAAATATGAAAATATAAATAGGAGCTACATTGAACATGCAAACTAACTCTAAGAACAGGATGAATTCGAGTTATTGAATCTGAAATGTCCATTTTTTTGCATTTCTTACTCTTAACGCCTAGTGAGGTTCGATGATAAAATGCGACCAAATTTGTTTTAATTAAATGCCTTCAGTATTGTGTGGGTTGATGGGTGACCACAGAGTGCTTCAAATTCGCACAAATTGAAGTCGCTGCGAATCGAACCTGCGACCTCCGGCAGTCTAAGACGCACACCAGTAAATAAAAGGAGAAATTAAAAAAATAATAAATAAATAAAAGAAATTCATAAATTAATATAAATAGAGAAAATCTTTACATACCATGTACAATTCAAACATTTCAAATACCGCGTATACGACGGTTTAGAACAATATGTAGTTCATTCCTACTCAGTGCTATAACTGAATTTTATCAAAAGAAGTTCTTTAGTAAGGTCTGGTACATTTTACTTGGATCAGGAGAGGCGCAAATTCTTAAACACCTCAAATTTCAGCTTTATTACCCAACAGATCAAATACATGTAGGAACCATTAGGTTTATTTTGGACGGTTTGGCCGAGCGCCAGCTTACAGCATTACAGAAAAAACACTGATACAATCCACGTATGGTACAGAACCATGCATCATATTGGCTTTCCCGCAATCAGAGCACATACAACTCAAACAAACCGAGAGCTGTGGCGGCCAGAAAAAACCTGCCGAGAAAACCCCGCAGGGAAAAACAGACAGGAAATCTGGGTAGGAACCAGGCCCAAGCTCATAGAGCCACCCTACTTGGTTATATACATAAACTAGTTTACCTAAATGGTAGAAATGCTGCCGAGGGGAAGAGATTATAGTTCGATTATGCTTGCGGTAATTTAATGACGGTTCGTGCGTGAAATTGAAGGGAGATTGTAATAGGTCTTGAGCAGGGACGGTACAAAACGTGGACCCCCAACTTGAGCTCATTGACAGAGATTGTGATGACTTCATCTATAAGCATTTTCATAGTCCTGAACATCATAGTCTACAGGATGTTAGAGTCCAGATTATCGATAAGGTAAGATAAACTGGCTGTAAAAGAAGGAGAGTGGGCGTACAGATGACAAACGTTGAGACCAGACGGCCTCAACGATAGCGATTTGAATCTTGTTGTGGCCTTCAGATGCTCCCCTAACCTTCGAGAATTGCTGGTTACAGCTAAGGTATCCCCTAATATAACTGACTCTGATTCCGCACTTCCTTCCGGTTCTTTTCGCTGTGGCAAGAACTGCTCTACCTGTCCTTACATTTCGCATGGACTTACCAAAAACAAATTCTTCTCCACTGGCGAAAAACGCCCCATTTATTCAAACATAAGCTGCGAAACTAAAAGCCTTATCTACATGCTTCAATGTAACAGATGTAATCTACAACTAAACGACGTTTAAACGACCCGGCGCTTTAATGAACACCTCCGCACCTTAGATAATGCTAACGCCAAATCCAAACTCACTACAGTCGCAGAACATTTTCTCTGTTTTCCCCACAATATTTCTTACCACATGCAATTAATTCTTATAGAAAAAATATTTTCGAATAGAGACTCAATCCGTAAGACCAGGGAAGCCTTTTTAATTTTAAAAGGCAGGACAATTGATTGCAACGGTCTAAATATCGACTTAGACATATCGTCTATGCCCATAATGCACCTTCACAAAAGACACAGACTTAAGCCCTGCTGTTTCCGTGCCGCGGAAATATTTCATTTACGGCTAATTCGATGACACTCAAACGCCGGAAATGCCATTATCAAGAAATACAACGAGACCCAAGAAGTTACTTACTTGCAAACCATTCCCCACTTGAATTCAATTATCAGCATGATATTTTTTCTCGAGCATTTATAGTTGTAGGATTTTTACGATCATATCCAACCGCAAGAGTTGCATTCACTTATTTTTACTATATGAATCCCAATATTCTTTTCCTTCACATTTATTTTGTACGAATTGTGTATTTAATTTAGTCTTTGTCCAACAACAACAACACCCGTCCTAAAAATAACTGAATAATCCGTCTCCCCTTCGGCTCGCAAAGGCCAACTGGACAATCCATGAGGTGTGATTAACTATTCTCAGAGAGAATACAATGATATTGATAATGACAATGATAACTATTATGACAATTAACAATTATTCGCCGAAGGCGAGGTGAATATGATATTCAGGTCAGCAATTGTTTTAGTATAATTGCATAGGTGATTATTTGAAAAATATGCATTTTCTTTAAAACAATTAATTTCTTCGTCTGACACCTCGACAAAACGGCTTGTGGCCATTTTGAAAAAACCGCTTAGGTGATTATCGCATATTATTATACGGCTCCTTCTCACAAAGACTGGAAACTACCAAATCCACGAATTTGATCGGCTGAAATCAATATTCCCCATCTAGACCGGCATCAAGACCGGTAATGTTTTTCGGTGAGAAAGTTGCAAACTAAAATACAAAAATATTGAGTATTTTCTTCTACCATTTATTTATGGGAGTGCCAAAAAGCATGATGCGAAAAAATGGTAAGGAGGACGAGCAAACTTTGGCAGAATTAAGTTCTACTCATCTCCATTCATCGCCGTTTGCATCTCAGTAACCTAGCTGAGTCTGTATGGGAGAATCTTGACCTCGATGTGTGTGTGTACAGACCTCACTGGGTTCGGTCTGTACTCACGACCACGATCAAAAGATTCCCCAATACAACCAATCAGCACAGAGAATGTTCATTAATTGCTGCCGCAGAGAGTGAGCCTGAAGCAAACGAACGAGGCAGCTCTCTAATGGGGAGAAGAACACGTTTTTCTTCGAAACACAGGGGATTGAGGTCAAAGGTGCAAGGATTGTGGTTTTGCGCGAATGGAGGAATTAAGATGCGCGGTAGGACCCTGTTACACAGAAAAATTAAAGCATGCTCCGTTTTTCATTTCGCTTCTTCGCCTCTACGTGAAATAAAAATAGGAAAAGCTTTCAGGCTGAGCTGAAGTGATGAATGGTCAAGATTCCGTTGAATGTGAGTATTCCGTTTGAAAAAAGGCATATACATATGGTTCCCATCCAGATACCAACTGAGACAACTGGCATCTCAAAGGACGAGTTGTGAATCAAGCGTTTAGTTATTAATATTGACTACTGTCAAGCTGAATTTGGTGATTCACAAGTCTTTCTCATGTATAGTACTTTAAAAGTTGAACTAATAAACACAGCTCTTCGCTCTTAAACATGCTGTGAAAAAGAAGTTGAAGCAAACTCGGAAAGGATCAACATTCTCGATGTCAATGTTACTCTATTCCCTTTTATCTCCTTCAAACTTTCCGGACTTCGTATTTTACTTGTCTCACGGGACTATATTTACGTTCATCGAGGCGTACTTATTTTTCCACTACTTACTTTTTTAAATCAAAGCGATCGCACTTACTTACGGTTCGGAGTGTACTCAAGGGCAAAGTATATATTTCCAATCAGTCACACGAATCATAGTACTCGGCGCTTATTGAAACCATCTCAAGAAATAGATCGCTTTCACCGTCACGCAACAAAAAAATAAATCGAAAACGTTCAATGAAAAAGGCCAAGAACTTGGAATGTTGTAGGAAACACTTTTTAACTACCTCTCCAATTCTGAGGTCTGTGCAGTACATGATTTCTGAGTTATTTGTCGAAGCGTTTCATGCAACTTCATGGAATTTTGTATGGAGACGCCATGTTGGTGTATCAGAGTGGTCAACGGTAATCAAGGAGACCATCTGGAGTTCGCTTACTTCTCCCTCCTGAGATAAAATACATGTGTATAAGCACATCTCCTAGACTCAAACTGCTGAGATTGATAGGGATAAACATTTTTTGCAACCTAAGAATAGCTTTGTCTCATATTGTCACGCAAAGTGACAATTCGGAAATTCAAAATGTTGTATTTTTGAAACGAAAGGCGTCACGGAACTGGACCCTTGAAAAAAGATTTATTTCTTGTCATCTTCAACCCCCTATAGGTAAAATTCAGAAGACCTTGCGATTTTGATTTCAGAATTTGATGACGTCTCTGAAAACCATCTATTGTTTTCTTTATTTCAGAAAGAGGTCCAGATAGTGGTCCAGTTTTGTACCGTCCCTCCTGAAGACCTATTAAAATCTCCCTTCAGTTGTTAAATTACCAATAGCAAAATTAAACATCTTCCATCCCCTCGGCAGCATTTTTAACATATATGTGAGCTAGCCATCTATGTAATTATACTAATGATAATTTTAGTGCTGGTAACAGTGATGGTGACAATGACAGTGATAGTGATAGTAATTGTGATAGTGATAATGATAGTGATAGTGATAATAGTAATGATAAGGCGCCTGTTAAAGAGCCTATTTCAGGCGTTTTCAACCAACCTTGTTTATCGCAAATGCTAAGGCGCCTTTCGCAAATATAATCCTTTTTGTGATCACAGGGTATGTCATCATATACAGGACCGTTGCTAGAAAAGTACATTTTAGCACATGGACCATCGTTGCTTGGTTCATAGCTAGCCCATGGTTTTTTTGTTGGAGTGACAAGAATACTGCTGTTGCATATCCATGTCCACCTTCCATTTTGTTCTTTCAAGCCAATAAAATATTCGGATGTCAAGTTCTCTTCTTTAAGTTTACTCGCCAGGAAATCTAGTTCCTCTTGATTTTCAATACACACCAGGTGGCTCCCATTGTCTGAACATAATTTTTTGCTTTGTTCCCATCCAGGGCGTGGATGCTTTGATAACTTATGAACGGTGTACTCGTGACAGCTGTTAACAAACTTTTTACCTATAGTAATAGTAATCAGGGCTCTTAGAATATATGAAATTTCATATAAATGGACTGTGGAATGGACATAAAATGAAAGCTTGAAAGACCGGAATTCGAACCGATGATCTTGCTATTGCACTGCACTCGACAAGTTTTTTCAGGCTTGCTTGCAACTGCTCAAAGGGAGAGTATCACAGTGGGCGTTTTCCATTTACCAAGAAATTCCGGAAATTCCGGTTGGGATGTAAATGGAACACACGTTTTTGGTTCGTATCACTGGAAATTTTCCGGAATAAATGGAACTTCTGAAAAGGTAGTCTTATTTTCCCGTTGGAAACTTTCCGATGGAAATGTGTGTTCCATTTACAACTTTTGAAAGGTCTTGCCACTTCCAGGCTATTCACGGCCACATTTTTAAATTTTGGCGCGTAAAATCGCAATCACTGGGCGGCAAACGGACCTGAGTTAAATGGAACACGTTTTTCACCCAATGGAAATTTCCACCGAAATTTCCGGAATTTTTTTGTAAATGGAAAACGCCCAATATTGCGCGAGTTCTAGCCGTGGTGAATATCACCGTTTATAAGCCAATCGGAAGCGACGTGATAATTACTGAGGGAAATCCACACGTGCGCGAGAAGATTTTTCGCTCAGTCATCTGCGAAGTGGACCGCCCTTAACCCATAAATGGAGAATTTTTTACGCGTACGTGTAATTTTCCCGCGCGAATTGTAACGTCGCTTCCGAATGGCTCATAAATGATAACATTCGTTACGGCTAGAACATGCGATATACTGTGATACTCTACCTTAACAGGGGCACCCAACGAGAATATAGTTCAAAACATTGTCAAACGTATTTTAGTATTTAAACGGTAGATATAGGCATAAAAGTTTTTAATCTGTTCGGATCCGAAAATTATGGGGATTAAAACTTACCTTTTCGAAATTTTCAGCCTGAAAAAAGGCTCCCGAAAATTCTAGGTGACCTTTTTAGGGTAAAAATACGTTGAAAATGGGCAATTATGTCATTTTTTAGATGAGTGAAAATTCTAAGACAGGCAGGCAAGCAAGAAAATTTTACAACAAATGTTCCGAAAATTCTACATCTCAAATCGTCTTCCGAACAGATATTTTCCGAAAATTGACGTTTGGTGCCCCTGCTTAAACTTGCTTATCAAACTGCGATGACCTTTCCAAATTTATTTCATAATAGTAATTATAAGAGAACAAAAAAATAACAATATAAGCAAGCATAGGCAATCAAGGAATGGCGCATTTATCGGTTTTCAAATGAGAAATGTAATGCGAAGTATCAAGATCTTTAAAATGGTCTCGATTTGCAAATATATGGCGTTAATCTATCCTTGCTTGTATTGATAGATCTAAATGGCATTTTGCCGTGTTTCCCTTTCAGTGTTTTTATTAACTGAAACTGAAACCTCGGAAAAGCACGCTTGGATCAGTGAAATCTATTCCTGACAAGAGCTGTTGTTGGTAACTTTTTTTTCACAGTCTTATCTGCCCAGCGTCAAGTCAGAGTGTGTAGTCAGTCACTGATTGGTTAATAGAAGCGTCTTTCAGATAATTTATATATTATGGACCTACCCTGCGAGCAGAGTCTCTTTCGATCTTCCTAGATAAGTCGATAAGTCCGACTTATCTAGGAAGATCGAAAGAGACTCTGCTCTCAGGGTATTATGGACCGTGAAGACTGTGAACTGTGATTTGTGCGCTTCAGTCCGTCGATTGAGTGAAGGTCAGGATTGGTTTATTGTAAGTGAAACAATTGTCCATTTTTTGTCTTTTGGCGTTTAAGTTCTCACCGGTGGAAGCTTAGCAATCGCATCATGTGTTCTTCGTCCGTGTCAGCGGTTCATGTTTGTCACCTTTCAATACCGGCCGGAAAAATCTAGATATCATCTTAAAGCACAGGCAGACAACGCTGAGGATGCGAGAGCGCGTGACGTCATGTTATCTTGAGACAGCTGTAACGGCCGATTTAACCGATCGAAGAAGATTTTGATCGAAGAAAATATTCCATAATAATTATTAATAATTTTGTCTCTCTTGGGGGAAATCTGTGCTTTTTGATTGGTTAATTTGATTTTGATGACAGTTATCAAATTCCAATGATGGATGATTCTCGAACAGGATTTTGGGGTCGCTAGTGTCACGCACTCTTCTCCGTGACACGAGCGACCTGCACCGTCTGAGAATCAGGCTATGTCCGGATCATCTGACAATAACAAAAACCTGAGCGAAGCTTGAAAATCGAACAGGATTTTGGGGTTGCAGAGCCGTGTAAATGCGATGATTTTTGGCTAGGTGCTAGCGAGATTATAGACTTTCTACGTGCCCAAGGCTGGGAGGCGAGCAATCTTTGGAAGTGGGAGAAAATCGGCTAAATTCTGGAAGCACTCGGCCGTGAGCGGTCTTGGAAGTTGCACTCCTTGTCTATTTATACTGTATATGGCGACACGTGAGATGTGAAGAGGAAATCGAATCGTCCCAAAAACCCAACAAATCACTCAGGATAACGCAGAAAAAGTAGTAGGTAAGTGAACTTTGTTTATCTGGCTGTCCATAAAATCAGGGGCACCCAACGTCAATTTTCGGAAAATATCTATTCGGAAGACGATTTGAGATCTAGAATTTTCGGAACATTTGTTGTAAAATTTCTTGCTTGCCTGCCTGTCCTAGGATTTTCGAACATCAAAAAGATGATATAATTGCCCATTTTTAATGGATTTTTAGCCTAAAAAGGTCACCTAGAATTTTCGGGAGCCTTTTTTCTGGCTGAAATTTTCGAAAAGTTAAGTTTTGATCCCTATAATTTTCGGATTACTAGACTTTCAGGTAGGAAATCCGAACAGATGAAAAATTTTTAGGGGATAAAAATATGCCTATATCTACCGTTTAAATACTAAAATACGTTTAACAATGCTATGTTTAGTGGTTTTGAACCATATTGTCGTTGGGTGCCCCTGTAAAATGAATTTTCGAAAAGAAACATCGCGATTTGAAAATTTTATGGAACATTTTCCTGGATCAGTTGAATCGGCCGTTACTACTGTCTCAAAATAACGTGACGTCGCGCGCTCTAGCGTCCTTAGGGTTGTCTGCCTGTGGCTAAAGCTAAGCTGACTGCAATCATGGACAAAAGTGTTGGGAAGGTAGCTTCACTTTACAGATAACCCCCCCCCCCCCCCTCCCCCTTTTCAATGTTGGATGGGAAAAAATGGTGACTTTTCTTACCTGAAAAACTCCAACATTGAATATGGGGAGTGGGGCCACAAGAGCGTGGTATTTCCCGAATACTTCAGCCAATAGTTAGAAAAATCGAATTAGGTGTGAAGTGAACTGATGTCCGCAATCTTCCCAACAACTTTTGACCACGATTGTAGATTCACTGATAGCTAATTGGGTTTGTACCTCAGTGCTGCGTCGGCTGGTGTTTTGATAATATTGAGTAAACAAAAAGTAGATTGACCACCGAAGGGGTACAATTTCATCCGGTAATTGGAGTTTCTCAAGTGGTGTTAAATGGATGTACTAAAAGAGAGAACGGAGAATTGGGAATCGAGCTTGTGAAGAACTATTCTATGGTGGGATGCCTTCTTGAGCTAGCCTTTTACAAATTTTACAGATGTCCTTCAAACGAATAGTATTTTCCTTAAATTGAAATGTTGGTGTCATAGTATTTAACTGCCATCTGATCCTTATTTCAGTTACTAAAATAAACTACAATCTTGGACAAAATAGATAGGAAACTTTTACCCCCATCCCCCCCCCCCCCCCCCCCCAAATCAAGGCTGAGAAAATGGCGCGTTTTTTGCTTTTGCGCGGCTTCATCCTTGATTGGGCGGGGAAGTCACCTTTATCACGCGGCGGCCATTTTGGAGTCCGCGGGGAATAAAGGCTTTGTCTTTGCATTGTCTTTGCCCGTCCAGCCTCACACTGAATGAGAGGTTCGACGGGCAAAATCTTTTGTTTGGACATTGAGTGATAAGGGTCTAGGGGGTTTGCTGTTCCATTTTATTCTGTCCCCGCGATTGTAGAATATCGTACACATATTCTCAGAAGGACATGCTTTCGCATAATAACTTACCACAACACCCTGGAGTAATAAGAAAAGCCAGGCTGAGAATGATTCCTCCTGCTATCATGGATCTAAAGCGGCTTTGCCTCACTGACTTCATTGTTAACCTTGGCGTTGCGTTCACAATTGTGACTACGACAAAGGAAAACTCCAATATTTAAAGAACAAAGTTGCTTCAGTGTTATTGATTCATGCTTTCGCTGAAACGAAACTGTTACGGTATCGCTGAAACACGTACAGATTGGAATACGCGATATTTCAAAGCAAACTCTTCCTGTTCTCTTTCTGTCTGGCCTCCTTTTAGTCACGGATGTGAAGCGTATCAACGTTTGGGGTCAGAACATGCAAATTTGTCTCTCATTCAGATGTAAACTACATGGAATCGATGAGTCAACGACCAATATCGATTTTTTCAAGATACGCCAATTTGTTACTCACTCAGATGAATTCAAATCAATATGGCAACAATCAATATCAATTTTCCGACGTTTCACTTGCCGAAGTAATGCCGCAACGTAATACGTTGAAATATTCTTCCACTTTTCTTCTTTCGTGCCGACGGGATTGATACTCGTTACAGTCAGAATGTGTTACCGAGCCATGGTTTAGTGGAAAACTCAAGGTGTCACTGTGCTATGTGTGTTAAAAGTGAATGCGAAGAGACATTTGCTCGTCGATTCGCCAAGTTCACGGGTCCACTGGTATTAGCAAAGGAGTACGCCGTGAGATTGCCGTGGATAGTGACAACTGTGTTCACCTAAAACAAAGTAAACTACTGTCCCTGGGGGGGGGGGGGGGGGACACTTTAGGAATGTGTGTTTACTCGGTCAGAATGCCAAACATCCGAACCAGTGAGTCAAATAGCATCAGTTTGTTAAACGCTGTGTCTTACAAACAAGAATTTTCAAGCAATTTATCGCTGAATCAACGTATTCATGCACAACTATTGAAAGAGTTTATTTACTTGGCGCAGTGTTTTGTCGTCAAGCGTTAACTCAAACATTTGTGTCTGCATTTTTCATACTTTTACATGATGCATGGAGAGTTATGACCAGTAGTTATACTCTACCAAAAATACCACAATTCAATTCACGAATCGGTAATTACGCTTTGTGTAAGGTTTTATGCAATATTATTATTCTTGCTGACGTTGAGCTCACATTTTAAGTAGAAGATAAATAGCGTTGGTGATAAGGTCAATTCTATCGATGTTCATGTTATTTTTCATCTAATGCAATGTGGCACTGTTAAAACTTATAAATACATTTGGAAATATTTGTTCAGAAGAATTCCTCATGCTTCACATCCGGGCCCGCGGAAGCTTTATTTTGTTATCTTGAACAAAGAAACACGTTGGTTAGATTAAAGGGGAAAAAAGCACACAAGGCCTGCAATGGTGTGTATCAGTAGACAGTCACATCACGATCAGGAGACGAATGATAGAGAGAATTAAATCAGTTTATTATTGTTTAACGACGAATGTTTTCATGTGCAATTGACTATTTTCTTGACCTTAGCTTTGCTATTTTAATTGATTCTCTGAAACAAATCAACCAGAATCAGTTTTTTAAAGTATTGGCTTTAGGCATATTTACAGTTATAAATTTATAATGTATAAATTGATATCACATTTGTGGGCTTAAATTTAAGGTAGCAGAGATAGCATTATGACACATTTCTTATTGTGTCAACACACTTTTTTTTAAATCTAGTGGCATTAATAAATTCCTGTTCAACGTACAGTTTGTGTAATGACAGAAGATTTTAAGTTGTCATACAACCATAGTTAATCCATGGAGATGGTTATGAAACTGGACAAGTTCCTTTGTTTCATGTTTTTAACCGTATTTTTGGCCTTGACCCTGCACAAAACACACCTTTTTTCGAGAAGATAACCAATCAAATCCTTTGATTAAATTATGCGCAACTAATTTGCGAACCCGTGCGAAGCGAAAACAAGAGATTGTGCAGGGTCACGGTCAATTCAACATC
>OX421450.1:15499461-15501961 GCA_949126865.1 Montipora capitata | reverse complement strand
CTGTAGGGCCTGCGATTTCAAATAACAGGGCTTAATGCTAGGTATAAGATTTGCGAGCATCATTTCTATCTTTTGACTATTTCCCGCACTTCAAATGTACCTTTCTTTTATTTAAAAAAATTTCAGGTGATTTTAGAGCAAACAAATAAATTCTCATTTTGTAGTATTTTTAGTGAATGGAATTTAAATTCAAATTAAAGTCTCAGCTTGAAATTATAAATCAGCCTGAGTTGCGTTAAATTAAAGAACATTCATACCAAGAAGAGTAGTTCGTGTGTAATAATTCAAAATATTACAGTATTACAGCTGCATGGTCAACCATTCAGCAGAGATCGCTTTTTGCAACCAAAACGACCAAACGAGGCTAACACGCAACATAGCAATAATCTACAATCGTGCAGCACACTGATCTTGGAAAAATGGGAATGTTAAGAGCACGCCTAAAACCTCCAGCATGGGTACTTTTATCTTACTAATAGGTTAAATTAGTGACTATGTTTCTGAGTCAGAGAGTCACCATTTTTAAATTTAATTATCGAATATTGAAAGGTTAAATTTTAGAGAGCGAATCCCTGTGCCGCAAGATAATTGTTTGAAATTTAGTTTCAGACTACGTTCGTGCTGCGAAGGTTATTGCATTAAGTATATACGCAACAGCAGGGGAGCGGATTGAACAGTTTTAACTATTCTTGTGCCCATAGCCCGCTTTTCTTTTGTTTAGCGCGAAGAACTCGAACTCTGGCCACCGTCATGGCAGGAGGTGCGCGAATCACGGACTACCGGCTCTTTTTGCGTATTCACAGAAATTTGAAACAATAATGGTCGTGAACGGTTACAACCTTATACCATTACCGCGACTGCGCGTATTTTTGGCTGTGGCGGTCTTTGTGCTGACCAAATTAAGAGCGAGCTCCGCTGGGGGACGAGAATGAGTTTTAAGGAGAGGTATGGGGGAATTAGCTTCATTACGGAAAATCACTCAGCCATAGTCGACTATTGCTAATTAGCAAATCATAATGAGTTACTTATGTTACATATAAAAGGTTCAAATTTGAAGTTCACGGTCACTTCTGAGGATGTAGGTCGAAGCATACGCAGAGATGCTAATAAGTTTTCAAGAAGCCGTTTCAAAAAAGGAGTCACCCGCAGCATTTCTTTACCTGGCCAATGGCCACGTAGCGAAGGCACGTAGGGCCCTCGGCCCTCGAGGGGTCTGGCGTTAGGGCATGCTCCCCCAGAAAATGTTTGAAAAAGAGACCCTTGGAAATGCATTTTCCTGGATTCTGACGCGTGAAAAGCAAATTCTATTCACTGATAATAACCCTCACTGTTCATATTAATTAACTTTAAATACATAGTTTCATCAGTTTCAAAAACCTCATTTCAGAAAGATTAAATGAATAAAGTTAATATTAATTTCCACGAAAACTTAAGTGTTTTTTTAATTCTTCAGTTCTCTTCCGAACACCATAGTTTACCAATAATATTCACGTCATTCAAAAGAAATTTATTAATTTAAAAGGAATTACATCTTTCTTGGAATGGTGTAAAACCTATTCCTAGTTCGGACGACATGATGTTTTCCTGAACGTGACTCATCAACATTACAACAACGTAGAACATAGTTTTGTTTCACAGAACTTTTACAGTGTGCTAATCACAGTTTATTTTCAACCACTTGTTGGAAAAAACCTGCAATGAAAATCTACTATAATGTTTTAAGTAAATTTTAGTCATCTTCATCCTCACGGTCAGAGCCCTCAAATGAGTACATGTTTACAGACAGCTTCTTGAAGACTTTTTGCTTTATAAAAATCTCGTCTTCGAGATCTTCAACTTCGTCATTTAGCAAATCCAGTTCGTACAGACGAAAGACACAGCGCGCCAGATGATCAGCACCAAGGAGTTTGAAAGATTAAAGCCGAAAATTCTCTTGAACGCCAGAGTAAAAACTACTCCAATGACGTTCGCCAAAAATAGGACTATGATTCGAAGCATGAGCTGCCACGGTTTATACCGCTCTTCACTCCTGGTCTTCTTTTTGCTTTCCTGCTACGTCTGTCTTGATTTGGAGCTCAACCAAGAAAAGTTAACTACAAATGGAACATTGGGTAGTTATTTTGGAAGTTTATTACGTCGTTTTTCCTACGGAAAAGGCTTTAATTTGTTTTATGACTCTGCAGTAATTTCACTCAAACAAGACGCTACTCTACCCACTTGTGATCCATGGAATCTGAAAGTTAATGAATTTACACAAAGGCGTTCAAAGCACAAATGATCAAGGCGAACTATACGCGAACTATACAATATTATGCAAATTCCGTTGCTACAACTTGCCTAATTTTACAACAAGGAGATATAGAGATTAATCCTGGCCCAGTGAACACTGTGAATAACAACCTACAAAACCGACGGCTAATATCTGCTTCATTATTAAACGCACGCTCTCTTCGTAATAAATCATCCGATATTTACGACTACATAGTGAATAGCAAATTGG
>OX421450.1:15481961-15494461 GCA_949126865.1 Montipora capitata | reverse complement strand
AATTATGTGCATTTCTGGACATATCCAATTCCCGTTTTAAAATTAAAATAAAAGAAGCTTTGCATATCAAATGACACAAAGCTACTCTTAACCAACGACTACAACATTTTGGCCTATCTCTTTCAGTTTACTCTCGTTGGTTATTCAGTTTTAACTTACAACGAACTTTTACTTTTTGGTCTTTTTTCATTTTTAACGGCTTTGTCGCCACGATAGTATCTACTGAAGTATCTTAGCTAATCCATTTAATTTGTTTTTGTAAGTATGGGAATAATGCATCAATTCATCCATTGTATTTTTCTTATAAATAGGTTTAAATTCAAATTGTAAAATACATCACAACTGAACATGGCATAAGTATGTCGAAACATGTCTTGTAAAAATTTAAAAATGTTGTTTTATTTGTTCAAGTTAATGGAAATAAATAATACTTCTGAATTTGAAGTTTATTTTTTCTGGGATTTTTTCCTAAAATTTGTCCTGCTATAAGAAGGTAGCTTATATATGGGATACTTTGGTGTCTTTTGCAGTTTGCGGCAATTTGTTTTAGTGATTTTCCACTGCTGTCTTAGTTTCAAATGTTTGGAAAAAAAAAAATTCTAGTGGCTCATGAATTGATAACTTCCTCAGCTTGGTCGTTCCCCATATATAAAGGATACGATTGAGAAGAATTTTGTATGGCGTAGCGATTTCTAGTAGGCCACTCTTTCCTTTGTTTGGTAGTTGAACCCTCTATTTTACCTTCAATAACTTACGTACATTATTTGTCATCTAATTACGACTTTTTAGGTACTGCTGTGTTTTATTTTTATCTGTATTTTCATTGTTTGGATAATATGATTTAAGGAATACGACGTTCTTGACGCAGAGCGTCATTTTGCGCAGGCGCAGGTGGATCGCATTTCTCTTTTGCTTGAAAACAAGAGAGGAGAAAGATCCTCCAAAAATTGTCACAGTCAAAAAGTCACATGGTTCTCTGCTCGTTGGCATGTTCTAGCCTTATTTGCGGCACTTGAAATTGCCAGAGACTCTGAGATGCAAAGGAGCCCTCGACCAAATACGACTGAACTAGTTAACAAGGAGTTTATTACCCAGGTAAAAAAGATAAAACAACAACAACAACAACCTTGATATCATTTCATAGTACTCCGGAATTAATATCATGCAAAACGATAAAGTCGCTTAAAGTTATTCTTGCAATATTCAAACACCCCAATGCCAGGAAATTTTGCAATTTAGAGGGCATAGCGAACGAAAACGACACTTAAAAAATGAACGTCTTAATTGCGTGACAAAGGTGCAGTACAATTTTTGTTCCAACTCATCATATTTTTTGTTTTTGCCAGCGTTACACTCAATTTCTTGCTTAAACTCCTCTATGATCCTAAACACCTGTCAATCATTTTCGGTCAAAAGTAGATGGTTTATCGTACTTGAGACGTCATCCTGCTCCGTCAGTCAGCTGATCCTCATTTAATTGCGGGAATCTTGACTCGCTCATTGCATCAGTCTTGAGGTGATCTATGTCAGCATACACTGTCGGAAGGTTTGCTCTAGAGATTTTTCCGTCACTCTTTTCTGTAGAATGGCTTAGATCCGCGTATAAAAGACCATGGTATGGGGCAGGCATCTTTAAGAAAAACATTAGATAACGTCATCAAAAAGAGTCAGCTCAGATGCTGCTGGCAGGGATGTCTTTTCGTGTGCAGATTTAACATTGAGTCCAAAAGATGTTAAGAGTGGGAGGTGGGGGCGGCTAACTTTGAGAGCTGTTTTTGTCCAAAGAAGGGAACTAAGAAACCTTAAAGGACTTAGCCGCCATCGTAACTTTTATCTGCAAATGACTAAACGTTCGTTAAAGTTTTCTGAGTTAAGGGCTTCAAATCTACAAATAATTAATTTTGTTCGTAATTTATTTATAGTCCAGAACTTATAAACTAAAAAGCGGCAAGGGTTATTTAGTGCACTCGTGAAACCCATCTTTGAATATTGTTGCCCGGTTTGGAGAAACACTTCTGACCACCTCCTGTTTAGAATACAAGAACTTTGCAGCAAAGAAAGAAACTATAGTGATTACGCCGCCCCTTCCTACCCCAAACATCCGCTCGGTTCGCTTCGCTCGCCAATTTATTTTTCGTCATTTTACGGTTCTCTCAATAACCCCTACGGCGGAGCGTGGTCCCAGGCTACTGCACCTCCATTCCAAGGAACATCAAATAGTACCCTAGCCTCTGTCAAAATCGTTGAAACTCGATGAAATTGAAAGATAACTTCCATTGGGAAGGAGGAGGACGATAGGTAAATCTTCATCGAATCCCAGTCAAGTATATGATCATTTTTATCTAAGTACCTTGCAACTAGACAATTACCTGTGGAGGTTGTCGTTTCTTTTCTGTCTTGTCAACGACTGCATACAGGTAGTCTTTGCACTCACTTGCTTTGGCTGCTTCGCTTTCGGTCACATCATTTTCAAGTCCAAGCGAAGAAAGATCCACACTGGGGTTATAGTTCCCTCCGTTGTCCGTTGGACATGTAGCCCCATCTTGCATCACAAGGCCTTTATGAAACGTCACTTTGCCTTGATTGTTATCGATGTTAACAACTGCGTAAACATGCTGCCTTTCCTGCCCAATTTTTGTATATCCACTTAAGACGTCACCTTTTTTTGAAGTTCCAGCTGGTGTGGATTCGTCGAAGGGAACAAGGTACCCATCACTCGATTGAGCTTGGATGAGTGCTTTTTGTTCCTGGACTAATGACTTTCTACAACTTGATTTTCTTTCGACCTTAATATTTGCGATAATATTCTGTTGTTTAATTTCATCTATATCTTCGTATTCGTCCATTTTCTCTTCTGGGGGTGGACAAACAACACGCTCTCTCAGTTGGGTGCAGTTGTTCAGTTGTTGATCTTCTGGTCGTCGACTTTTCGAGTTTGAGGCTTAAAGAGGAAAGAAAATAGCTACTTATGTTTGTTACTAATTAAGAGTGGTCACCAAGTTAGATCTTTGAGAAGACTGAAACAAGAGAATTCTTGTGGAACTAAGTTGCTATACTTATTTTTGTATATAGAGCCAGCAAGGCAGACCTTAAGAAAAGATAGTTTATTTAATGTGGAGTTTACGCTTAGCTTAGTCAGTTACCTTACAGGTAATCCACGATCCTAACATATTCTAAAAATTAAAAGGCTGAAATAGAAACTGAGAACTTAAAGTAAAAACGATAACAAAGACAAAACGAAAGGCAGCAGTTACCACAAAATCCGTATCAATAAAACTTGTGCGATCGAACTGCATTTTCTTTTTCATCTCATTTGTGCCCACTTTAGTTCTATAATATCGTTTTCTAGCTCGTTCCATTTGTTAGCAGCATAATATCTCCACGATTTTAGACCTTATTTAGTCGTGTTACTTTTACGCTTAGATCCTTACTCGCAGGTGGATATTTATACGATTTGCTATTCATTTTTTATTGTCAATAGCACGTCTTGAACTATTTGAGTTTCCGTGGTCGGAAGTTTTATTCTTTGCAAGAGATCTTGATAAGATGTACTTTCTCGATTTTAGCAGTAACTGTTTCTTTTACCGAAGTGGTGCCAGACTTGATTGCAAAGTTAAAATACGGCAGTATAAATGCGTGATAGAGCGATACCTTGTTAATCATAAATGGCAAAATGATCTTCAATCTGTTCAGAGCACATACCTAAGATTTGCTTTGCGACAAAGACTTGAAATATAATCGTCAAATTTCAACTTTGAAATGATATATTAAATGGATCATATATGAACCAAGGATATGAAATCAAGTGAAGCTATTGTATGATCCTCACAGTCATGAACGCAATTTTTGCAGTTGCGTAAGGAAGCCTGAAAATTTCAGGACTTCAACGGGGTTTGAACCCGTGACCTCGCGACACCGGTGCGACGCTCTAACAACTGAGCTATGAAGCCACTGACGTTGAGAGCTGGTCATTTGTGGGTTCTCATGTTTCCGTGAGAAATGAACCAACAATGAAATGATATGAAATCAAATGGAAATGGATCGTATATGAACTGCGAATATGAAATTAAGTGAAGCCGTGATCCTCGCAGTTATCATAGCCTCACTTGATTTCATATCCGTAGTTCATATATGATCCATTTCATATATCATTTCATCGTTGATTCATTCCTCACGGGAACATTGGAACCCACAAATGACCAGCTTCCAACGTCAGTGGCTTCATAGCTCGGTTGGTTAGAGCGTCGCACCGGTATCGCGAGGTCACGGGTTCAAACCCCGTTGAAGTCCTGAATTTTTCAGGCTTCCTCGCAATTGCAAAAAGGATCATAGCTTTACTTAAATTTCAACTTGTTATCCAGCACAACCCCCAAGAGGTTAGTCTCATCAGTGGTTTTAATGTCAATACCAGGAAAGTAAAAGTGCAGATTATCTTCCGCTTTGCCTGGCATTTTTCTGGATTAGGTTTCATACCATTTGAATAAAGGTATTACAGGGGGAGTTAATGGACATCTAAGTTAGTCAAGTGAACATCAATTCCCTTTTAAAAAAGATTCGTGTTGGGCTGCAGCACATAATTGCAATTGGTTGAGTAGACAATTTGAGCACCACTAACCAGAGAACTCCTTACGTATAGCTATTTTAACATATTAATTATTTTTAATCACGGGTCAGTAGTTTAAGTAGTAGTTTATGATTTTTTTTATCTTCTATGCGCTAAATCCATTGAATGTTATTAAGTTCAAAAAGCGAAATAAAGACTGTTGTCTAATTTGATTTACAGATTTTGTGACATGCGTGACAGATATAGTTGGCCTCGGCAAGAGTGTCTGTACTCTTTCTTGCTGTCTTCACCGTTCTTAGACAACATTATTCGGCTTTTTTCTAGTGCTCGTGCTTGCTCTTTATTGCTCTGCCTTCATCATAATTTCGTCCTTTTATTCGGGCTCTTTCTTGCTCTCTCTCTCGTAAGTTGTTTTTCACTGATATTTCGCCTGTTTTCTCGTGCTCTCACTCGCTTTCTTTCGCGTTGAGCATTGCGTACTCGTCGCCTTGTTACTATTTCTTATTAATCCATCTCTTCTCTATCTCTTCTTTCCAAAAAAAAAAACAGAAAACCGCTGGTTTCAGCAGTGCGACCTTACATGAAAAGTTCAAAATACGGATAGACGGTTGAACGATAACGTCTAAACTAAAATCAAAATTTCTCGTGTCGATAAGTTACCATATTTTTTGGTTATGGTGCTAAGTTTTGCAACGTTTGACTTTATAATTCTGTATATGTCAAAGTAAAGAGGTTTATTTCCCTAATAAAACTAAAAATGCTTTTGAATGCAATTTTGAAGAATACGGTTGAAAGTAAAAAATGCTTTTAAGATGGCTGATACCCTGCCTGCAGCAAATTGTGCGCATGCAGCTCCAAAGTCAAAGTAACGCATTTCTAAACAATGTATCCTGTATTGAATGACCTTTTCATAGTAAACCTGTGCACAAGTTTAGTTGGTTGTCGCTTCTCCGTAGTAGAGATGAGACGACCGGTAATACGTCTGTCACTCAGGTTGTCTAAGATCCAGATTATCGAAAAAAAAACAATCGATCTCGGAGGTTCCTCGGAGGCCTTGGATAAAATTCCATGGAAGCCACGTTCTTTCCCGAGCAGGCCTCTTTAATTAAACACCAAACGTTATTACCTTTCACTCGAGGCTGGTGCATGCAGAAGAACCAAAGAATAACGCAAATCACCAATATAAGCAGAGCAAGTACAGATACGGCAATAATAATTAGCCGTGAGTTGCCATCTGAAGTGTCTTTGACATTTTCACCGGGGTTTTCACGGTGTGTCCCTAGGGAAGAAATCAAAATGATTACACAATATTTTTTTACATCTAGGGATTGTTGATGTATTTCAAGGCAATGAAGGGGGACTTCACATGGGCACAGTAGGAAACCAATTGCACTTGGGTTTCTTTCACACGCTGATTGCATTTACCCAAGGGTGTGTTTGGTAAAAAGAAAAGCGTTTAACACGTGGTCCAGATGTTCGAAGGCCGTATATCTTTATTTAGTGAATACATCACTATACGCGGTTTCGATCACTGCGAAGACTTTAGTATACGTAACTGTGTATACAAATCAAAGGAAAGCCAAGTTAAGGAATGTAAGAGAGCCATGGCCAACGTTTTTACTTCGCCGAGCAATTTTATATTCTGGATAGCGGCCTATTCACTGGGTAAAGTCATCCTGCGTTTGAACTACTGGGGCCTGGATTTCTAATTCTTTAATGTCTTTATTAAATCAAACGAGGAGCGGATTGGACTATTACCATTATTAACGGGATAGCGCCTCAGGCGCGTGACTGTGTAGAACCTGCAGACCAGCCGGACACACCGTCCATGAAGAGCCTTGATAAACGACCTACCTATGCAGGAATTCTTGTAGCTCAATTAGTGTAGCATCCGACCTCTTTTATTTTGACTTATTCCAAGGAAATGTTTTGTTTTTTGAAACACGAAGGGTGTACAAACCTCTCCCTTCAGATAAGCCAATTGGGGACAAGACTTCATATGCACATGGTAGGGGATTATCGGTTTGTATTACTAGCCGATAGGCAATCCATGGTCTTGCCTTCTAAATCCATTTTTTTTTTTGCTGTAGGCTTTCCTTTTTGCCTAATTTTACATTTGATAAAGTCCCACAGAACACAATTTTCCCGTTTTCCTTATTCTGTGAAATATATATTTATTCTTGTGTACTGCACGTAGTAGTAATAAACCGAGGGGAGTTTAGAAAAGCGTTAAATATGCGGTTCTTTGCAGGAAGTAATTTCTGCTATTAAACAATTACTGGATGAAGTTGAGCATGATATCATGAATTATCAAAACCGAGGTCTGTGTTATCTGCCGAAGCCGAAGGCTGAGGCAGATAACACAGACACGAGGTTTTGATAATTCACGATATCATGCGAAAATCGAATTCAATAACTGTTTTATTATACATTTTTCACATAATTCATCCTCAGAAACAGAAGCGAAGCGTTCAGCCATTTTGTTTCTGAGGAGAACACTCCAAGGGGCTTAGTAACCAGGCAGACGTTGAACTTGACATGATAAATGTAATATCTGCATCAGATATTACATTTATTATGTCAAGTTCACAGGCTATTGTGAATTGATTGAATGCTCTCGACCAATCAGATTTTTCATAGTGAGTCTGATGTATAATAATCTGCCTTATCAATCAATGGCGATTGATAACCCAGATTGATTGCAACGATTTTTGTGCACAGTATGTCGACATTGCAGTTTCTTTTTTTGCGGTATTTTTGCTCTTGCTTATAAAACCTATACCTTTACCCTTACGCTTACCCTTACGCCTTCACAATGTCTCAGTAGTGTGGTGATCGCTGATTCTATAGTGCAAAACTTTAGTGCCACACGGTATGACAAAGCTCTGAAAGTGACATTTACTCTATTAGTGTCGTTGCTTATCACTTACCTCCATCATGTCGCTGTTGGATGGTCATCGCTGAATTTGTGGCACCAGAGGTAGCTGGCAATGTTTGGATTGTAGTAGGCTTGGTTGATCGCTTGTCATCTGCAGTCACTGGCACAGTTTGTAATTTTCAATAGAATATTGAAATATGAAAATAAAAACACGAGCCACATTGAACATGGAAACTAACTCTAAGAACAAGATGAATTCGAATTATTGAACCTAAAATGTCCACTTTTTGCATTTTTCATTCTTAACGCCTAGTGAGGCTCGATGATAAAATGCGACCAAATTTGTTTTAATTAAATGCCTTCAGTATTGTGTGGGTTGATGAGTGACCACAGAGTGCTTCAAATTCGCACAAACGAGCTTCAAGGGCGCGCGAGTTCTGGGAGTGCGTTAGGCTGGGGGCATTATCGTCGATAAAGTAAAGGTAAACTCACTCTATTGAACGTTGATAGTTCCTTCAGCTACGAGACTGGTGTCAACGGAAGCCGACGGTTCACCCTTTACCCCCTCCCCCTGTCAGTGCTCCTTTTTACGGGAATTTAAAGCTAAAGCTGCACAAATCAGAGGAAAGTTCAAGCAGACATTGAAGTCGCTGCGAATGGAACCTGCGGCCTCTGGCTGTCTAAGACCCACACCAGTCAATAAAAGGAGAAATTAAAAAAATAATAAATAAATAAAAGAAATTCATAAATTAATATAAATAGAGAAATCTTTACATACCATGTACAATTCAAACATTTCAAATACCGCGAACGACGGTTTAGAACAATGTGTAGTTCATTCCTACTCAGTGCTATAACAATTCATTTTTTTCCTATCTGTTACCTCCCCCATGTCGCAGTGGACTTTGCAGGACGTAATATCTGCTATTCTGGCTTATCAGTCAATGGCAATTGATAACCTACAATCCTGGAGAAAAGTGTTGGGAAGGTAACGTCACTTTTGAGATAGCCCCCCCCCCCCCCCCCCTCCCTTGCCAATGTTGGATTTTTCACCAAACAAAATGGTGACTTTTCTTTCAACATTGAATATGGGGGAGGGGGGGCCACCAGAGCATGCTCTTTCCCGAATAGTTCAGCCAATAGTTAGAATAATCAAATTAGGTGTGAAGTGAAGTGATGCGCGCAACCTTCCCAACAACTTTTGACCAGGATTGTAGATTGATTGCAAGATTTTTGTGCACAGTATGTCGACATTGCATTTGTTTTTTGCGGTATGTTTGCTCTTGCTTATAAAACCTATACCTTTACCCTTACGCTGAGTACAACCATCGTAATGTAGCCTACCTTCACAATGTCTCAGTAGTGTGGTGATCGCTGATTCTATAGTGCAAAACTTTAGTGCCACACGGTATGACAAAGCTCTTAAAGTGACATTTACTCTATTAGTGTCGTTGCTTATCACTTACCTCCATCACGTCGCTGTTGGATGATCATCGCTGAATTTGTGGCACCAGAGGTAGCTGGCAATGTTTGGATTGTAGTAGGCTTGGTTGATCGCTTGTCATCTGCAGTCACTGGCACAGTTTGTAATTTTCAATACCATATTGAAATATGAAAATAAAAACACGAGCCACATTGAACATGGAAACTAACTCTACGAACAAGATGAATTCGAGTTATTGAACCTGAAATGTCCACTTTTTTGCATTTTTCATTCTTAACGCCTATTGAGGTTCGATGATAAAATGCGACCAAATTCGTTTCAATTAAATGCCTTCAGTATTGTGTGGGTTGATGGGTGACCACAGAGTGCTTCAAATTCGCACAAACGAGCTTCAAGGGCGCGCGAGTTCTGGGAGTGCGTTAGGCTGGGGGTATTATCGTCGATAAAGTAAAGGTAAACTCACTCTATTGAACGTTGATAGTTCCTTCAGCTACGAGACTGGTGTCAACGGAAGCCGACGGTTCACCCTTTACCCCCTCCCCCTGTCAGTGCTCCTTTTTACGGGAATTTAAAGCTAAAGCTGCACAAATCAGAGGAAAGTTCAAGCAGACATTGAAGTCGCTGCGAATGGAACCTGCGGCCTCTGGCTGTCTAAGACCCACACCAGTCAATAAAAGGAGAAATTAAAAAAATAATAAATAAATAAAAGAAATTCATAAATTAATATAAATAGAGAAATCTTTACATACCATGTACAATTCAAACATTTCAAATACCGCGAACGACGGTTTAGAACAATATGTAGTTCATTCCTACTCAGTGCTATAACAATTCATTTTTTTCCTATCGCTTACCTCCCCCTTGTCGCAGTGGACTTGTAGTCGCTGAATCTGTGGCAATTGAATATAATCAAAAGAAGTTCTTTAGTAAGGTCTGGTACATTTTACTTGGATCAGGAGAGGCGCAAATTCTCAAACACCTCAAATTTCAGCTTCATTTCCCAACAGATCAAATACATGTAGGAACCATTAGGTTTATTTTGTACGGTTTGGCCGAGCGCCAGCTTACAGCATTACAGAAAAAACACTTATACAATCCACGTATGGTACAGAACCATGCATCATATTGGCTTCCCCGCTATCACAGCACATACAACTCAAACAAACCGAGAGCTGTGGCGGCCAGAAAAAAACCTGCCGAGAAAACCCCGCTGGGAAAAACAGACAGGAAATCTGGGTAGGAACCAGGCCCAAGCTCATAGAGCCACCCTACTTGGTTATATACATAAACTAGTTTACCTAAATGGTAGAAATGCTGCCGAGGGGAAGGGATTATAGTTCGATTATGCTTGCCGTAATTTAACGACGGTTCGTGCTTCAAATTGAAGGGAGATTGTAATAGGTCTTGAGAAGGGACGGCGGAAAACGTGGACTCTCAACTTGAGCTTATTGACAGAGAATGTGATGACTTTATCTATAAACATTTTTATAGTCCTGAACATCATAGACTACAGGATGTTAGCGTCCAGATTATCGATAAGGTTCACACTAAAGATAAACTGGCTGTAAAAGAAGGAGAGTGGGCGTACAGATGACAAACGTTGAGACCAGACGGCCTCAACGATAGCGACTTCTTTTACAGCCAGAATCTTGTTGTGGCCTTCAGATGCTCCCCTAACCTTCGAGAATTGCTGGTTACAGCTAACTTATCCCCTAATATAACTGACTCTGATTCCGCCCTTCCTTCCGGTTCTTTTCGCTGTGGCAAGAACTGCGCTACCTGTCCTTACATTTCGCATGGACTTACCAACAACAAATTCTTCTCCACTGGCGAAACACGCTCCATTAATTCCAACATAACCTGCGGAACTAAAAGCCTTATCTACATGCTTCAATGTAACAGATGTAATCTACAACTAAACGACGTTTAAACGACCCGGCGCTTTAATGAACACCTCCGCACCTTAGATAACGCCAACACCAAATCCAAACCCACTAGAGTCGCAGAACATTTTCCCTATTCTCCCCACAATATTTCTTACCACATGCAATTAATTCTTATAGAAAAAAAACTTTCGAATAGAGACTCAATCTGCAAGACCAGGGAAGCCTTTTTAATTTCAAAAGGCAGGACAATTGATTGCAATGGTCTAAATATCGACTTAAATACTCACATGTCTATGCCCATAATGCATCTTCACAAAAGGCCCAGACCTAAGCCCTGCTGTTTCCGTGCCGCGGAAATATTTCATTTCCGGCTAATTCGTTGACACTCAAAGGCCGGAAATGCCATTATCAAGAAATACAACGAGACCCAAGAAGTTACTTACTTGCAAACCATTCCGCGCTTCAATTCAATTATCAGCATTTTATTTTTCTCGAGCATTTATAGTTCTAGGATTTTTACGATCATATCCAACCGCAAGAGTTTCATTCACTTATTTTTACTATATCAATCCCAATATTCTTTTCCTTCACATTTATTTTGTACTAATTGTGAATTCAATTTAGCCTTTGCCCAACAACAACACACGTCCTAAAAATAACTGAATAATCCGTCTCCCCTTCAGCTCGCAAAGGCCAACTGGGCAATCCATGAGGTATGATTAACTATTCCCAGAGAGAATATAATGATATTGATAATGACAATGATAATTATTATGACAATTAACAATTCTTCGCCGAAGGCGAGGTGAATAAGATATTCAGGTGCGCAATTGTTTTAGTATGATTACATAGGTGATTATTTGAAAATTATGCATTTTCTTTAAAACAATTAATTTCTTCGTCTGACACCTCGACAAAACGGCTTGTGGCCATTTTGAAAAAAACCGCTCAGGTGATTATCGCATATTATTATACGGCTCTGTCTCACAAAGACTGGGAACTACCAAATCCACGAATTCGATTGGCTGAAATCAATATTTCCCATCTAGACCGGCATCAAGACCAGTAATGTTTTGCGGTGAAAATGTTGCAAACTAAAATAAAAAAATATTGAATATTTTCTTCTACCATTATTTATTTATGGGAGTGCCAAAAAGCATGATGAGAAAAAAAGGTAAGGAGCAAACTTTGGCAGAATTAAGTTCAACTCATCTTCACTCATCGCCGTTTGCATCTCAGTAACCGAGCTTAGTCAGTCTGTATGGGAGAATCTTGACCTCGATGTGTGTACAGACCTCACTGCGTTCGGTCTGTACTCACGACCACGGTCAAAAGATTCCCCAATACAACCAATCAGCACAGAGAATGTTCATTAATCGCTGCCGCAGAGAGTGAGCCTGAAGCAAACGAACGAGGCAGCTCTCTAATGGGGAGAAGAACACGTTTTTCTTCGAAACACCATCGTCGCCTGGTTCAAATCTAGCCCAGGGTTTTTTGTATTTTTGAAACGAAAGACGTCACGGAACTGGACACTTGAAAAAAGATTTATTTCTTGTCATCTTCAACCCCCTATAGGTAAAATTCAGAAGACCTTGCGATTTTGATTTCAGAATTTGATGACGTCAGTGAAAACCATCTATTGTTTTCTTTATTTCAGAAAGAGGTCAAGATAGGGGTCCAGTTTTGTACCGTCCCTGCTGAAGACCTATTAAAATCTCCCTTCAGTTG
>OX421450.1:15451961-15474461 GCA_949126865.1 Montipora capitata | reverse complement strand
GTCATGAAATGACATCATTCAATGAAATGTTACAAGAAAAATGAGCTACAGTAAGTTATTAAAGAATGACCTAAGTAGGATTTTAACATTGCTACGGAAATATTGCGGAGAAATTCTTAAGTTATCCCATCCGAGCGTTGGCCTAGTAAGGTAAATGCGGCCCACACAACTTAAGTTATTACGGAGTTCATCTAAGATGCAAGGGCAGAACTTTTAAACATGGCAAGACTTTCTCTTTTTGTTGTTTTCAGTAAAAAGCACTGGGAAGATTATAACAACAGAAAAGAAACCAGCGAAACGACCGCTGCAAAAAAAACAACGTATACAATGGTTCCTTATCACATCGAAATCGCAACAAACATGGCTTTAGTAAAGAAAATTTCACCGTTTCGAAATACAATACATTACATAACAGTTCCCTGAGTTTCTCAGTAAAAAGCGTTCACTAACATACCAACCCCTCGACAACTACTGCAAAACAACTACCTTATTCGTTCTCCCTACAGTTCCCGGTTTCCAAATCATTAACCACTTTGCTCTGCAAAAGCGCAACCGTAAGGATACAACTGTTTCACAGTAAACCAGAATGACATGTAAGTAAGTAACTAAGTAATTTTATTTAACCACACATCGCATATTAGCGATAGCTCGTTTCGGTGAAAAATTATAATTATAAATGTAACAGTGAACAACAAGTCAGGCGTCAGCTGTTCAGTTGTTGCTTAGTTGTGGATAACGCTATCCACCGGATAAATCACTATCCACTGGATAGAAAAATTGGTTTTGCTAGTGCTTAACCACTGGATAGTGACTTATCCGGCGGGTAGCGCTATTCATCATTTGAACAACTGGCACCAGAACAATTTGTATTTATCTGGAGATTACAAAGCTCTTGAGGAAGTTTCGTTGGTTTTTTGCGTGGTCCCGACGAACAATGCTTTTGCGGATTTCTGAACATAATTGTTGCGACAATGTTTACTTCCTTCTCCATGTCTGAACAAAAAATTTCCACAAACAATTCCATCTGTTGCGGACCTGTTTCTACCCCCAAACGGTTATTTCCGCCTTTTTATAAGTAGCATTGCTATATAGCCGAATTTTTTCCCCAACAGCCGGCGCTCCCATTGGTTACTTCGAAGTCACATGACATCTAACAATAAAACGGTTCCCCGCAAAAAGTCTCTGAGCGGGCAACGCCTTGGGGAAACATTGAGATTCTCGGGAAACAGAATGAACCGTTTCCCTCGGGACCAGTCATTAAGTGTTTATTGTTTCGCGTGGGGAAAGGGGTGGGGATATTGTTTGGTCTTTGCTATAGTTATTGTCCGAAAGAACGAAACCTGAAAAAAAGTCTCAATGATTCTTGTTTAGGATTAGAACTCTTATATTGATCTCGCATTTATTTTGACTCATCTCGACGAATGACGGGTCCTTTAAGGTCAATCTGGGCAATCTCTCCGTTTAAATTATGATATTAGTATGCATAATCTCACGGGCCGGAGTAAAATTAAGCCTGGTTTTCACTAGCAACGCTGGCTCCCATTTCACCGTGAAATATTTGCTCTTGAGCTGACGTCAGCCTTATGCCATGTGAAAATGAAACACGACATAAGCTCCAGGAGATTTTCTTCGTATTAAAGGACTCGTTCCAAATTGCCCCGCGTCTGATCATTTGAACAAAATGGCAGAGGCCTTGGTTGATTTTGACGAAAAAGCTATGCTTATTTCGACGTTCGTCTCCACTAAGCATAGGCTACTTTTTCTTGCGCTTGTGCTTGCTTGCGTCGCTAGTGAAAACCAGGCTTGAAGGATTAATCATGGGTTGTGTTTTCAGAACTTCCTAAAATTGCACGGCCGTGTGGGAAAGAAAGCAGTTTCAGCAACTTACGAAAAGAGAAGTCAAATAGACGGCAAATAAACAGCCTTCCCGTCGTGTAAACTGGTTGGCACTTTCATGATCGCTCGAAAGCTGGGACAGAAACAGATTTTTCCCCTCGAAAAATCGGATGCTCGTCGTTTGAGTCTTGTCCCCTAATCAGAAAAACTAAAATGAAACTTTTTCTCGCAGTAGAAACCGTGAAAATGAAACCGATTAAACTTCAGTAAAAATTGAGGAACGTTTAGATGATTCCGTACCATTGTCAACATTTATCTGCCTATTTTGATTAGTAAAAAATGTGGAATGCATTTATTTTCACTAAGTTGTTGTCCCTGTAGTGAGAGGGGAGACCAAAACACCTAAAAAATCAAATTAAATAAGTAATAAAGAAAATGCATCGCTTCTCCGTACAGTGACTACCTTCAATTGTCTTGGATTTCGTAGTTTCTTTTTGTTCTACTTTTCTTAAGTATAGAAATGGCAGCTTCATTCGCATTTATGTACAGATCGAATAATAGAAGAAATCATACCAGAAAATCTCCAGTGCTAGTGGATACGCCACAGCACCCTTAATGAATGTACATTCGGATATTACACAGATTCGTAGAATATCAAGAGAAAAGAAGGAAGGATTTCACATAGTTACCGAAACTCCCTGCAATAGTAAAAAAAGCCCCGAGAAGGATTCCAGCAATCATGGATCCGAATGGTTTTTGCTTCTCTAACTTCATTCTTAATCATCGCACAGAGTTTAGAATTGTGACTGCAACAAAAAGGAAAACTTATTTCAGTATAAAAAGCGTGCTTCAGCTTTAATGAGTCATGCTTTGGCTGAAACGAAGCCGTCACGGCATTGATCATAATTTACAAATATAATCCATTTGGCGATTAAGCTTTAATTCAATTACTAATTGCATTCCTAATTGAAGCTCAAAACTTCAAAATAAATTTTAACCCGAAGACCTGTTTAAATGTTTTTAGCATTTGGGACACTTTGTAGAGCTAATTTTCGTGCAAAATTGATAAAACTGTAATAATTGTTGAAAGCTGATTCAAAAGATGAAAGCGCGTTGAATCCAATTTGATTCGACATCAATTCTCAAACTCATTAATACTTCATAAGGTTATTAGCTAATAGGAGTGCCCCATTTTAGTCAGGTGCATGTATCTTGATACCCAATAAAACTACAGATCAAGAAACGCTCCTTAGTTCAAAAACTGATCATGATACTGGAATTTAAAGAGGCACTGTCACGGAAGCGCATGCGGGAGGCTTTTTGAAAAAATCCTGAAAAAATCAGCCTGAACTTTTCAAGTTTGGTGAGGTGCAGACAATGTGGAGACCACTGTCGCACTCAGAATTTTCAACACTCCACGCAAGAGAAACTTCTTAAACTGTCAATCCACGAGAAATTTGACGTATAGTGTAATTGAAGTGTAAGCCGTTTTATGTTAAAAACAAGGATCGAAGTAAAAAGGAAAGGAACTTTATTTAAGTGTCTAGTCGTTCTAGCGCTGGAGCACTAAATGGGGACACCGTAAACTCCAATGAACAATGAAAGTAAATCAAGTCAAATGTTGGTTTTTGAGGAGAGGGGAAACCGGAGGGCCCGGAGAAAACCTCTCGGTGCAGAGTAGAGAACCAACAAACTCAACCCACATATGGCGTCGAGTCCGGGAATCGAACCCGGGCCACATTGGTGGGAGGCGAGTGCTCTCACCACTGCGCCATCCCTGCACCCCTTGTCCATCGTCGCGGCTCATTTCTACTAAATGTCAGAGATCGGCACATCATCGTTTGGGGATAAACGTTTACTATTCTCGCTGAAAAATGAATATTTGAATATTCTGAAAAAAAAAAAGAAAACCCGCATTTAGATGAGAGGAACTGCACTGGGCTGGATGTGTTTCATTTGTTGCACGAATTATAAAACCACAAGGGGTGATGAAAACACGGCTAGTTTTTTTTCTTTGCTCACCGTGTTTCGACCCCAATGTCGTCTCTTGGAAATAAATGCACTCTCTTTCAGCTTTGAAATGGCATGTTAATCTTGATAATATATTTGGTATATCAAAGAGAAAAAATACTTCTGTTTGAGCCCCAGTACCTCCAACAATGTTACACTTCACTGAATTTAGCTGTCAGTGAACAGAAATGGCACGATATTTTCTTTTTTGGACTCTGATCCTGATCATCGATAATAGATAAATATACATTTTACTGCTTTTCGTATTAAGTGTATACTCAAACAGAAAAAGCAAAATATTAAAAGTCGGTTAAAATTTCTGGATGTGAGAAATACTGCGCATGTCATCGCATGACAATGTCCTTTTAAATGAACCTTACTACTAATAAACCTTTGGAAAAAAACGTTACGAGAGCTGTTAAACTGCTAAAAAATCCAACACACACATAAATAAACTATCCGCACACAATGTGTTTTAAATTTTCCGAATATTCAACATAAAACTTTCGCAGTACATTTTATCATTAGCGTCCACGCCCGGGTTGCTCGAAGCATGGTTAGCGCTAACCAGCGTTAAATACCATGGAAACCTATAGGTTTTGATACCTCTTAACCAACGGTTAGCGCTAAGCAGGCTTCGAGCAACCGGCCCCAGAGAGTTAAAACGAATTTGGACACCCAATAGTTCAGCGACAGGGCATCCATCTCAGCAATGTGTGCACTCAACGCTTGAACCTTGTGTATTTTGTATTCTTTGAAAACTTCACCGCCATCTAAAACTGGCACTTTTACCTCTCTTAAACTCTGCCGTTTGGCCAAAATGTTTGCAGCCCTACTATTTTTATATTCATTTGAAACTGACACGGCCTTGTTAAGTGAATCACTTTCTTGGGAAGACGATTTTGTCAGGCGAAAACGACGTGATTCTGACTCGCTCTCCATCACGCCCTATAATGTAAGTTTATTCAAGAGTTCTACCCTTTTAACTCACCCAAATATTGAATAGTCAGTTCTTTAAAAATTACTATCAATGGCATCCTTCATTCAACGACTATGGAGTTGCACCTGTTGAGGTTTTAGAGGAGCACCGTTTACTGTGGCTATAGAGGCCGATCCTCGAATTGCACTGTCGACTGCAGCCCTCGCATGTAAAGACTGGTGCGTAGTTGAGTTTATCACGAGATTGTTGTTGACCAGCTGTCATCTTTATTTTTTTTCCTCCGCCTGGTCTTTGAGCTTATTCTCGCCAAAAATCAGACCCTTTGACAAGTGTTTTCCACTCTAATCTGTCTGCAGCGTGAACGTCCCATCTGTTTGTGTCGATACCACATGCTTTTAAGTCACGTTTACATGCGGTCATGAAACGGAGGTGTAGATGATCTTCCTTGCGTTTACGTATTGTGATTTCACCATACATGAAGTCCTTGGGTATGCGCTCGTCTTCCATTCAGTGCACATGGCCTAGCCAGCGAAGGCGTCTTTGATGGAGGAGGATGTATATATAGTAGGTATACCTGCTTTTGCTAGCATATCGTTGTTTGTGATACCAAGGATCCTTCGCAGGCATTTCATGTGGAAGACCTGACGTTTCCTTTTTTGGTGTGCATATGTTGTCCAAGATTCGCTACCGTAGAGCAGAGTGCTAATAAGGCAAGCGTGATATACATTGACTTTGGTAGGGACAATCAGATGTTTAATTCCCCACACCCGCTTTGACAGTTTTTCCAGAGTTGTCAAAGCTGTACCAATGCGTTTGTTGATCTCGGTGTCAAGTAATAGGGTGTCTGTTGCTGTTGAGAAGTCGTGTCGAAAACTCGTGTTTCGTGTTTCATCTGGGGTTCCAAACATCTCAAAACAAGAAAAGCACTCCGCTTACGGCATCGTGCTTTCATCTGTAACCCCTGATAAAACATTCGCACTCGTTTTTGACATACACAAGACGAAGCGCCGAGAATCCACGAGCTGAAACATTATGGAATCCTGTGATAACGTTGCGGAAAGACAACTTCTAGCACGTGATTCCGATAACGGATACAAGACGTTTTTTCATGATTCCCTCGCTGTGGTAACGGCGGAACTGAACCACTTTTCGGCCATTTCCCTCACGTTTTCAATGAAGGAAACTCGTGTTTCTCAGTGTCCCATTAACAGCCTTTTCTGAAGCTAGTATAAGTATTTTACTTATAGAACGTCTCTCATTAATTCTATCCAATGCTATATGATTTCCATTTCCTTCTGCTGGTATGCATTTCCGTAGGGAAGGGAGTTTTCACGCACTCCCGCTTATTCCCGCTTTTCTAAATTTCACGAGCAAGCTTTTTTCATTTTTTGTGCTCTTGTCTGTATAAAGGTTTTCCGCAACAGATGCGACGAGCAACCTTTCCCTAAAGTTCATATTTATTACATCATAGGTAGCCCAAGTTCGCGTCACTACAGCAGCCGTTGAGAATTGAAACGTTTTATAAGACTTTGTATGGGAAATAAAATACCGTCGATTATGAAGCCTAAAAAACGTTCAATTTAACGTTCATTCAATAAAATGAATAAGACTGACTAACCTCTGGTGTATTCTTGTGCGTTTTGGAGCTTATTTTACCGTTTCGGGAATTCCGTGTTTTCACTGTTCTAAGACGAAGTCCAGGCTGCACACTAAGATTTCGACCGTAGTCAGCTCAGCTCCATCCCAGCCGCGATTTTTTCAAGCAAAGCTAAAGCCCCATCATTTGCGAACCTCGGTGAATGTCTCGAAGTCAGAAATCCCCACGCACTTGGCTGGGTCCGAGGTCAAATTAACTCCACCCGATGAGGTACAGTCATTTCATGTACAACACTTACCCCATCCCCACAGTGGCTTCTCGAACAGCTCCATGGTTACGAGAAGCCGCTGTGGGGATGGGGTAAGTGTTGTACATGAAATGACTGTACCGCATCGGGTGGAGTTAATTTGACCTCGGACCCAAGCTCCTTGACCAATTCGGTAATTAGCAAGTGTTATTTTCATCAGCTATATATAGTGGAATCGGAAGCAGAAAATGCTCATTTCCAGCTAAGTGCTGGGGATTTTTGACGACGAAACATTCACCGAGGTTTGCAAATGATGGGGCTTAAGCTTTGCGTGAAAAAATCGCGGCTGGGATTTTCGAGGCGCAAACCGCCTCTGAGCTGACTACGGTCGAGCCTTGACTGTTAGTCAATTAGGCATCTCTTTTTTTAAGGGAGACTATACATTGAAAATGAACATTCTTTGCTTATTCTCACGGGGATTTACGCTGTAATGGAATCCATTTAATCGGTAAGATCCCGAAATGCCCAGCGAGGGCCATCAGTTGGGCAGGGGCGTGTTGACAATGCATCTTTACGTATGATGCGTGTGCTAGTTCTTCGTTGCCTTTCAAACAGCCCCTTGATATATTCTTTGTCAAGTCGAACTTTGATGTTTTTTTAGGTTGCTCCTTTCACATGAAATCCTCTTTGCTTTCTTTGGCTTTGGGCCATTCGCTGTTGCGTCCATTTCATCCTCGCTGTCCTGTGAGGAAATATACTTTAGTGCCTCCGGGGACGACAAAATTTCCCTTGCTTTTTCTTTGTCTTTAGCAGGGTAGAAAGGCGTCTGGAAAGTTTCTAAGGGAAAAAAAGGAGGAAAACCAGTTAAAAGTTTCTGATAATAATGCCCTTTTAGAAATCAGACACGAAAAGCAGGATTTTGAAAGTTTGATGACATTGTTAACCTAGGTGATAATTATGCTCCTAAGATATCACTGTTCCATCATTACTTCCGTTCCTCAAGTTTAATTGAAATTTACAAGAAATCTCTCTTGAACCGGGGGCACAGAAAATCGAAAATTTACAAATGTTGTATGGGCTCATTAGTGCTTTCCTACCCAGGGAGGGGGGTACACCCTATAATGGCCTATACGGGGAGGCTTCCTCCGAAAGGGGTAACTTTTCACGCTTCAGGTACATAAAAGGGTTGGGATTTCTCTAATCGAAGTGTATGAAAGGGTAGGGAAATCTGTCATTTAGGTATTTAAAAAGGCCTTTCATTAAAATATTTGGAACACATATACCTTATGACTGTACTTTTCTAATTTATTGAAAATGACAGTGGAAGATATAAGAAAGTAGTACCATTTGTCAATGGAAGTTATACAAAAATGGTATATAGAAGGGTAAGGGGTCAGACCTCGGGGCAGACTGCGGCAGAGCTTCCCTGTATTAAACTTCTTTTAGTACCTCACCCCTGGGTTATTTTCCACACAAAGGGCTTAGACTCGTTTTCTTTTTAGTGAGATAAATTTCATACAATGACGTCAGCAAAGATTTCCCCGCAGTATTCAAATGAGGTGTAAACAATATGAGCAGAGTCAACTTCAGGGTCAAGAGTCGTTCTCAGGACTACAAAGACAATCTTTCCCCATGAATATTATAATAACGCTTGACTCAAACCATACACAATTTTTACTTACTCTCTTTCAGCGATTATTCTTCTTTACTTGTCTCCAATGTTCCTCATATTTGTGACTGGCTTTCTTGTTGCATCATCCCGCGTAGATCTCCAGTGTTGATGGCATCAAAATTGTTTTACTCTCATGAAGTACAGAATTTTGCTCTGGCCAAACAACTTTGAACAAAAAAAAAAACGAAAATAAGAGGTTGCCCTTGAGAAATAGGAGAAAAACTAACGAGGAAAGACTACTGAAAAAGGAAACATACTCTTGACACTGTAGTATGTATAACTAAATGTACAGTATCTGTATGACGAAAGTTAAAATGTATTTGAACTGTGGAGACAATGAAGTTGAGATTCTTATTATCCCAGGTATTAATTAACGTTACTTGAGGAGTAACAAAGAGAAGGTCTGAAAAATTCAGGCTTGAAAAGGAATTGAGTCCTAACCTCTGTGATGGTGGTGCATTGCTCTGGTCATTACGTGAGTTCCTATTGAGCCAGTGAAGGCAATGTACCCATATCGCAGAGGTCAGGGTTCAAATCCCCTTCAAGGATGAATTTGAAGACGGTTCAGCTTTTTGTAAAATTTGTTTTCAATCCGCACTCTCACTCAAATGAGTCATTTTATTCACCCTTTTCAACAACAACAACAATAACTTTATTTTCCTTTTCCTTACAACGAAGAAAGCGAAATTATAAAAACAGTAATGGCTCCCTTAATAACTGTGAAAGCTAACGAAAGTAGCACACACAACAAAAGACAAGTACACTACAATAGGCTTAGCCTACCTAAACTGTCCACCTAACCTATCTAAAACCATAACTTAAACTTAGTCCTTAATGCAGAAAATAACTCATAAAGAAAGAACGCACATGGTCACATTCAAAGATAAAAAAATTTGGTAGTGAAAACAGTCTGGCGGAGCTATAAAACACAATAAAATCATCTTCGAATTACATGACGAAAACAAAATCTGGACTCAGTATTTACTTCACAGATTTTAAGGAACATGATTTCATATATATCAAATAAACCATAATTTGTTCTTGCTCTTGGCATGATTGATGTGCTGCACTTTTTGTATTATATTTATGAATTTCCTTTACTTGAGTAAAGAAAAAATCAAAATAGGAGGGTAATAACCTATTATGAAGTTTAAACATGAAAATAGAAATATGCAGGGTAACCAAGTCATATGATTTAATAATATTCAATAATCTAAAAAGTAGAGTTGAATGTTCATCGGAGTTTGAAAAGGTGATAATTCTCATAGCCTTTTTCTGCAAAATATACAAGGGCTGAAGGGTGGTGGTATATGCATTACCCCAATTAGTGAGTAATAGAGATTAATCAGCATAGTGATATTTACATAGTATGGCAGCTTTGATAATGTTCCAATGTTCCTTTTAACTTTTTTAACAATGCTGTCAACTTGAGGTTTCCAACTAAGATTGGAATCAATAAGGAAACCCAGATATTGTATACACAAATCTCGCTTTGAGGTAATTCCCCTGAAATTGTTCTACTATCAAACTTTTTTGGAAACTTGGCATAATTAACATTCATGATATAAACATTAAAAAAATGCAATAAAAAAAATGGGGTCACCGTGCTTGTTTACGCGTCAGCAGGCTCTTAAAACGGGGTGTTTTTACTGGTTGCGCGTTAAAAATTCGAATCACCTTCATACAGAATTAAGTCTTGGTTACTTGAAAGATACAAAATGTTATTTTGAAAATAAAGCTTCTGTTATTCACATAAGCAGTATTCCTTCATTTACGCCGTTTTTGATTGCCTGGTTGTGGGAATAGTGCACTCTTTGGGACAGTTCGGTGGTTAGCTTGAAGTCCTCGCCTTGGCCAAAATACACCCAGTACGGAACCGTTTTCCAAAAAAAATCATGTTCTACTGTCAAACTTTTTTTCTTCTTCAAATTTGTTCTTTATTCGATTGTTCTTAGCAAATACCTGAAAAACAAAAGCTGGGGTCACCGTGCTCGTTTGAGAGAAAGCGAGCATTTATTTCGCTATCGGGCTTAGTTTGAGAGAAATCTCTTACGTTTTGTACGCGCACGTGTTCATGAGCGCGCGCTAATGACGTGAAAATCGCGGGCAATAGGGATGCGCAATGCAATACTAAGGAATTACCTTAAATGATTGCCGTTTATTGTTAAATGAAAATTAGGTATTATTTTTCTTTGAGGGGGGAGGAAAACAACAAAGCTAGATTTTTTGACATTCAAAGAAAGTTCATTACAAATCCAATAATTAACACTGGTAAACTCCAATATAATAGCCTGCAAAGAAGACAAACCTTTATGCTTACTGAATAAATTAGTGTCATCAGCCAATAGGTGATCTCAATTTTTGAACATCTGATCATATCATTCGGAAACTTCTTCGTGTACCGAACAAAACAGTGCAGTCATTGAGTGTAAGTAAATTCATTTTGCCTTGATATTGTTTAAATTTATAGAGTTGAGCTTTTACGGCCTGGTGTGTGTTGTACAGTTCAAGCGGCTTTAACTCCAAATAACACTGACAACATCTTCGAAAACGAAGGAACTGCTGAAATAATATATGTCAAAAACGAGTGCGAGTGTTTTATCTGGGGTTATCGATGAAAGCACGACGCCGTAAACGGAGTGCTTTTTTTGTTTCGAGGTGCTTCAAACCCCTGATGAAACACGAAACACGACTGAGTTTTTGACATGACTTCTCAAGAGCAACAGACACCCTATCACTTGACACCGAGATCAACAAACACATTGGTAAAGCTTAAACAACTCTGGCAAAACTATCAATGCGAGTGTGGGGAAACAAACATCTGATTCTCCCTACCAAAGTCAATGTATATCACGCTTGCCTTATTAGCACTCTGCTCTACGGTAGCGAATCTTGGACAACATATGCACACCAAGAAAGGAAACGTCAGGTCTTCCACATGAGATGTCTGCGAAGGATCCTTGGTATCACAAACAACGATGTGCTAGCAAAAGCAGGTATACCTACTATATATACACCCTCCTCCATCAAAGACGCTTTCGCTGGCTAGGCCATGTGCATTGAATGGAAGTCGAGCGCATACCCAAGGACCTCATGCATGGTGGAATCACAATCGGTAAACGCAAGGTAGGTTGTCCACACCGTTCCATGACTGCATGTAAACGTGACTTGAAAGCATGTGGTATCGACGCAAACAGCTGGGACGTTCACGATGCAGACAGCTTACAGTGGAAAACACTTGTCTTAAAGGGTCTGATTTTTGGCGAGAATAAACTCCAAGACCAGGCAGAGGAAAAAAAAAATAACGAGGAAAGCTGGTCAGCAACAATCTCGTGACAAACTCAACTACGCACTAGTCTTTACATGCGAGGGCTGCAGTCGACAGTGCAATTCGAGGATCGGCCTCTATAGCCACAGTAAACGGTGCTCCTCTACAACCTCAACAGGTGCAACTCCATAGTCGTTGAATGAAGGATGCCATTGACAGTAATTTTCAAAGAACTGAATATTCAATATTTGGGTGAGTTAAAAGGGAAGAACTCTTGAATAAATTTACATCATAGGGCGTGATGGAGAGCGAGTCAGAATCACGTCGTTTTCGCCTGACAAAATCGTCTTCCCAAGAAAGTGATTCAGTTAACAAGGCCGTGTCAGCTTCAAATTAATATGAAAATAGTTGGGCTGCAAAATTTTTCGCCAAACGGCAGAGTTTAAGAGAGGTAAAAGCGCCGGTTTTAGAGATTGCGGTGAAGTTTTCAAAGAATACGAACTACGCAAGGTTCAAGCGTTGAGTACACACATTGCTGAGATGGATGCCCTGTCGCTGAACCATAGACCCTTTGCATAAATGGCGCCCAAGTTTGAATAACAATACTTGATACATCCTTAGCCTTACATTCATGAGAAAAATCCTTTGCCTTGAAACATAAACACGAGGCTAAGGATGTATCAAGTATTGTTATTCAAATTTGGGCGCCATTTATGCAAATTGGGTGTCCAAATTCGTTTTAACTCTCTGGACGCTAATGATAAAATGTACTGCGAAAGTTTTACGTTGAATATTCGGGAAATTTAAAACTCATTGTGTGCGGATAGTTTATTTATGTGAGCGTTGGATTTTTCAGTGGTGTAACAGCTCCCGTAACGTTTTTTTCCAAAGGTTTATTAGCATACAGGTTCATTAAAAAGGACACTGTCATGCGATGACATGTGCAGTATTTCTCATATCCAGAAATCTTGACCGACTTTCAATATTTTGCTTTTTCTGTTTAAGTATACACTTAATACGAAAAAATAAAATATCGTGCCATTTCTGTTCACTGACAGCTGAGGATTCAGGGAAGTGTAACATTGTCGGCGGTACAGGCGCTCAAATAGAAGTATTTTTTCTCCGCAATATACCAGATATATTATCAAGATTAACATGCTATTTCAAAGCTGAAAGAGAGTGCATTTATTTCCAAGAGACGACATTGGAGTCGAAACACGTTGAGAAGAGAAAAAAATTAGCCTTGTTTTCCTCACCGCTTGTGGTCTTATAACTCGTGCAAGAAATGAAACACAACCAGCCCAGTGCAGTTCCTCTCATCTAAATGCGGGTTTCTTCAAAATATTCAAATATAACTTTTTGAGTGAAAATAGTAAACGTTTATCCCCAAACGATGGTGTGGCGTGGAGTGTTGAAAACTCTGAGTGCGATAGTGGTCTCCACATTGTCAGGCTGATTTTTTCAAGTTTCGATTCAAAATCCTCGCGCATGCGCGTCCGTGACAGTGCCCCTTTAAATTCAAGTATCTTGATCATTGTCTTGATCAGTTTTTGAACTAACGAGCGTTTCTTGATCTGTAGTTTTATTGGGTATCAAGATACATGCACCTGACTAAAATGGGACACTCTTATTAACTGATAACCTTATGATGAGTATTAATGAGTTTGAGAATTGATGTCTAATCAAATTGGATTCAAAACGCTTTCATCTTTTGAATAAGCTTTCAGCATTTATTACAGTTTCATCAATTTTGCACAAAAATTAGTTCTACAAAGTGTTCCAAATGCTAAAAACAAAGTTCAATAGGCCGCCGGGTTAAAATTTATTTTGAAGTTTTGAACTTCAATTAGGAAAGCAATTAGTAATTGAATCAAATCTTAAACGCCAAATAGATTACATTTGTAAGTAATGTTTATTCCCATCCGGGCGTGCTCATGATCAATGCCGTGACGGCTTCGTTTTAGCCAAAGCATGACTCATTAAAGCTGAAGCACGCTTTTTGATAGTGAAATCAGCTTTCCTTTTTATTGCAGTCACAATTGTAAACTCTATGCGATGATTAAGAATGAAGTTAGAGAAGCAGAAACAATTCGGATCCATGATTGCTGGAGTCCTTCTCGGGGTTTTTCTTACTGTTGCAGGGTGTTTCGGTAACTCTGTGATATTCTTTTCTCATGATATTCTACGAATCTGTGTAATATCCGAATGGACATTCATTAAGGGTGCTGTGGCGTATCCACTAGTACTGGAGATTTTCTCGTATGACCATTTTGTTCAAATGGTCAGACGCGGGGAATTTGGAACAAGTCCTTTAATACAAAGAAAATTTCCTTGTGCTTATGTCCTGTTTCTTTTTACATGGCATAAGGCTGACGTGAGGTCAAGAGCAAATGTTTCACGGTGAAATGGGGGCCAGCGTCGCCAGTAAAAAGCAGGCTTAATTTTACTGCGGCCCGTGAGATTATACATACTAATAATTTAAACAGAGAGATTGCCCGTATTTACCTTGAAGGACCCGTGATTCGTCGAGGTGAGTCAAGATAAATGCGAGATCGATATAAGAACTACAATCCCAAACAAGAATTGCTGAGACGTTTTTTCAGGTTTCGTACTTTCGGACAATAACTACAGCAAAGGGCAAACAATATCCGCTCCCACGCCCTACCCAAAACAATGTTGTTTATAAAGAGGCGGAAATAACCGTTTGGGGTAGTGGGAAGTCCTCAACATATGGAATTGTTTGTGGAAATTTTTTGTTCAGACATGGATAAGGAAGAAAACAGTGTCTCAACAATTATGTCCAGAAGTCCGCAGGAGCATTGTTCGTCGGAACCACGCACAAAACCGACGAACTTCCTCAAGAGCTTTGTAACCTCCCCATGAATACGAATTGTTCTGGTGCCAGTTGTTCAAATGATGAATAGCGCTACCCGCCGGATAAGTCACTATCCAGTGGTTAAGCACTAGCAAAACCAATTTTTCTATCCACTGGATTGTGATTTATTCGGTGCATAGCGTTATCCACAACTGAGCAGCAACTGAGCAACAACTGAACAACTGAGGCCTGGCTGCTTTCATTTACACCGTGTTGTTTTCGTGTTTTCCGAGTGGGCACAAAGCCTAGCGAGACAACTTGTTGTTCACTGTTATATTTATTATTATAATTTACCATTAGATTTACATTTAATCTCCTCTGTTCTCAAAAGGCACTCCTAATCGAAGCCGACGGAAGAAAACATAACTAAAGATACAGTTTTACTGCATTTAGCTGTATAAAATATGCGAAAAATAAAGAAGAAATAAAACTAAAACCTACGATTCACCGAACACAAACGAGCGACTAGAAATGGTGACCTCAACAATAATATATTCCTGACTGACTTACTTACTTGACTTAAGCCTTTAGGTTCCCTGTGGAACATAGGGCCGCAACAACACTCCTCCAACGCACTCGGTTCTGTTAGGTCCTCCTCAGCTGTGCCCATGTCGTACCAATGGCATTCACCTCTGCATCAGTGCTCCTGCGCCAGGTCTGTTTCGGTCTTCCTACTTTACGCTTTCCTGGTGGATTCCAGTCGAGGGCTTGCTTGGTGACGTTTGAGGGGGACTTCCTTAGTGTGTGGCCGGTCCACCCCCACTTCCTTTTTTTTGATCTCCTCTTCAATGGGGCTTTGACCAGTCTTGTCCCAGAGGTCGGCGTTGGAAATGACGTCTGGCCATGTAATGTTGATGATATTTCTGAGGCATCTGTTGATAAAGGTCTGCAGCTTGTGGGTGTTTGATTTAGTAGTTCTCCATGTTTCGGAGCCATACAGTAAGACAGACTTGACGTTGGAGTTGAAGATTCTGATCTTGTTGTGGAGGGAGAGGGCTGAAGAATTCCAAATGGGGCGGAGGGTGTTGAATGCATGTCTGGCCTTGTTGATCCGGCTCTTGATGTTTTCGTCTGTTCCTCCATCTGTGTTGACGACACTGCCCAGGTAGACAAACTTCTCCACCTCGCTCAGGTCTTCGTCGTTGAGTGTGATGGGGTCTTGTTTCTTGTTGTTTATTCGCATCACCACCGTCTTCTTGATGTTGATATTGAGGCCCGTCTTCCCAGCTTCTTCGGCGAGGCGGGACAGCTTCTCTTGTGCGTCCTGGTGTCTGTGTGAGAGGAGGCTAATGTCGTCAGCGAAGTCCAGGTCCTCCAGCTGTTTGGTGAAAGTCCACTGGATGCCGGTTGTCTTATCTGATGTTGCCTGCTTCATAATCCAGTCGACTACCAGAAGGAAGATGGTCGGCGACAGTATGCAGCCTTGACGAACACCGGTCTGTACCTGGAATGTGTCCGTCAACTTCCCGTAGTGTATGACTTGGCAGCTGGAGTTGTCGTACAGTTGCTTTATGATGGAAATGAACTTGGGGGGGAAGCCGTAGTGTTGCATTAGCCTCCAGATGACATCGCGATCCACACTGTCGAATGCCTTTTGGAAGTCGACGAATACTGAGTACAGTGGGGTCTGCCATTCCAGCGACTGCTCAATGATGATTCGCAGCGTGGGGATATGGTCTGTGCAGGATCTGTCTTGACGAAAACCTGCCTGCTCCTCTCGTAGAGTTTCGTCCAGGGCCTTCTTGATTCTCTCCAGGATGATTCTTGTCAGGATCTTGCTTGGGATGGAGAGCAGCATGATACCCCGCCAGTTGTTGCATGATGACAGGTCCCCTTTCTTCGGCAGTTTCACCAGGTACCCTTTCTTCCATTCCACTGGGATCTGCTCGTTCTCCCAGATCTTCATCAGGAGTGGATGGATCATCTCCGTGGAGGTCTGGACGTCCGCCTTTAGTGCTTCTGATGGAATGCCGTCTGGGCCTGCTGCCTTGCCTGACTTCAAGGACTTGATAGCTTGGCTGACCTCGGCCTTGGTTGGTGGATTGATGCTCACCGCTAGCTGGTTTGCTGCTGGTGGGATGTCAGGTGGGACTTGAGGTGGCGGTCTGTTGAGAATCTCTTGGAAGTGTTCTGCCCATCTTGCTCTCTCTTTGGCTTCATCTGTGATGGTCTCGCCGTTCTTGTCTTTCACTGGTCTTGAGGGGGCCTTGTTTTTCCCTGACAGTGTTCTTGTGATCTCATACAGCCTCTTCATGTCTCTTTTGCCAGCTGCTGTTTCTGCTTCTTCTGTGAGGTCGTGTATGAATCTCCTCTTGTCCGCTCTGGTGCTTTTCTTGACCTGTCGGTTCAGCTCCCAGTACTGGGCCTGTAGATCTTGCTTCTGTTGCAGGTCTTGGGTCTGGTTGATGTCGTTCTTTAGCTGTTTCCTCTCTTTGATGAGGGTCCAGGTATTGGCTGACAGCCACTCTTTGTGTTGTCTAGTTTTCTTCCCCAGGACCTCATTACATGTGACCTTCCAGGTGTCCCTAAGGCCACACCATGTCTCCTCTACTGATTCTTCTGGTTGGTGGGCGAGTGCGCTGAACCGGTTTCTCAGTTCACATTGGTAGACCTCAGCTTTTGTTTTGTCTTTCAGGCTGTGTATGTTGTATTTGTGGGATGGCCTGTCTTCTCGGTCTCTGTAGACTTTCAGCTTGACTTTCAGGTCTGCCACCACCAAGTGATGGTCCGAGGCTGCGTCTGCTCCTTGTTTGACTCTGACGTCCAGCAAGCTTCTCCTCCACTTTCGTCCGATGGTGACGTGATCGATTTGATTCACAGTCCTCCCATCTGGTGATGTTCATGCCGTCTTGTAAATCTGCTTGTGCTGGAACACGGTGCCTCCAATGACCAAGTCGTTGAAGGTGCAGAACCCAGTGAGTAGCTCTCCATTCTCGTTCTGGACGCCAACTCCATGTTTTCCCATGACGAGTTCTCTGTTGGTGTTGTCCGCCCCCACTTTAGCGTTGAGGTCACCTATTAGGATCTTCAGGTCTCCTCTTGGCAGCTTATCCATCACTGCCTGGAGCTGTTCATAGAATGCCTCCTTTTCCTCGGTCTCTGCTGCGTTGGTGGGTGCGTAGCACTGGATGACGGTAACTTTCCTCCCCTTGGAGTTGAACCTTGCCGTCAAGAGCCTCGGTGATACTGGCTCCCAGGAGAGTAGTGCCTGTGCTGCCTCAGGTGTCAGAAGCAGGGCTACTCCATGAAGGTGTGGGTGTCCTTCCTCATGTCCAGAGTAGATGATAGTGTCACCACTCGTCAGTCGCGTTCGTCCAGTGCCGTTCCAGCGTGTTTCACACAGCCCTAGCATCTTGAGGTTGTAGCGATGCATCTCCCTGCTCACTTGTGCAGATTTCCCTACCTCATATAGGGTTCAGATGTTCCAGGTCCCTATTCTGGTCTTGAGTTTGGCTGTCAGAAGAGTTGTCTGCGCACTGGCTTCCCGAAGGCTTTCACCAGCCCGCATCATAGGCTCTACTGGAGAGGACTCTCCCGGAGCCAAGTTGTTTTCTGGATTTGTTGTCGCGGTTTCTGTAACAAGTCTGTTTTCCGGGACTGGGGTGTTAGCCCAGCGCCCAACCCCCAGACCTGGAGGGCCGGTTGGTTTGGTGTCTAAGATTTCCTTCTCGTAGATGGATTGCCGACCAAGGCTAACGAGCTCCATCCACCCGTGGTTTAGAATCAGAGTTTTCCTTCTCCTAGATGGACTGCCTACCAAGGTTATCGAGCTCCATCTACCCGGGATTTGGAATCAGAGTTGTCCTTCTCCTAGGCTATGTCGGTCCGCGGCACCCTATTCCGTATTATTCAGGTGCAGCCCCCCAAAGGGAGGACTCCCCTATCCGCCACCCCGGGGACGCGCCCCTACGCCGTATAGCCCCAGCGCAAGAACACCATTTCAAAACTAACCACAGTCTGACACTCGAAAGCTACGTAACTGACCTACAAAACTCCACTGAACCATTTCTAGTCGCTACCTAACAAACGAGTACAGTAAATACCCGCGTATAGAGGACCTAAAATTTACGAACCTGTTAGGCTTAAATTATCATTTTAAACCCCCTTTTGATAAGAACCTATTGAGCCCAAAATTTTAATAGGTTCTTCTTTGACACAAATGAAGGTTTCACTCAGTTAGTAAGATTCAAAGAATGAACTAAAATGCATGCTAGTACTTTGGAAAAATAAATTTACTGTATGGTTATCATCTAAACTGTATTCTAGATAATTATTTAATACAGCATTCACGGCTATACCTATTCCACACGACATATGCTGTGTCGTATAGTTATCTGTGTTGCTCGCTAGTGCCCCTATCAAATTAAGAACCTATTTAAGAACCTAAGTAGCCTAAAATCCCTCTACATACCATTTGTAATATATAGATTTAGCCAAGCTAAAAGCGGAGCTCCCTGGTTATTTATTCTTACTGCCTGTAGGGTTAATGAAAATAAAAGGTTTTCGAATTGTCCGCGTTTTAGTGTTTCCGGTTACTGCTTAATTAAATATTTTTCTTCGCTTTCTTCTGCAGAAAAATTAATTGCCTCACTACTGAATTTCACGGTAAATTTCACGCAAAAAAACGATATCGCATTAATCACGAAGCGATGAGTGCGATATCGGTTTTCCAAGCGAAGTTTGCTATGAAATTCACCAGTTGAGCAATGCCTTTTTCTTGAATCGCATGACTTTTAATAGAAAACAAGCACATCCTCAGCGACGGAATGGGAAAGGAAAAAAGCCATTTCAGAGTCAACTGTCAATAGCTTTATTCCACTCTATCTCTAAAAACGATATCATTCACATTTGATGTATTTCACTGAAACACGCCAGGTTGGCTTGGAACAAAAATCGGCAAAATACGACAATGCAACCAAGAAAAGACGAACTTCAAACATTAGTCAAGATCCGCTCCAACACTTAATTAACGTTTAGGTGCTTTATACAAATTTTTGAAAACACCAGCTAGTGAAATTTCCCCCTAATTCTACGAGAACTCATTTCGATTACGTGTTTATAACATAAGGGCAAAACTTTCTTGTCACTGTCGAGGCACAACGAAAACCAATTAAGCAGACAGATTAAAAAGCACTTGTTCTTTCGCATTGTAGAGCAAAAAACAAACAAACAAATCAACTTTTTCTTTATGTCCAAAGGAGTACCGATAATTGTTATTTAATTGCAGTTGACATTAAAAATTCGATTGTCATTCCTGAACAAAGGAAAAACCGATTAAACCACTTTTTGAAAACAACAAACGGTTTAGTGCGCAAGGAAAGAATTTGTGGGTAACTTTTTCCAATAAGTATGAGCTATTACTGGTATTCTGTTTTGTCGTTGTCGTTCTCTTTCGCTCTCCTTTCGTTTCTGTTCTAGTTATAGGTCCTCCAGGCATCATGTAACCTTATCGGAGATTCTAAAGATATTCCAAAAATTGCAATACAGAGAAAAAGGCAGCTCTAAGCAAATTAAAAATAAACACTCAGCCTTAAGTTTAAATAAAGGGGGTAGTTTCTAAAAAAACTGTGGTGCTGCGTCTGTGGGGAAGTAGTATACAAAAATTTGTTTTTATCAACGGAGTTGACAATGTAAATTGGCCACCGTACAGAGATTCTAAAAGCTGACGTTTCGAGCGTTAGCCCTTCGTCAGAGCGAATCGAGGAATTGTGGATTACGTGTAGTTTTTATAGTAGAGTAGGAGCTACGCTATTGGTGGTAACATGGCAACGTGAAAAATGAAAATATATTAGTTAAATGAAAAGCGCTCAAAACTAAGCGCGCGCTAGAGCGCGCTCAAAACTAACGAGCAACCCGGCACTTTCAAATGCGCGCGCTCACGATGCAAAACTTGTCTTTTCATTGTTAACACTAGCAAGATATCGGGACCTAAGCGATCTGTTAAGATCACCGATCGTTTCACATGTACCTCCGCAAATGTCATTTATTGCATAACCTGTACGTTATGCAATAAATTATACATTGGTGAGACAGTTAGACGACTAGGTGACCGATTCCGCGAACACCTTCGCGATGTTGAGAAGAATGACAAAGATGCATCCAAGCCAGTCGCTCGCCATTTTAATCTGCCTAACCACTCCAAAAAACACATGGCTATCTGCGGCCTTTCCCTACATCTAGGTACGACGGAAAGCCGCAAGAATCTGGAACAAAAACTCATCTTTCAAATCGGCACCCTTAATCCTCACGGTATTAACGAACGCTTTACATTTGACTAATATATTTTCATTTTTCACGTTGCCATGTTACCACCAATAGCGTAGCTCCTACTCTACTATAAAAACTACACGTAACCCACAATTCCTCGATTCGCTCTGACGAAGGGCTAACGCTCGAAACGTCAGCTTTTAGAATCTCTGTACGGTGGCCAATTTACATTGTCAACTCCGTTGATAAAACCAAATTTAAGTTGAAATAACTGCGTACCCGCCAGTGTGGACCACAGCTATCATAATATGTCAAACTGCATTGAAACCTGCGAAAATGCAGAAAGAAAACATTTTCCAAACCGTTTTTTTCCCTGAAAACGAAAAGTGTTGACTGTGTAAGAACTAGAAATGACGTATTATGGCCGTGTAGTATGGCCGTGTAGCCACAGAAAACGCGCGAAAAATGAAGCCTCGCTTATGTTGAGGTGAGTTAACCTATGTTGAAGCTCCGGTCCAATCAAAAACTGCAATTGCAAAAAGGTTGAGACACTGAATCGAAAATTCACCTCTCCTTCCTAGAACTCGCAAGTGGGCTATGTTTTGCAAATTAACTAGCTATACAAACAACAGGCATCAGCGCAAGAAAATTTACTTTGCGCCGGAATTTTATTAACAGAACTGAATCATATATCACTTTAAAGTTAAAAGATTAAATTTTCTGGATCCAAAAATTCACTGTCAGTGAATTTTTGTTGGAAATCGAGTTTTCAAAAGAGTGCGGGTTTTGCTGCAAAAGTTCTAGCCCCTTCTGGTTTTAACTTATTGACCTGAAAATTTCAGAATTTATAAAGAACATCTACAGTCCTAAAAAACTGAGTGGGGGAGTTTTCACTTTCTCCTCTAAAATAAAGTTACACCGATTCTTCCGACAGAAATTCGTCCGAAATGTTCAACTTGAGAGTTTAATATCTCTTAAACTATTCAACTAGTTATCGAAAATCACTAACACGGTTTTTTAGAACAATTATCTAGTCAAGAACTAAAATACAATTAAAGGTACGCTTGTTTGCATTATTGCGAAGGGGCTAGACCTTTTGCAGCAAAACCCGCACATTTTTGGTCGTGGCCTAAAAACTCGAACTCAATCAAAATTATCACTGAATAAGCTAAACATCTAAAAAATATGATCTTTTGACTTTAAAATGATATAAAATTCAGTTCTGTTAACAAAATTGCGGCGGGTAGCGAATTTGTTTGCGTTGATGCCTATTCTCTTTATAGCTATACCTTAAGGCCATTTTAAACATTTTTATACTTCTCAGTTTATTTTTCTTTTGAAATTATTAACTTAACCAAAAAACACATAACCCAGGGCTGCCCGTGCTTGTTTCAACAACTTCATTCTTTTTTTTAACTATGACTACATTTATTCTAGGGAAACAGTTTCTCAAAAACTGTCACGAGTACACCATTCATAACTTCAATAATTTGACAAGGCAACAGCACCCTGACTGGAGACAAAGCCAAGATAACTGTTCAAAAAATGGGGGCCATCTCGTGTGCATAGAGCATGAAGAGGAACTAGACTTCCTGGTACATAAACTTGAAGGACTGAAATTGGCCGGTGATTCGGAATATTTCATTGGCTTACAAAAACAGAGCAGTGGGTGGACTTGGATATGCAACGCAAATATAAGTGTAACTCCGGAGAAGTTTCCCTGGTCTATAAGTCAACCAAGTGGTGATGAATATTACGGCTTGGAAATGTATATTTGCGAAAGGCGCATTAGCAGTTGCCATGAAATAGGTAGGTCTAAATATCCATAATTGAAGTAGTATGAAAGAG
>OX421450.1:15426961-15429461 GCA_949126865.1 Montipora capitata | reverse complement strand
GACAGCAATAACAAAATAGAGAAAAGTACAACTTCTGGTGGACGAACAAAAGAAGCTAATGAAAGATCTTTTGTTTTCGTCCACCAACACGGCGGGCGATGACGTCATGTGAAAACCTCCCACAACTTCACTTTCTCCAAAAGTAATTTACGTTCTACTTTTTTTTTTTTTTTTTTTTTGGCTTTTGAGTTGAGATATGTGGCGAAACTACTCCGTTCTTCAAGGTAATTCGAAAAAGAGCTGACTAGTAATCACCATCTTCATAACCCGAGCAGCACTTTCAGTTAGGAAAAAATAATAACACTGAGTTTCCAGCGCACAGATGTTAAGACACTGCCTTTTTCACATACCTTATTCTTTTCAATTATTAAAAAAAAAAAAAAAAAAAAAAAAAAAACGCGAAGAAAAGGTATGGTGGATGCTAGAAAGAGGTAAACTGGTGAAATTCAAACAAAGCAAACAAAAGGTTTGACAGCAGCTATCGTTCTTTCCTTTTGTAAAAATGTCCCCCTATTGTTTTATTCTGTCAACACCTTTCTGATGGGAAAACAAAAGGCATACATATATCATATATACTTTGAAATTGCAACGTTTTTGAAAACTGGTGTATATATATATATATATATATATATATATATATATATAAATGTGGAGGTCGAGTCAACCTTGGCGTAAAGTGCTCAATGCTGTGGTAGCAGAGCTAAGTATACATAAATTGAAAGATTAAAGAGGACGCAGCGATTCTCTGTTACTCTGAGTTTCGCGCCTAAAGTTCTGTCTGACGAGCGCTTAGGCGCGAAACTCAGAGTAACAGAGAATCGATGCGTCCTCTTTAATCTTTCAATTTATGTATATATATATAGTGAGAATAAAAGCAGTTTACCCAACGATGAACTCCCAGTAAGAGGATCCAGAGGATACGTGTCTCTCCGTAAATCTGTAGATAGGTATAATAAAACGACGAAGAGACAAACTCTTGACAGTTCCAGCGTTTAAACGCTGGAACTGTCAAGAGTTTGTCTCTTCGTCGTTTTATTATACCGAAGCAATCATCAGGCAACTGCCAGAAATAACGGTTACAATCCCAGAAATTTGAAATACAGAACAAAGGATACGTACGTGACGTCTAGGCATGTCATTGCATCTTTACATTTTTTAACATGAATTTCCTAGCATGTCTACAACACGATGACAGCTCATTTCTTTTGTTTAGACTTGCCATTTCCGGTTTACAAATGATAAAATACTTTTCCCACAGACACAAATTGCATCTCTTAGTTACATTGGAGTAAGAACTAGCTTGTTTTATCTTGCACCATTTGATGTTATACTTAGCGTTCTTGTCTTTAAGACTCCATATGTACTTACTAAGTTCGGTAGCATGTTTGTAACGCTCGTTTCGGAATGAGCTTACATGATTTGAACGCAGTGTCACAGAGTCCAATGTATGTTTCCTTTGTGGTTTCTGTGGTGACCTCGGCCTGATAGATGACGCTTTCCACATTACAGTTACCATCCATGGGACACTCGTTAGGTTTCCTACAATTGCAGCTTTTCTTAGTTAGATTATTAGTGCGTGTGGGTTTACTAATTACGGCTTTGTTATGGTTGGTTATGATTGTTTTAATGTTGCCCATGCAGCTGTAGCTTAATTTGATGGTGTTACGGTTAAAAATTTTGTGAAGTGGGTTAGATTTGGGGAAGTGCTTATCAATTAGTGAAAGGAAGCATTTTCCCACGTTTGTTTCCACGTTCCTGCTATAGGGCGGGTTAAACCATGTAATGTTCCGTTTTCTGTTTCTCGGTGGACGTGGCGGCTGGTTTAATGTGGCATTGAATGACAGGTTATAGCGATATCCGCTTTTGTTGAGAGCTTCCTGGTAGATGGGTTTAGCGTTATCAAAGCATTCTTTGTCAGAAGATATCTCGGAGAGCCTCTTATTGATTGACTCGGGGATGATTTTTAGGATGGTTGGTGGGTGGTTGGATTTTGTGTGGACATACAGTGGGATATTGCCTTCCTTTGTGTACGGGTAGTACTTCCCACTAGTAAGGTCAAGCGTGACATCTAAGAAATTGACCTTGGTGGTGTTAGCCTCGACTGTGATCTTCAAGTCTATGCCACGAAAGACTGCAAATGCCCTTTTTAATCTTCTCTATTTCCTGTGGTGTTCCATTGAAGGCAGCTAAACCGTCATCCCGGTATAGGCCGATATTTTGGCCGTACTTCTTGGTGAGAAGTGACAAGAGGAAGCATCCAACCAGTTCGCAAGTCTCTGCTCCATCGAAGGATCCCATAGTGACATCAAATTGGTTGTCGGCAGATTTCTTCTCCCATGGGCAATTAACAAATAACAAAGCCGTAATTAGTAAACCCACACGCACTTATAATCTAACTAAGAAAAGCTGCAATTGTAGGAAACCTAACGAGTGTCCCATGGATGGTAACTGTAATGTGGAAAGCGTCATCTATCAGGCCGAGGTCACCACAGAAACCACA
>OX421450.1:15409461-15416961 GCA_949126865.1 Montipora capitata | reverse complement strand
AACAAGGGTTTCACGAGGTTAGAAAGCTATTTCATGATTGTAATTTTGGTTAAAAGCTGTTCTTCTCTCTCTTCCTGTTATTCGATAAAAACAAGATTGTCATTTTGGAGTGAAGAATCGTACAGAATCGTAAAGATCCGTAAAGGGAACGTTAAGTCTACAAACTCGTAATGCCCGAACTAACAGGAAAGAGCAAGAAGATTTGCTTGGAAAGCTAGTATACTTTAATAAATTGCGATGAACTATATACATAGCATGTGTGAAATTGTGTAATCGTAACGATCAACAATGCCATCCTTTATGAACCTTTCCCATTATTCACGGTTTCTTTACGCCTACTTTGAGTTTACGGACCTTTACGCATAGCTGAATTTGCGCGTATAGAAAAGGCCTCGCATTTACGAATCTTTACGCTCGAAATAAAGTTATGTAAATTTATGATTTCATGCTGTGGCCCACGTGGGCAGTGATCCCCGCAGAAGTGGGGATTGAACATCGCCACTTATTGCACCTCCACCTAGTCCCAAACAAATATCGATGTCGTGGACACACTGTTATTTTTTTTTTCTGTCTCAAAGATGCCTGAAATAAAAATGCCGATTAAATTTTAAAAAATGTCCAAAGAAAAAATCGCTTTCGAGGATTTGTAATGTCTAAAAGGAAACCACCTACCTGCTCGAGTAAGTAATAGCTTTGATTCACTCTCCACTGCATATCGTTGCTGATTCTGCAATACACGAGGTGATTGCAGACATCTTTGCGACACTCGCCGATTGCAGCACATTTCGCATTCGCGGGGTTAAATGAACTGGGGCCGCAGGGTCCACCAACGAGGAGTGAATAGCCGCACAAGATGCCATGCAATGAAATGTAAACAACTAGAGACTCGATATCAATGGATGAAAGGTTTTTTCGCATCAAAAGGTAGATTGAGAACTAGTATTTCTAGCACGCACTCTGGGCTTACACCTCAAAGCGCTAACACCCAAAAAAGGATGACATCTATTTGGCCAGGTCATCATACTCTGGTTCTGCTCCGGAATGTTACTTCTGTGAACTTGTTTTCGGCCAGGTAGCGACAAATTTTGAGCAAACAAGGGTATCACATGTCCAGCAAGCTACATATATTATAATACCAAACACAACGATTTAGTGGAGGATTATTTTGATCAGACAGATAATGGTAATTTTTAGAAACACAGTAAAGTTCATGTTATGTTGCGGTTTCGATCGAGTCCGGACTGAAAACAAGGGCGGTGTGTGTTGATCGAAGTTCAAAAGCATCAACACTATATAAAATTGTTCTGCAAGCCCCTTAAGTAATTTTGCGAAGGTTTTCTCCAATATTTCTCTCCATGAAAACGGTTACAATTTGTTTTGCGTAGCCAGCCGGCAGTTTGTGTCATAAATTCAGTCAGAGATTTTTGTCAAACTACTCTTCACATTTGATCTCTCGACTGGGTAATTTTTCATTGTCGCCAGAAATATTTTAAGACAGTAATTGACAAAGGTTTTTCTTCAAAGCTGTTATTATTTCATATCCAAACTCGACGTACCAATTCGGTTTCTGTAGTGTGGAATTTGGGTGAAATTTGCGAGTTTTTGAAATGCCTGAAACTGGTTTTCTTCTAACGGTCAAAACATTCTCATTTCAACAGCTTATCCAGATTTTATTACTGTGTTATAAAGAGCTAAAGTATGTTTATATTGTGTTTGTGTTTCATAAACAGACGACGCCGCGTCTTACCGTACGAGCGAGTTAAAAATGTGTGTTATTTTCCGCTAATTTTACCATTCAAAGGAGGCCCCAATTTCGCAAAATATAAAAAGCTGTTGAAACTTTTAATGTTATTTTTGAAAATACTTCACTATAGAGGTTACTTGGGCAAAATATGAAGGAATTCGAAATTTAACGACTGACGCCCAATTCTCCATAATTTCAGACATCGGCTCTTAAGGGTGGTAAGCTGGTCGGCATGCTAGGTCATGAGCGCCGTTATATCACTTCATATAGTGCTAATGCAATTTATATTTCAATGATTAGACCAATATTAGAGTATTGTGCTGGGGCTGGGAGTGTTGCGTGGAAGTAAACAGCGGAACTTTAGAAGCTCTGTAGAAGCGCGTAAGAAGAATGGTAATCAAGACATAATAATAACATAATAATAACATTATTTATATAGCGCTCATATTCATGTATCGCTCTCCATGGCGCTTTACAATTTATAATTTACAGTAATTTACATTTTTAAAAGGATTTAAAAACATTAAATTCTATGGAATTTTATCATACAATAAATATTATTAATTCTAGAAACGATATATAAAATATTATTATTATTATTTCAAACAACAATTATTGAAATGATAATGATAAAATCAAATGATGAAAGAAATATCAAATCAGTCGATAAAAAACGAAAATGATTAAAACGAAAAATCAAATAACTAATTAAAATTCCTACTATCAAGAAATAATGTAAAGAGAAAAGTTTTGAGTCTGCTTTTAAAACTAGCAACCGAGGAGCAAGAACGAATATTCAAAGGTAACCTATTCCAAAGTCTCGGAGCAGCGATTGAAAAGGACCGAAAACCATAAGTGGTGAGCTTAGCTCTAGGTTCAACAAGAAGTTAATTATTTGTAACAGAGCGAAAAGAGTAGCAAGAGGAACGATAGGAAAGAAGATCAGACAGATAGCAAGGAGCCAGACCATTTAAGGCCTTATAAGTGAGCAGAAGCAACTTGAAGATAACCCTATAGTATACAGGACGCCAATGAAGATCAATCAACACAGGGGTGATATGATCAAACTTCCCTGTAAAAGTAACAACAAGAGCAACAGAATTCTGAACGTGCTGTAGCCTGTCAACAAGATATTTAGGGAGCCGGCATAAAGAGGAGCATTAAAGTAATCGAGTCTGGAAGAAATGAAAGCGTGAACAATAGTGTGAGCAGGATTAGTAGTAAGATATTTCCTAATAGAAGACAGATTTCTTAAGTGAAAGTAAGACGACTTGCAAATGTGCATAACTAAACTAAACTAAATTGTGATATAGAGTTCGAATTACCACCGTGAACGATTTGGAAAGCTAGTGACGTTTCGAGCCTTAGCCCTTCGTCAGAGCGAGTAGAGGAATTATGGGTGTTGTTGGTTTTTATGAGGTTGTTGATGGGCTTTTCCAGTAGTGGAAATATGGTAACATGAATTTGTGAATAAATCAATGGAATGAGAGGCAATCATTGATTCCGTGACCATAGAATGTACCTAGTTGAAAGTTAATTTTTGGTTCCAGATTCTTACGGCGTTCTGTGTTCTGGTGGTGTAAGGATCGATAGGCCGCAAATTGTCATGTTGTGGTGGGAGTGATTAGGCAGATGAAAATGACGCGCTATTGGTTTTGATGCATCTGTGTCGTTATTTTCTACATCTCGTGGGTGTTCGCGAAAGCGGTCCGCCAATCTTCTCCCTGTTTCGCGTATATAGGTCTTCTTACATAGTGTGCAGGTTATGCAATAGATGACATTTGCGGCGATGCATGTAAAGTGGTCAGTGATTTTAACGGATCGATTGGGTCTTGAGATCTTAACCATGTTAGAAATAAAAAGACAAGTTTTGCATGTTCTGCGTGTTTGAAAGTTATCTTTCAAATGTACACGCACATGATGCAAAACTTGTCTTTTATTTCTAACATGGTTTTCTTCATTGCTATCACCGTGCACTGCCTTGTATTTGACGATAACTTTGCTGTTACTGTTTTCATGGACAGTAATATATATACATGTAATGTTAAAATCGGTTTGTATAGTTAAATCGCATAATAAATTGACCTCATCATCATCATCCTTTTCATTGCCATTGTGCTCATTCCCATGGTCATCATCATCATCCTCATCATTATAATTTTTTTTATGTTTTTGGGCGTGGTCATCCAACCAATGTGGTCCAAAAACAAAAACTATGACGTTGAAGTTGTTGAATACGTAGAGATGTCGTCATTGCAATAGTTGAAATTGCAGTGTTATTGCGCCACGACTTACTAAGACCCAATGAAATTTCTTTGTGGTACAAAAATAAATAATGTGAATCAAAAAAGAAAAATAATGTGAATCTGATTCCTCATTGTTTCAACAGGCCCAAGTCCTCCAACACAATTAAGCGGACAAGTCATATCAGGCACACAAGTCCACGTTTTTTTGGAATGAGCCTTAAGATAAGAATGGTGTTATCAGAAAATATCACATTAAGATTTACAATACCAAGACTGCAATTGAAGCTAGTAGTATGGAGATTGATGCACGAGAATATAGTAAAGGTTTTCAAAAAGAAGCAACCAAACTGAAGCCATATACAAATTACACGTTTGCAGTTCAGGCAGTCAACACTGAACCTGGAGAGATGGCATACTTCACTGCTAGAACAAAAGAACAAGGTGAAACAAACTTTGTCAAATGATGTATGATAGTTAATGAAACTATAATTACTACGTGTACTTACAGAGTGACTGATGTTCATCTAATTGTGCTATGCTCAGATCCTGCTTCAGTGAAACACTACAAGAATTCGCTGCTGTAATTTCAACTGTGAAATGATAGGGAGCTTAAGCATGCGACGTTTTGAGCCATGGAAGGCAACCGGATAGTGGTGTCTGACAGAATTTCAAACTAATCATCTCTAATAGAGAAAGGATACTAAACAATATAAATATAGATGTTAAAGTTAATTTAAAAAGGAAAACAACTCACTTCCGGTTGCCGTCCGTGGCTAACAAACCTAGCGTCACTGCTTAAGACTTCAGAGACAGGCATAGGTCAGTCGGTTAGTGCGCGGCCTTCTGAGCTGGATGTCGCCAGTTCGATCCCTGTCTCATTTGATCGACGCCTGTTTCGACTTCCCTCTGTTATGTGTACCTGTGGCTATGAATACCCGTAAAACGGAGCATTGACGGTCACAAGTTTATCAGTAACTCTAGTTGACTGTCACGTGTTACCCTCGTAAAAATAAGGACCTTTTCCTTTTACCTTTTTTTTTTAAGCTCCCTAGTAACTCGTAATTACGGACGGAAACCTTGGACAGGTCCATATCACAACAGGTTACATGTAGATCTAAAGATTGAAAATTATGTGACATGATCGCTCGTAATCTTTCGAGCAATATATAGATTTATCCAAGCCTAAAAGCGGAGCTCCCTGGTTATTTATTCTTACTGCCTCTAGGATTAGTGAGAATAAAATGTTTCGAATTGCCGCGTTTTTATGTTTCCGGTTGCTGATTTAAAAATTAAATCATTTTGTTTGCTTTCTTCTATAGAAAAATTCATTGCCTAACTAGTGAATTCCACGGTTCATTTTACGCTAAAAACCGATATTGCATGAATCACGAAGCCATGAGTACGATATCGGTTATTCGAGTGAAATTTACTTTGGAATTCACCAGTTTGGCAATGAATTTTTCTTGAACCGCATGAGTTTAAAAAGGAAACAAGCACACCCTCAGCGAGCGAATGCAAAAGGAAAAAGGCCATTTCAACTGTCAATAGCCAGCGAAAAGGAATCACGCTAAATTTAGAAGCCATTAAAAAAAAAACAAAAGAATTAAAAATAAAAACAAAATTTCACAGTTCAAAGTAAAAAAGGGTTTTATTCATGTACTTTATTCCATTTTATCTCTGAAAACCAGATTCTTCATAATTTTATGTATTTCATTGAAACACGCCAGGTTGGGTTGGAACAAGAATCAGCAAAATACGGCAATGCAACCAAGAAAGGACGAACTTCAAACAAGATCCGCTTCAAAACTTAATTAAATAACGTTTAAGTGCTTTACACAAATTTTTGAAAATGCAAGCTAGTGAAATTTCCCCCTAATTTTACGGGAACTCATTGCGATTACGTGTTGGGCAAACAGATTAAAAAAGCACTTGTTCTCTGGCAATTTAGAGCAAAACAAACAAACAAATCAACTTTTTCTTTATGTCCAAAAGAGTACAGATAATTGCTATTTCATTCCAGTTGACAATAAAAATTCGATTTTCATTCCTGAACAAACGGTTTAGTGCCCAAGGACGTAACTTCTTCCACTAAGTATGAGCTATTACTGGTATTCTGTTTTGTCGTTGTCGTTCTCTTTAGTTCTCCTTTCGTTTCTGTTCTTGTGATAGGTCCTCTAGGCATCATGTAACCTTATCAGAGATTCTAAAGATAAGTCTTATGCCAAAAATTGCAATACAGAGATAAAAAACAGCTGTAAGCAAATTAAAAATAAACACTCAGCTTTAAGTTTATATCCCTCCGATTCTTGACTTGAATAACTTCGTAGCCGCTAGTGTGGACCACAGCTATCATGATATGTCAAACTGGATTGAAACCAACGAAAAATGCAGAAATACATATTTTCCAAACCGTTTCCCACCTGAACACGAAAGCGTTGACTGTGTAAGAATAATAATTGACGTAGCATCACCGTGTAGCCGCGTTGAGCAACAGAAAGCCAGCGAAAAATAAAGCCTAGCTTACGTTTAGGTGAGTTAACCTGAGTTGAGCTTGCAATCCAATCGAAAACCAGTACCTGAAAAGCGGTCAACTCCAAAAAAAAAAAGCTGACCTCGGTGAACTCTAAGCTTGAGCTCGCGATATGGTCACGTGATACTGGTTAGCGGATACCTTGTTTTGACAGGTGTCAATTGATCAAACATGGATGCTCAATATCAAAGATGTATGCTGTCAGGAACCCATGACCCGGAGCCTACAGCTCCCATACTGGGCCAATGTAACGGCATTTTTACAGACCGATCTATTTTTAGACTATCTTTTCCCTGAAAAACAAAGGCATTTCCGGTTCGGTGATCCTATGACGTCAGCTTAATTTCTTGTAATTGGTCATCGGGCTCCTGTGAGAGTCTCATTCGCGGGAAATTCAATCTAAAAATAGATCGGTCTGTGAAAACGCCGTTACACGAACACAGTAGAGTTGTAGGCTCCGGGTCATGGGTTCCTGATGCTGTAAACTAGCTTGATAATGGTCACATTGGCATACATGGTGGGTGGACGTACGTACGGACGGACGGTCGATGACGTCATGCATTGATGGGTTACAAGGTAAGAAGGAAGTCATTGATCCAACCTATTAGCGGTAACTAGATTTTTTAGCAGTGCAAGTGGTAAAACTCCGGCGATGGCCACACTGATAAATTTCCTTCTCTTTGACTAAGTTTCAAGGTCCAGGGAGCATCCTTTGCAAAAAAACAGCGAACAATATTCAATTATTCAAAAACAGCGAACATTATTCAATTATTCAAAATCCGTCGAGGTTCGCTTACAATAAACTTTGAAACGAGTTTGAGCGTGACTGATGCCGGAGAAGTGTGATTTTATTGGCGAGATGTGAGGTAAGCTAGAAATTAGTTGCCAGCCTTTCCTTCATTTAGGTACCAGTGACAACCCGGGATTTCCTTTATTTAGGTACGAGTGACAACCCGGGAATTTGAGATGTCCCTTAAACC
>OX421450.1:15399461-15404461 GCA_949126865.1 Montipora capitata | reverse complement strand
TGTTTATCTGCGGGGGAGGTGAAATACTTTCTCGAGAAGGCACCACACAAGGAGATCCGCTAGCGATGCCATGGTACGCACTTAATACATCTATAATGATTCAGAAATTGAGGGACCACTGCCCATTGGTTAAACAGGTGTGGCTAGCAGACGACTCAGCTGGAGGGGGGAGTATTGTGCAGTTGTATAACTGGTACAAGCATTTGAGTAAGGAAGGACAAAGGTTTGGATACTTTGTGAATGGGTCAAAGAGCTGGCTTATTGTGAAGTCTGGGGAACTTGCAAAGGAAGCAAAGAGGGTGTTTGGAGAGGAAGTCAACATAACGACTGAAGGTCAGCGCCATCTGGGAGCAGTTATTGCGTCGCAAGAATACAAAGATCAGTATTGTGAGGAAAAGGTTTGGGCATGGAAAGAGGAAATCGAACGTCTCTCTGAAATAGCGAAGAGCCAGCCTCATGCGGCGTACATTGCTTTCACAAAAGGCTACAAGTCGAAGTTCACCTACTTCATGCGCACGATAGGGTCGTTCGAAGATTATGTCGACCCAGTCCAGGAGGTGATTGAGGATTTACTACTTCCAACATTGTTCGGTCAATCAGAGCCTCTCCCTAACGAGGTGCGCAGACTTGCTACCTTAGCAACGGGGCAAGGGGGTCTAGGCATTCCTGATCTGAGATCCGAGGCACCGCAGCAGTTTGCTGCCTCGAGACTATTAACCACCGCGCACGTAGATTCTAATACATCACAGAGTTCCATCATGGTGCCAGGAGAAAGATCTATGGAGGAGCTAAAGAGGCATCAACAATTACTTAAGAGAGCAAGTGCCAAAGAGAAAATGGATAGCATCAATTCAAGCCTCTCCCCAGACCTGCTGCGACTGGTCAATCAATCGAGAGACAAGGGCGCAAGTTCTTGGCTGAATGCGATGCCCCTCGCAGACCAGGGTTTAGCCCTGAACAAGCAAGAGTTCAGAGACTCGCTACGCTTGCGTTATGACCTGCCCTTAGCCGATCTACCAAGTCATTGCGTATGTGGGGATAAATTCACCGTTGGCCACGACCTCTCTTGTAAAAAGGGGGGGGGGGGGGGGGGTTTGTAGCGCAGAGACATGATGGTGTACGGAACTTGTTAACGACATTCATCGACAAGATCTGCAATAATGTCGAAATCGAACCACGCCTTCAACCCCTGGACAATGAGCGATTTCATTTGAGGAGCGCTGTTACAAGTTCTGAGGCAAGGTTGGACATCAAAGCGGGAGGGTTCTGGGCAAGAGGAGTTACGGATTTTGATAAGAGTTACGCACGTCAACTCCAAGTGTTACCAGAGCAAGCCAACATCGGAAGTGTTCAAGGAGCAAGAAGAAGAGAAGAAGCGCAAGAACCAGCAGCGGGTGTTAGATGTAGAAATGGGTTCGTTTACGCCTTTAGTGTTTGGAAGCAATGGCGGAATGGGAAACGAGTGTCAGCGGTTCTTAAAGCATCTCGCAGACAAGATAGCGCAGAAAGATACCGAGCCTTATCATATTGTAATCACTTGGCTCAGGACACAGATTTCGTTTGAACTCTTAAGATCGGTACATGCATGCGTTAGAGGTTCGCGAACGCCGTTTCGTAGCAAGATAGAGCAATCATTAGACTGTAAAATAAATGTAGCTAGTGCGGATATTTGAGATACACTGTCTATATGTTTTTATACTCGGGGCGTTTTATGGACTTTGGTTCAGCCGTCATTAGTATAATTCGATTGTATGATTTTAATATCTCTGCATCATGGAATTCGTAATTTTATAGAATTTTGAATTTTTTATTATCAATCATCTCTATTTCTTTTAATGTAAGTAAGTGAAATAAATAAAGTTGTTTTTATTATACTATTATTATTATTATTATTATTATTATTATTATTATTATTATTATTATTATTAGAGAGGACATGCAAATATTCGTTGAAAACATTGAGGATGATATTTTATTTCTTACTTTTTATCGTTTTTCGTCGTAGATTTCCATATTTGAAGTTAATATCTTACATCCCATTATCTTACATCCTACATCTTACATCTTACATCTTACATCCCATTATTTTTTTTTTTTTTTTTTTTTTCCTTCGTATATTTATTATTAGAGCTAGGGGGGTGACTAAGTTGGGAGTGGGATGGGTAATGACAGTTTAAATTATTCTAATCTGAAATTTTTATTTAGTATGTCTATGTGTTTATATGTAATACACGACCCCACAAGCTTTTAGCTTTTATCCTTATCGTGTCAAAATAAAGATTATGTATGTATGTATGTATGTATCGTATTCAGTTTTTGCGATATCGATGTGGTTTCTGAGGGATTTTCATGCATTATTATTATTATTATTATTATTATTATTATTATTATTATTATTATTATTATTATTATTATTATTATTATTATTATTATTATTATTATTATTATTATTATCTTGTTTTCGCACATTGGACTTCCAATGGAACTTCCGTACTCCAGGAAGTTTGTTGACAACAAGTCTCCTCAAACTTCTAGGACCTTCCTAAGAATCCTTGCCGTGTTCAGAATAACACTTTTCTGAAGCTCGTCTATCTTGGTCTCTATACCAATATTCTCTAGTCTCTTCTTTAGATCTTTTGGAACTGTTCCAAATGTTCCGATTACAATAGGAATTACCATTGTTTTCATTTTCCATAACTTCTTCAATTCTCTTGCTAGATCCTGGTATTTCACTACCTTCTCGACTTCTTTCTCCTCAATACGGCTATCATATGGTATTGCAAAATCTATTATTTTGCAACATTTATTTCTCTTTTCAACAACAATCATGTCCGGTCTTCTTGCCTCTATCACGTGATCAGTCTGTATCGTAAAATCCCATAATATTTTACATCTCTCATTCTCTAGTACTGGCTCAGGTACATGTTCATACCACTTTTCATTGACAATGAAACCTTCCTCTTTACAAAGTTCCCAATGGATCTTCTTACCCACCCAGTCATGTCTCCTTTTATATTCCTTTTGTGCTAATTTAGGGCATTCACTCACAATATGATTTATGCTTTCATCCACCTTTCTACACATTCGACATTTACTGTCCTCTTGAGTTTGATATATTCTAGCTTTCATCAGATTCGTTGCAAGCGCCTGTTCTTGTGCTGCCATAATAAGACTCTCAGTCTCCCTTTTTAGACTTCCTTTCTTTAACCAAAACCAGGATTCATTCCCTAATATTTCTTCCGTCTGTCGTACAAATTGTCCGTGCATAACCTTTTCCCTCCACTGTTCCTTTCTTTCATTTTTCTTACGTATCTTATACTTCACCTCTGTTTCATTATTATGACCACCGCTGATCTTCCTAGCGGCCTTTATCAGTCTTTCATCACTATCATTGATATATCTCTCCAACCCCAAGGTAGCAGATTCTACACAGTCTTCAACACTAATCAGACCTCGTCCACCTTCTTCTCTCGGTATGTAGATACGGTCGACATTACTCTTTGGATGGAGACCATTATGCATGGTAAGTAATTTTCTGGTCTTTCTATCTAGATCTTGTAACTCTGACTTTCTCCAGTCCAGGAATGCAGCAGAATATCTCAGGAGAGGAATAGCCCACGTGTTAATAGCTTTGACAAGGTTACCCCCATTAAGTTTCGTTTCTAAAATCTTCCGTACCCTCCTTTTATATTCTTTGGTTACTGTTTCTTTCATCTCCTCATGCTTAATCCTGTCAGCTTCTAATATGCCCAAATACTTGTAACTATCACCATCTTTCAGTCCTTGTATGGTTTTGTAGTCCGGTAATTTTATACCTTCTGATTTAACAACTTTTCCTCTCTTCATTACTAATACAGCACACTTTTCTATTCCAAATTCCATCCCTATATCTTCGCTGAACACCCGCACCGTTTGGATTAGGGAGTCCACCCCTTTTTCATTCATGGCGTAGAGCTTTAAATCGTCCATAAAAAGGAGATGGTTGATTCTCTCTCCATCATCAGAGAATTTGTATGTTGGCTCGGCTTTTCTTAAGATGTGAGTCAACGGTATTAGTGCTATCACGAATAATAATGGTGACAGGGAATCCCCTTGGAAAATTCCTCTATTGATTGAAACTTCCCCAAGTGATGCCGATCCACACACTAACTCAACTCTCCAATTCTTCATGCTCTCCTCTAATAGTTTCCTGATTTCTTCATTTATTCCAAGCATCTTAAGACATTCTAAAATCCATGAATGCGGGATCAAATCAAATGCCTTTTTGTAATCGATCCAGGCTTGGGCGAGATTTTTCTTTCTAGTTCTTACTTCCTTTAAAATCATTTTGTCTATAAACAGTAAATCATGCGTTCCTCTCGCTTTCCTTCTACAACCTTTCTGCTCTTCAGGTAGCATCACTTCTGAGTCTAAGTATTCATAAATCTCATCAGCAATTATGCCTGTCAATAGTTTCCATGTTAATGGCAAGCACGTTATAGGTCTATAATTGTTGGCGGCTGTTCCTTTATCTTTATCTTTCTGGATCAATACAGTTCTTCCCTTGTTCATCCACGATGGAACTTCCCCTCTCGCAAGGCATTTGTTAAGATGCACTCTTAAGTTCTCATGTACACTTCGAAAATTTTTTAGCCAGTACCCCTGGACGCCGTCTGGTCCTGGTGCTTTCCAATTAGGCATTTTCCCCACTATCTTTCGCAATTTTCCTACTGTAATCGTAATTCTTTGTTGCCCTTGATTGTCGCCTAGCGTATTTTGAACGTCCTTAAGCCACTCTGCTCTTCTATTATGCTCTTTACTCTCGCTCCATATACTTTCCCAATAGCTTTTCGCTTCCCAGGCATCAGGTATTTCATTTTTCTGGTTATGTACCTCTTTATTCAGCCGCTGGTAAAACCTTCCTTCATTGTTGTTAAACATACGGTTTTGCTGGTATTGACTTAATCGGTTCTGATATCTAGTGATTTTTCTAACCTTTGCCTTAATCCTTTGCTTTATTT
>OX421450.1:15381961-15394461 GCA_949126865.1 Montipora capitata | reverse complement strand
GATTCAATCCTTCAAGGCAGTACAGTTTGTCGACAGAATTGAAACTAGTTTGAACCTCCATAAAGTGAGGTGTTTTGACCCGAGTAATTACATGACAATTTGTGGTTGAATGCGTATCACCACTTTCCTCAGAAAAGTTAAAAAAAAAATAGGATGGTAAAGACAATCACTGAGAAAGGAAAAGGGACGATAGCACTGGTATAAATGTTGTCAGTCAAAAGTCGAAAGTGTTTACGCCGAGTAAATTCTGTTCAACCACATGTTTCTTCTATACTGGCGTAGACAGTGGCAGTCACCCTAGTGGGAGTTTCCTTTCCTGACGCATCCTGGGATGAAGGGTCGAAGTCAAGTTCAGCATACACAAGGTCGACGCTGATGGGTTTGAAATGAACCTAATAGAGCACAAAAAGACTTCGTTTTAAACTATGTCAGCTCAATTTATCCGAATCAAAAGGCTTCTCACTGGCGGAAAATATTTGTAGGGAAAATTTGCAGAGATTGCCAAAACAATGATCAGTAACAGTTTCAAAACTATAGGCATCTATATATACCTGCTCATAACCGAGTACCAATTCTCTCTTGGTTCTCAAAATCGATATGCATTAATCCCTATCCTTAGGTTATTTGAGTGAACTGCTTACAAGCCCTTGTCACTTTTGCTCAATGCGCGACGACTACGCCGCGCAATAGATGAATACAAGATAACACAATTCAGTTACCCCAGCTTTTGCCTTGTTTTTTCTTGTTTTGTCTACAGTAGCATATAGGTACTTCTGGTCATCTGTTTTATTTCCTTGCTCGCAAAGCATCTTGGATGATTCTCCAGACGGTACCAAGGAAGCATACTTGTGCTTTCGGTTTTCCGGGGACATATTGTCGTAAACGTGCTCTTTGCTCCAAGAGGAAATTCCTGGGGAATTATCCTCCGTCCAAGAAGTGTTTTTATCTTTGGTTTTCGAGCTGTAACCAGCTTCTAAATTGGAGAAGTGAAACTCGGTTTCTAATCCTTTGCCTTCGATCCGCCTTAAAGAGACTGAACTTTCTGAAGGGTGGGTTTCATCGTTCGTCAATTGCCCTGCGCCATAATTGTCCTCTGCTTCAACTTCTCGGTTTCCCACCGGAACCCCTCCTTCTGCAATAACGTAAAATTAACTACATCAATTTTTTGGAAATAGCTGGGCCTTAGATAAAATTTCACCTAGTGTGTGGAATTGTTCAATTTGTGTAGGTTATCACATGATTTGTAGTGCAATTTGGATAAATAATTTCGAGTAAATTTTTTCAAAGACGAACAAAATATTGCACGAGCCTGTGATTACTTATCAATTATATACAGGCAAAAGTTTCATCTTAATTGCACTAATTTCAACTATATGCACTATTTTTACTCGTCTCCCGCTCTTTTTGGGATTAATTGATATGCTCTCATACAATCAATACGCTGAAATGTTTGCATGCAAATGAATCAATAAATGATCTTGATATTAGCAGGCAAGTCAGAAATTTAAAGAAAACGACAAAACTTTTGAAATTATAAGACATGTTTCGACAGAGACTTCTGTCATCTTCAGTTGATTAATGTACAAAGCGTTAAGTTGAATTTATAAGTACGGAAAAGTGCTAATTATGCCAGTAACAACGGAATGTACATAAAACGTGACAATGTGAGAATTAAAAGGATAGTTTTAGATTTTCGTGATGCAGTTGTTGATTAAGAGAAGGTTGTTCTCTTTGAATATGAAAAGCTTCTTTTATCTTGAGTTGAAAATTTTCAAACACCTACAGAATTCCGGACAATGTCGCGCCCTGTCTTCAGGGAAATGTTTCCATATTTTAGATCACGCCTCTTCGACTTTTCAACTCAAGATAAAAGAAGCTTTTCATATTCAAAGAGAACAACCTTCTCTTAATCAACCATTGCATCACGTTAATCTAAAGCTATCCTTTTAATTCTCACATTGTCACGTTTTATGTACATTCCGTTGTTACTGGCATAATTAGCACTTTTTCCGTACTTATAAATTCAACTTAACGCTTTGTACATTAATCAACTGAAGATGACAGAAGTCTCTGTCGAAACATGTCTTATAATTTCAAAAGTTTTGTCGTTTTCTTTAAATTTCAAATCAATAAATGGAGTGATGGCCTGTATATAATACTTGGACGTGTTTTCGCTGCATGAACTATCTACATGTGAACAGTGAGTGATAAAAGCATAAATGCGGAATAAATTGTAGCTTTGATACATATTGGTAAGACAGGTAAGTAACCTGCTAGTTTTCATTAATTAGGATGCTGCTCTAGGTTATATGCGCACCTGATTTTTTAGAAACCATTCGTCGCTTGATGATGCACCCCAGAAGAATTAGCAAGACTATCAGTATTGCGGCCGGAACACCGATCATGACTATGGTAACCCACTGACTCTTCTTTTTCTGATTGGACTCAGTGATATATTTCAAGACTGGGGACGGCGTATCTGCAAGCATTCATTCGGCATACGGTATCTTAACAAAGGCTTCCGCCTGCTGATTTTTAAATTGTCTGAGTTATTACGAGAATTCAATTAGTCTTTAATTAGCATCAGACTGTGTTCATGAGAGATTGTTAGGTATCACAACCTAACCAGATTAACTCTAAAGGTGAGGAATTTCTCACAGAAACGGCTTTTGGGAGTACGTTCTGCCATTTGAGAAACTCTTTCTCATCTCATTAGATATAAGAGGCCTGCTTATCAAAAGCCCGAAAACTTTTTGGCCCCTAGGAGCAATCTCTGAAACTAATTTCCCGCCCCAAATATAAAAGGACGTTGAAAAAATGCAACCCCAACCATCCACCCTCCAACCACCATCCCCCCTCCCCCCCTCCCGGCCAAGGTGGTAAAGGGCTGCTTTTAGCTTTACGACTCCTATTTCGACACGTATCTCGGTCTATCTGCTAACTACTAGTAATGGAATACTTGAATTAGGGTAACCGGTTAATTCGTTCGCTTGCCATATTATCCACATTGGTTCCAAGAGAAAAACCATTGGGATTCTGGGAAGCCTCCGACATAAAGTGTATTATGCAACAACAACAAAAGACAAAAATAAATAAATAAACACTCGAATAAGCAAAAAACAACACCAATACTATAGCCGTACATGTGGTTTGCCAGCAATCTATAGAAACAAAAATAAGAATTGTGGAATGGTGGAACAAGAGGTATCAGTGACAGAACTATGAGTATCCTCCAACAACATGGTGGTAACGACACAGCTGGAAAACGTCCTTTAAAAGCCTGAGGAGTAAACTCTCTATTTCGAGGAATGAAGGTTGTTTTTAATCGCGCCGGAGACGTCCTTGCGATACCCAAAATAGAAAGATTGGTTAAATACGATGGTTGTCCTGTGCTTTCCATGGAAATGAAAAATGGGATAGTATTGAGGAAGTAGTATTAGAAAGAAGTTTAGTGCCTTTCAAACCTGTTATTACAAGGCTCCTTTTTGACGTTTCAACATCTTGCGACTCTGCGGCTGTTATTAGCTGCGTTTTTGGATTCTTTGTGACTATCTTAGTTGTTGGTTCAGTTGTCGCTTAAAAAAAAGGAGTAACAAATAATTGAAATCGCAACAGATAAAAAAATTCGTTAAGTAATTGTAACGTTAAATGTTTAATAAGCACCCTTTTAGCGCGAAGTATGGACAAGAGGAAGTAATGGACAGGGATCTTAAGTGGGTGGGTCGTGGAGCACCAATTTTGCCTCGTAGAAAATGGGAAAAAGTAATAAACAACAGACAATAAACGAAAGTGATACCTATTAAAATTATTCCTTTTATGTCTTGATTTCAACAAGTATATGCTGTAGGGTTTCGTTTGCATAGTTAAAAAAAAAAAACTAAAGAAAACCTATGCCAAGGCTTCTGCACTGAGAAGAATAAGGCGTTTTCTTCCTCGTGATGCAACGATAAAACTTTATAAAGGATTTATATTACCTCTTCTCGAACACTGTGGTCCTTTGTTTGTAGGCATAGGTACGGGTCAACGCAACCGTCTCGAAGATGGCAACTGTTATATTTTGAGAACATTAATCGGGCACAACAAGTCAATGTCATACGACGAACTGCTCACTGCGGCTGTCATGACATCTTTATATTGTAGGCGCTTACATCAGGCGTTAATATTTCTTTTTAAATGTCTAAATGGTACGGGTCCTACATATATTGCTAGCCTTTTTAAATACAGGCATACACCGTATAGGCTAAGAGGCGAGGGCTTGAGTTTGGAATTACCTAAATTTAACCGAAATTTAAGAAGAATTCTGTCACTTATTCATTAACTAAGTTATGGAACAGTTTGCCTTCTCATGTGCGTCTTTCAAGTGATGCTAGTGACTTCAGAAGTAAATTGCACGATTGCAGTTTTTTAGAACGTGTCTTATAGTGTACAATTGTAGCCTTTAACTGCTTTTAGAAGGAGTTTTAGAGTTTTCCAAGTCACGTTTTTAGTATGTGGCTTTTCGTTGTTTTTAAAACTGAATTATACAATATGGCTGTAATTATTATAGATGCTATTTATACACATTCGTATTTTGAACGAGTTTTATAGCTCTTTGACGTAACGTGTTAAAATACATGATTGATTGATTGATTGATTGATTGATTCAAACCAAGCCGGAAAGGGGGACAAAAAGTTACAGTTTCTCGTCGTAACGTCGCTCGCCATCCGGTCCAACATCGAAAATAGTCATACCATTTGTGCGCTATGTATTTTTCCTTCTTTTGATGGGTGGGCTGGGTTTCGTAGTTAGATGTCATGTACTTTAGCGCTAAATAAGGAAATCTGGAGTTTGATTATCTGAGACGCATAAATTACAGACAAAGTAGCCGGTTCACGCGTCCAGCCATCTCTCTCAAGAAGGAACGAAGAATGGCGGAAATCGAGCATAGTGCTCTTACGGCTTTCGTAAGAAGATAAAGGCCTGATACATTTACTTGATGAGACATATGCCACGTCTCTGCCAAAAGCGATGATTTCACGAGTCATGCCATTTGTTTGAGCCAATCAGATTTTATCCGAAGTTGATGCCGATGAATGTCGATGGTAAAAACAATCACTCACGTGTCAACAGCTCAAGATAAAGGATACTTAAAAAAAGAATCGGGAGAAACTCGGATTCGTTTATCTTATCTTCAGTAACCAAAAGTATTGGAGTGAACATTGAACATTTTTCAGGTTTCGTGCACGTTTAGGAGGCTCGCCGCAAATTACAAATGTGTTCGAATCACTGACTGGAAAGATGCGATTCGGAATCAATTAGTAAACCTGCTCTCCCTTCCATAACGTTAAGAAAAACCTACGACCTCAAGTTTACATCATAGTATACGAAAAATTCGATCACGAAACAACCCTCTACCTGTGTTCATGCAGCTCTATTATAGCGTCAAACAGGATAGGTACATTTCGCCGATCCCAAGTACATGGACTACCCCAACAGCAGCGCATACGGCGAGAGCTACTAAACTTTAAATTGACCTATCAGAATTCAGAGAGCGGGAAAAACTGTGCTATCCGACGTCACGTCAATTGTTTGCAATTAAAGGGCCTCAAAACCATTTAAAAGGTTTTGTGGCAACTCTTTTGTGAACAAACTTCGGCGCCAAAACTGGGTTGAAGGCGAGCGGCGATTCGAACGTCAGCTGTTGTGCACAGGCTGTTATTTGGGCTTTTCTAACTAATTTAAGACAAGTGCAGTATGATATTTTCGGAATCAAGTGTATGGACGGATGAAAAAATATTGCTAAAAATATATTCCATCTATGCAAAATATTACAAAGTGATGGAGAACATCGGCAGGTGTGGAAGGGCTGGCATAAGCCAATTACAGCAAATAAAGTACCGGAAGTGCTTAGCTTTCATACTGTAAAAATCTGTTTTCACAGAAACTAGCTCATTGTTGGCCTTGGTAGCATGTAAATGTTTTCTTTTCTTTTTTTTTTTTTTTTTTGTCTTTGTTTTAGCAAATGCTCTTCTTAAATTTACCTGGTTGCCACAACGATTTAAAAAAATAAGCGGAAAGCCGAGAGGAGAGACCCCGACGGCTCTGTTTTGCATTTAATGGCCGGGTAGTAGTTCGGATGGGGATGCATGTAGACGTTACGGCGAAAAACCGAAATTCTAAAGAGGTATTCCTGTTTTCCGGGTTGGGACGTTCCGAAAAGAAATTCGTTTACCATTTCCCAGGTTTTCGTTTTTCATGTTGGTTTTTCACGCTTCTTGGCTCTTGGCAGAGTGTAATCGCTTTGAAAGGTGGGCTCACAACAAACGTACAATTTGTGTCAGTGTTTTTGCCGCTTTTGTTCTTTTAGAAATGTGAAAATCTCTCTAATACATAGCTGTGCGTTGTATTTGAATGGCAAGCACACTCAAAATCGCTAATTCTTGTCAAAAATCATTGCAAATTGCCCTCTCGTTTTATGCTTTATATATTCAAAACTATGTCTAACTAGAATCCAGTCTAGCGCGGCGCAACAACCCTCAAATGGTAAACAACACGTACTGATTTCTTTACATCAACCAGCATCACTCGCAACAACACAACACATAATCTTTTTGCAGCTTTGGTAACCTTTGTGGCTGTGAAGGTTTTTATAGCATTGGTACCTTTTGGACCCCCTCCTCTGGTGCTTGAAAGTTTAGGTGCAGTTCCATTTTGACTCTTAAAAATGCTCTTCCCATTACCTGAGGTGTTACAGTCTGAAACCACAAGTGAGACAAACGTGTTCGTATTTCCCGATTAAGGTAATTCCCATGAAAATGACGTACTATCCAGATTTTTTTCAAACTTGGCACAATTGATATTCATACACAGGACATTTGAAAAATGCAATTAAAAAAATGGGTCACCGAGCTTGTTTTCGCACTGTATGCCCTTCATGCTAAGTGTTTTTACCGGATTTCGCGAAAAGCATTTGAAACTAGTATAGATCAACCGGAAAAATTGTTGTTATGTAGAAAAAAGATACTGAATATTACCGAAAACTTGAGCCTGCTTGTTTGTCCGGGCTATAATCTTTAGGTAAAGTGATTTCAAATTGCTCAATCTTGCAAAGAAATGTAAGCAAATTGGTCATAACCATGCATTCAGTGTCGGACTCCAAATGCAGTTTCACGTCATTTACATGCAAATACTACAACTTCTAATATCCAACTATTTTTCTTCTTAAAATATGTTTTCTGTGTACCTATTACGAGTAAATAAAACCGTTAAAAATGGGGGGTCACCGTGCTCTAGTCTTCGCAACACGATGATAAATGGATGGCAAAGGGGCAATTCGGTTTCAAAATGGTCATTTTTCGCGAAAGGACCGAGGTGAGTTCCAAAACTACACCTTCTTAACCGGGAAAAGTTATCATGATTGCACTTAAAAGCTCTTGAACAGCAAAAGCGGCCTATGTTGCGTCTCTTCAGATGGCCAGCGTGAAACGCCGCTATCTCCGAAGTCGCAATGTTATGCGTAGTAAGAGATGCACGTTTCAAAACAAGGGAATCACCTTAATCAATTGCCCAGTTTCGTATATGTCAACGTAAGAGAATAGACATGGTATCCACTAACATTCTTCCCTGGATGCTGGAGGTGATGCGTTTTGACTGACAGATGAAAATAGGGATCAGTAAAACTAACCCTAGCTGGCAGTATGACAGAGTAGGCCATCACCCTATTCCAGTGCCAGCGAGGGAAAGAGTACCGGAGTGGATTCTCTTATAGTGAAAAAACAAAGGCACAGAAGCAAGAACAACGAAACTGTCAAACAAAACCAGCTACTTTTCTCATTTTTTTTTTTGCGAACGAATTGGTAAACAAACGAAGGGAATGAAGGGAGGATTGAACAAATTTTTAAGACTCAAAGATATTTTAATCGATAATATGAAATTGAGCAGGGACGTAGTTACGTCATTTACCAATTTCTTGCTCACAGATATATCCGATGGTCACATCATTTTTATTGCATGGCACGTTGTTGTACAATCCACTTTTCAGCATCTCAACAGTGTTCCTTGTTATGATTGTTGGGTTCTTCCTTAGCCCATCTTGATGCTCCAACTTTGACCTCGATACAGGAATCGGCGGTACTAGTTATCCAACACCACTTACCAGACACGTTCCTTAAACCAATGTGCCACCGTTCGCCCTTTTGAAATTGCGAGTCATTTACTTTAGACTTTAAAAATTCCCATTCTTCTTCACTTTCCATTGCAACAAGATAACCTTTTGTTTGTTGACACCTTTCTTCGGCTTTTGTCCAGATTTCATTAGTTACAGACACCTGATAACTTGAGCAAAGGCTGGCGGCATCACCTGAAAAGCAAAACAGAAACATAACTCTTTGCTTACATTATCAAGCAAATAATAAAAAAAAAGAGAGGTGTCTTTTAGACAAATTATTGGAGCAAGTTTCAAAATGAAGTTCAGCTTCATTTGTTCTAATAATGCAAAATCAAAGCTGTTCAACAAATTAGACGTTCAAAAACGTATAACTTGGCAAACGTTGGCCACGTAGCTTGAAAACCGTGATACAAAGGAAACTAACGCTCAGATATAATTCGGAAAATCGAAAGTCGTCTACACTTTCCATTGCAAAAAAATCACCCACTGATTCTCGGTATTGTTCTCTCCGTAGTTTCTGTCCAAATTGAAATATTTGGCAAAAGTTGTGAAGTCTGAAAAGCACACAAAGAAAATATACAAACAAACAAACAAACAAACAAACAAATCAAATAAGTTTTCGGTAAAATTAAAAAAAAAGTCGTAATCTAACAGTTGTTTTCTCATTACTGCTGCCGCAATGAGTGAACCTGAAGCGAACGAACGAGGCAGCTCTCGAATCGGGAGAAGAACAATTTTTTTCTGCAAAACGCAAGGGATTTTGGTCAAAGGTGCAAGGAATGGTGGCTATGCGCGAATGGAGGAATTAAGAAGGCGGTATTATCATGTTGATCCCGCTCTGTTTAGCATTTCGCTTCTCGTATCCTCAAACTATAGATAGTTTACAGTGTCACGCAACATAAAAATTAATTCGAAATCATTCGATGGAAAAGGACAAGAACTTGGAATGTTGTAGGGAACATATGGTTTAACCACCTCTCTAATTCTCAGGTCTGTGCAGTTCATTGTTTCTGAGTTATTTGTCAAAGCGTTCGATGCAATTTCATAGAGTTTTGTACGGAACACGTTCTAAAACCAACGGGGATATTCTAAAACTAGTTCCGATTAAAATGTGCCAAAAACACTGGGAATTTTGGCACAAAGTAGGTTTTTTAGGTTTAAAATTGCTAAGCCTGGATTGCCAAGCTTGGATTTAAAGAAAAAAAATGCTCATGCAATATACGTTTTTTTTTTTTTTTATTGCCAACCTTTCACTCAGTTAATTGCGGCAAAAATATCAAAAAGCCATGCCAGAATTGCCGGTACTATGGAGGTGCACTGAAAGATGGAAAAGTTTGCTTAAAAAATAATTTTTTTTGCAAAAAAGGACTTGGCAAGAAATTCAGTTGTTTGTTTCAGTTATTGCCAGAAACATAAATTTATGTCAAGAATGATAAGGACGATTCAAAATATTTCCTAGCTGAAGAAGGTGGATTGATTTTTTTTGTTCAATAAAGGCAAATGAGTGTTGCACGAGTTACTGATCATTCAAATCTCTTTGACGACATCATCATAACCTCTACGTTTGGAATCAGTCCAATGCAATGCAAAATGACGATGGGAATTTCCAACGTCAAAACTATGGGGTGATACAAAATGACCACGGAAATTTCCAACATCAAATTTGCGATAGGCACGACCATGGAAATCTCCAAAATGAACATTTGCAGTTAATCCAAAATGACCATGGAAATTTCCAACGTCAAATACAAACGACCTTGGAAATCTCCGAGATCAAATTTGCAGTTAATCCAAAATGACGATGGCAATTTCCAAGCGTCAAAATTTCGCGCATGTGCATACCGGAAATGGCCTTGGAAATTTACAACGTCATTTTTTCGCAAATGCAAGTTGTAAACTTCCCGAAACCAGGCACCAAGCAACTTGTCCCGGTTTCATGTAAACAGCTGCAAAAATTTCATACCGGTACAAGTCCACACCGGTCTGAGTTCGTCCCGGTCTCATGCAAATACCCCGTAAGTTGCAGGTGACTTAAATTACTCTGTTCCAGTCTCACAGATATGGTTTGTATTATGTTATTGACAGTCACAAGGGTGGGGGCTCTATCTCTGAATTCACCTCTGTGTCAGGTATATCCGCAACGAGTTTTTTCAATAACAGTCTGCGCCCGACGATCTTTCAACAACCGGTGGAACCATAGCCTCCGCTAAATCTCGCGCTGTGTCTTCTTTATAACCATCATATCGTCTACAAGCCATGTGCTATTGTAGGCACTTCCAAAGGGGGTCGAGTAAATTCCCTTTTTTGTCATCGGCCAACATTGCTTGTGACTTTGATCGAAATATAACATCTTCAACGATAATATTTTTGGGATATCTTCCTTTCAGCTAGCCTCATCAAATCAATCTTTCCATTTGTCCATTGAAAGCGCAATATGTAATCCTGGCAACTCACTTGTCAATGTGCCATCTTCCGGCTATCCGATTCTCTCATTCCAGAGGAACACAACCGATAACATCACGTTCACTCGGCAAAGGCTTAACGCCATGAATTGGTTCGAGGATTAATCTATAAAGTATTATCTCTCGTAGTCTTAAAATGGTGTCTAAGAAATTTCACTGGTATTTGGACTGAAATCGCTCACCGTCTGCGTTGACTGTGGCTTCAAAGAGGTCATTTATTGACATGGCCGCACCTGTTATTTTTTTCTCCTCGCGAATTGTGTTCTGACGATTTCCTAACTTATTAACTTTATTTGTCGAAACTTACTTTTTACATAAAACCTACTCGACGACTTACTGTAAAGAATTAACGAAGCTATATACAAACAAAATGAAATGAAACGAAACGAAACGAAACTAAACCTCGACCGAAAAATGCCTAATTTTGAACTTTCTTAAACTCGATCGCATACGTACGAAAACTAACCGATGAACGATGAAAAAAAGCAGTGCGGTTGGCGTTGTTTTTCTATTCCCTTGTACAGTTTAGCTCTGACTAAAAGTATTTGAGGGATTTTCCTCTTTTGCAATCTCTTTGAATATTTTGTTGAGCGCTGTGGAAAATGCACTGGAATTAATTTGTTATCCTCGAAAGCAGCCCTGACATGAAAAAAAGCGTTATACAGCTTAATTAAAGTGTGGAAAACTAATGCAACTTGCCTTTTGCCATTTTTGAGGGGACTTATAAATAGCAAGGCTGGAGGCGCCATTTTTAAAATTTCTCGGTCACTTACATCATTAATTTCCGGGTTTTTTTTTTTTCTGATTTCTGCTTGACATTCGAATTAACTCACGGAAGTTCATTCACATAGATCTGAACAGAAATCTCACGAAAGAGGCGAATAGCACGCTAGCAGCTCGTTTGTATGGTTTGAGAGAACAAGTAACTCCCACCAACAAGCTCGTTCATCTGCAAATCCATCCAGCTGAAATAGCTCTAGTTTCTATCTTTGATTCGTTTGGCCACTCAAGATTTTCAGCTAATACCATAATGACTACCAGTGGGCGTTTGCGGTCTTGAGAGACCAGTGGTATTTTGTGGAAAATAAGAAAATTGTCCTCTAAAGCAGGATGGCAAAGAGCTTGGATTTGTTCCAAAAGTAGCTGTAATTAAGTTTCTTTAATTTCATGTTCTTTTGCAGATTGAAACTGCCCTCATATTTAAAGGTTTCGTCTTGGTGATTTCATACTGGTTGATACAAGGCACAAAGGTAGCATTATTAGCGTGTGACGTTTGCCGCAAACAGGACTATTTGCAGATTTCAACAGGAATATATGCTGACCGATGTTCGTATTTATCAGCTCGGTTTTACTTGTGATATTGCTCTCAGATGTTTAACTGCCATGTTTGTGACTAATGACAAATGGCAGAATTACTTTTGTCATAAAAACTGAGAAATTATTTTCTCAGTGATTGAATTATTTCTCTGTTGTGTGCTTCTGTGACAACTACCCGGCATTGATAATTATTGTAAGTGGGTAAGAACTGATCTAAAATTAAACAAGCTAGTTAAATTGATTTACAATAAATTTTAAGCCTGACATTTGCCGAAAACGTGATTTTACTATCGAGATTAAGATTTTGGTTTGCAACGAGGGACTAACCGTAGGTTTCTGTTTGTCATAAAAATTGTATTCCAATTAAAACAAGAGTGAGTAATTATCTAACGTCTCTCCGAGGAAAAAAACCCGGTTGGTGAAAACGTTCCACGAGCAGCCCATAATTGAGGTTCATACCGTTTCTTGTACATGTCTAATGAATTGTCTTCAAGCTGAGAATCTGAGTGTTTGGAATACTTCGTTCTTAGTCTGGGTTTTAAGTTGGTCCTCAGTTCTTCACTTCAGGTAGTCT
>OX421450.1:15366961-15376961 GCA_949126865.1 Montipora capitata | reverse complement strand
TTAAGTGAGGTCCAACTTATATTAAAAGCGCGACTTATCGAGTAAAATCTGATATAAACGGAAATTATTGATCTGATTTATCTATGAAGGAAACGAAATTATAAACATAGAACAAGAAATAAAAGGAAAGGAGCAGCCGCACGTGTCTGATACAGGAAGTTAAAGGAAAGAGATTGTTTAGGATTGTGTGACAATACACAACACTTATAATTTCCTCAAACATAGGAATTATATTCTTCATATTTAAAATATTTCAGTGACTAGAGTTATACTGGGAATTATTTAATAAACCATGAAAACCGATTTTTGCATTTCTATAGCACAAAATTAAACGCTGGTGGATAGTAGTATATCATCACCAACATGTCGCGATGCTACATGGTTCAGTCCTCCTTTCGGGGGAAGTGATCGAAGAACTATCTTTTGGAATATAAAAGACATTTCCAATTGAATTTGCAAGTTTAGTTCCAGATAAATGACAAAGATACCAACCCGTTAAATGTTTATCTGAAACCTGAGCAGTGTTTTGTTAGTTACAAAACGTTGTTAGCTACACTGAAATTAAAACACCCGCCTTAGTTTAGGAATCGTACCAATGACTTCACTTATCTTCGTTACTTTAAACAGTTTCAACAGGATACCTCTATGACAGATGCCAAGGAAACACCCTAGTATTTTCTGAAATGCTCACACTTTAACCCTGCATGTACTCCTATTGATTGATAATGAATTGTCGTAAAAAGCAGATATGATAAAATCTATTTGTGGGCGACAATATATCACCGCGCACAGGTGGCTCAGTTGGTTGAGCACCGGGCTGTCACGCGGGAGGTCGTGAGTTTAACTCCGGCCGGACCAAACTCAGGGTCTTTAAATAACTGAGGAGAAAGTGCTGCCTTTGTAACGACATCTGCAAATGGTTAAACTTTCAAGTCTTCTCGGATAAGGACTATAAGCCGGAGCTCCTGTCTCACAACCCTTGGAAGCTGAATACATATTATTCCCAATGTTTATAATTTGAACCAAGTCAGCTAAAGAGGTTATTGGATTCATGAAATTTAAAACAAGTGGCGACAGACATTGCCTGCATTTGCCGTACCAAATACTTCAACATTACCTTGACTGTATGGTGCGGCAATAGTTTTAGAGTGATCAAAAATTCCTGGACCTGGGTTGTTTGTACGTCATTTGTGAGTCGAATATTAACTCAGGAATGTAAAAGCGATACAAATAGATCTTTGAAAAGCCACAAATGATTAATTTGTTTCAATTTATAAATGTGAACCAAACATTTCAATACTGGCAAATAAATTGCCTCTAAGTAAAACAAAAGTAAGACAGAAAACCAGAATTTCCCCTTGAAGCATCCTCTAAATTCCTTTGCCAGCAAATAAGCAGAATGCATATCAACGACTAGTTGACTTCGTCGCATGCCCATACTAACAATAACAGTAGTTCTAAGAACAGCTCAGATTGCTAAAAGTCGGATCAGCTTTTCTCAGGTATTCTCAGTTTCGCTCAAAGCTGCTCTAAGGTTCTCAAAGATCACTAGGAGATGACCGGCATGTTGATCCCCGCTCTCGTGCAAAGTGTTTATTTGTAAAACAAATTAGAAAAAATATATATATATAATTTTGTCTTTAATGTCAACAACTTACCTTTGGCTCCACAATCGAAAAAGATGCGCACGACCGCGACTACAATCACAAAGTTTGAACAGTCAAGATGCGATGATTCGGGCGCGACCATGCACAGCCAAGAGAAAATGGCACTTCTTAAGGGCTAAGCTTTCAAAAGTCCTTCGTCTCGTGTAGATTCGCGTCCGAAAAATCACGCTTCGCTTGCCAAAATATTTTCTCCCGGGATTCTCGTGAAGTGGAATTGTGGCAAGTCTGCTTAGTTAAGAGCTTGAAACATGAGAGGGATGGTTGATTTCTTCAAACACGGACTGTTTATTTTGTCATGCAAAATGGACTGATATTGCAAGCATACATACATTTTAAGACTCTAATACTTCTTTTCAAGTATTTCTTTTAATTTTTCTGACTCAACTATACATTTTTCAGCAGCTATTAATTTTTTTGAATAATCCCCTACCCCCCGCCCCACGTAAAGTTACGGTCATGCATGTAAATGTATGCAAGCATAAATTTCCATGCACTAATATGACACGGAAAACAAGAAACGGAGGCTGTTGCTGCAAGAGGATCACCTTTCTTCTGGGCAGCTTGAGTTGAGGTGGAAAAACAAAACAGCTCCAATAACAGCCCATTAAACTCTATGTTGGTTTATGTGGTGCATGGTACTAAATCTTCCTCTGTTATATTATATCAGACTTAAAGAGATTTAACGTGTTAACACTTTATAATTAGCCGTATTTGTGGTCCAACGAATAATTGACCGTGTTTATACTAGAGACGTATAATACGTCTGGACGACTTTGGGCAATTTAATTTAATGCGTCTTTTAGTTTATCATCAATCTACAGGGATTATCCAGCACAGTTAAAAGAAAATTAAGAACACAGGAAAGGAAAATATAGGAATGAGATAAAATACTATCAAAATAAAGGCTTATGGAACTTACCAAAATACGCTGGTCTAATTATAAAAGCCACTACGAGGATTCTTGACATCACGGACCCAAACATTTCGTGCCTCACTGTTCCCATTGTCATTCGGGACACTGCACTCATATTCGCAGCTTTGTTCACAACAAAAGGAGATTTTCAGAAACATAAGGTCTCTTCAGCGTGAACGTAACGTGCTTTGTCTGAAACCAGACTGTTGCGGTGCCGATGAAGCGCCTGCGGAAGTAAAAACTCGTTATTCCAAAACGAGCGTGGGATTTCGTTGGCTTTAGCGTGGGATTAGGAGACTAAAGGGTATTCTTAGAATCTGGTGTCCAGTTTATCCATTTTTTTGTTAACTTCAAAAGACGAGTTGACCGATAAAGTGAGTTCCAACCTGTCAAGCGCGACCCGGATATGGAGTAAAAGCTGATAAAAATGGAAAAAGATCTAATTTGTCAATAAAGGAAACACAATAAAACAAAATTATAAATAGAGAACAAGGAAGAGATGAAAGGAGCTGCCGTACGTGTCTTATGTAGGAGGTTAAAGGAAAGAGTATTTTTGGGACTGCGTGACAATACACAACTCATTTCCTCAAACATAGGCTTCTATTCTTCGTATTGAAAATAATTTAGTAACTACAGTTAAGTTTACCTCGAGTCATTTAAAATACCATGTATACTGCTAATTGCATTTCTATAGCACAAAGTTACTTATTTTGCGCTTTATTCAGTATGCATGTACATTAAATAAATCGCAGTATAAACGCTGGTGGATAGTAATATATTAGCACCATCGTATCGCGACACTACGTGGTTCCTGCTATCAAAGAAAGGGATAAACGAAGAACTATCTTTTGAAATGCAAAATACATTTTCAATTGAATTTGAAAGTTTGGTTCCAGATAAATGAGAAAGATACCATCCCATGAACGGTTTTTTTGAAACATGAGCAGTGTGTAGTTAGCTAGAAAACGTCCGCCTGAGTGTAGAAATCATGTCAATCACTTTACTTATCTTTATTACTTTAAACAGATTCGACATAACATAACATAACATGTACTTTATTTCAACTCGAATTATCAGACGGTAACTCTATTGAGCTAATGTCTTCAAGAGTGAAAATAATTCAATCAATCAGTTAAAATATTACGATACGTACTTAGAACGCTAGGATACTAATAGTTCATGATCTATTTTATGGCTATCTTTAAATCTTTTAACATCTTTTAAATCTGTTTTTGGTACACTCAAGTGCATAATTTGTTGTTCTTGGCCTGGGTAAGGTCAGTATCTTTTTTCCTCTCAATGAATAACTGGAGTTACGAAGAACGAATAGTTCTTCTAGATATTCCGGACGGTAGAAACAAAAAGGCTTTCGAAAACTACGATGAGCATGTTGTGAAGGCAGTCTTTGCTTTTTTTCACAACTCATGATAACTAGACATTTTATCATTAAAAATAACTCTTAATTAATACGTTTGTTCAAAAACTCCAATTTCTTACAGTTAATTACAGTAAATGCAAAATTAAGAGAGCAGTATTGATGATGTGGTAGGACAAAAGCATTGTTATAAACTGAACGTAGCATAAGAATCAGTGATGATGTTTTGAAATCTCTTAAAAACACTGAATTGGTTGTTAACCTTCCCATATATTTTATATGTGACGATTAAACCTCAAATCATTGTCGATAGTTACACCAAATATATCAATTGACTTCTTAACGGGAACAGAGAATTTTAAAATTAGACGTGAGGTACTTACCTTGAAGTGTAATTGTAATTATCTGAAGATACACGGAGCATTATGGGATAACTGTGCATTCCTCGTCAGTACTTGAGGTCAGCGGTCACACTTCAAAGCAACCATTGTCATGCAAATGCACAATATATAAGCAGCCTAACGCGTGGCACAAATCCATTCTCCTGGAGTGCAGACTGGCTGAGGTCCCCAACACAGAGGGTGGGATAGGCATAAGCCAACACAGAAGGGTGGGAAGCATTATCCCATAATGCTCCGTGTATCTTCAGAGAATTACAATTACACTTTAAGGTAAGTACCTCTCGTCTAATTTTAAAATTCTCTTTCGATACACTCCGCATTATGGGATAACTGTGCGATTTTAAAGAACCGAAGCCAGGGGAAAAAACAAAAATATGAGAAATGAACAACTGAGATACAGTCTGCTCCCCTGACTTAGGCAGGTGTTGCGTACAATGAATATAATGTAACAGTGTCTGTTTAGGGCAGAGACTGAGGTTAGTGGGTAAGGATGGAATGGAAACTTCTAAAGGTTTCTTCCCAGGACGAGAAGTCTTTGTTCTGGAACCTATGACAAATTTGATCTCATCCTCATAAATAGACATATTGTCTAAGTTCAATGAGCACAATGTCTGTTCTCTCTGGGCCGATACCAAGGAACAAAGTGTCACAGTTCTCAAAGTTAGTGCCTTTAAACTAAGACTTTGGACAGGAGGTTGTGCAGCCAGGTAGGATGTGAGTTGGGAAACATTCCACGTAAACGAATATCTAGGAGATGGAGGCCTTGAAACAAACACTCCTTTTAGACATCTAGAAACATATGGGTGATCTCCAAGTTTATCATCCCTAATCAAGTGGAGAGTAGTGGATATTGCAGATCTGTAAGTGTTCAAAGTACTATAGCTCTTACCCTGCTGGAATTGTTCAGCCAAGAAATTAACTAAATGGACTGCATTACCCTGAAGGGGATTGATGTGCCTCTGATCACACCAGCTACTCCAAGTCTTCCATACAGGATTGTACTGTTTCTCAGTCCCTTTGGTCCATGAGGCACAGATGAGTTCAGTAGCCTGTGTCGAAAGTCCACCTGCCTGCAGCTGTTGGCTGATAAGATCCATGCGGCAAGTTGGAGTCTGTCGTGCAGAGGATGAAGCTTGTTGGAGTGAGCCAGGTGTAAGAGTTGAGGATCTTGAGGTAGAAGTATTGGTGTCCTGTATGATGTTCTTAGAAGGAGGGGGTACCAACTTTGCGTTGGCCATACTGGTGCAATTAGGAGAAACTGGTCCACATGCTCTCTTTCCATCTTTTCTAGCACTCTAGGGATTAGACAGAAAGGAGGAAAAGCATAGCATTTAAATGGTGTCCATAAAGTACTAAATGCATCTACAGCATAGCAGTCTGGTTCAGGATGCCAAGATATAAAAACTGGTAATTGCTTGTTTAGCCTACTGGCAAACAGATCAATGTCTGGTTTGAAAACCAAAGAGGACAAACGCTGGAAGACTGAAAAATTTAGTGCCCATTCTAGCTTGTCAGAATTTTGCCTCAACATGAGATCTGCTACTGTATTGTCAACTCCCGGAATAGATACTGCAGAAATGTGAATCTTCCTAGATATACACCAGTCCCAAATAGTTCTAGACAAAGTATTTATTTATGCTGCCAAAATTATTGATACAGGCTACTGCAGTTGAATTATCCACTTTCAGTCTGATGTGTGCAGCAGACTTATACTGCGGAACAAATGACTGAAGTGCGTAAAAAGCAGCTAGTAACTCAAGGTGATTGATGTGAAGATCAATTTCTGACCGAGACCACGGCCCACCTGTAGCAACACCGTTACAGTGGGCTCCCCAACCAGTATTACTAGCATCACTTTCAATGAACAAAGAAATAGGCATTTCATGCAAACATTTGCCATTGTATTGGTCTAAATTGTCAATGACCCATGCAAGATCTAGCTTTGCTTGATCACTGAGGGTAACAGTATCATCAAACGAGGCCCCCAGGTGGAGTTGATGGGACTTACAAAACTCAATTGATTTGTAATACAGCTCAAGATAGTTAATAGCAGGGAAGGCTGAGACCAAGAGGCCTGTAACATGAGCTACATCCGATAAGGAGACTACCTTTTGCTTCAAAAGGGACTGGCAGGCATTCTTGATTTTAAGAACCTTATGGTCTGGCAAAATCAATAGCATTTTTTGAGAATTGACTATAAGACCAAGAAAGATCAGAGACTGACTTGGTTCAAAGTTAGACTTTCCAGTATTGACAATAAAACCTAAATCAGTCAAAAGATTCTTTAGGAAGGAGACATGTTCTAAACATTCCTGATGATTACGTCTAATGATGAGAATATCATCAATGAAGCTAACTAATCTGACACCATGATACCTTGCATGTGCCGTGACTGGTTTAAGAAGCTTAGTAAAAACTCGGGGTGGTAGGCTGTACCCAAAAGGCAAGCATGCAAACTGGAAAGTTTGATTATTCCAAAAAAACCTAAGATATTTTCTATGAGGTTGCCAGATAGGTATGCTGAAATACGCATCCTTGAGGTCAATAGAGGCTAGATAATCTCCTGGTTTAATAAGGTTTTTGACCATATCTATGTTCTCCATTTTGAAATGCATCTTCTCTACAAATTCATTAAGGGGCTTGAGATTTATTACAGGCCTAAGGTCACCTGTTTTCTTAGGGACCAGAAACATATTAGAAATAAACTGGTCTTTGCAGTATGATGCCTGTTCTATTGCCCCTTTGTGCAGAAGCTTATGAAGCTCCTGGTCAATAATCTCCTTATCTGCTACAGATAGAATTGGAGGATTAGGAAGTTTTGTTTGTACAGGTTTAGTACAAAATTCCAAATGGTACCCTGATACTGCTTCAAGTACCCAGGGGTCACTAGTAATAGATCTCCAGCTAAGGAGAAATTTTGCCAGGTTTCCAGCATAAGCACCTACCTGTACTGGGAGGAGTGCTGCTTTGTAGCTGTCAAGGAATGTGGGTTGCTCTTGGGATCCCTCCTGTTGTGAGTGGTGTTGCTGCGATTCCTTGAGCCTAAAAAAATATACTTTTCGGCCTTGACCCTGGTTGAAGGTAGAACCACGACCAGATGTATTTCTTCTATCTCCACGCCTTGTTCCAGGAGAGGTCTGACTAGGGCCGAGTTTCTTCGCCATTTTGTTCACCTCCGCAATTTTTTTGATCCGTTTAGGCAGCTCATCTCCAAAAAGCCATTTCCCAGGAGGAGTATTCTTGCTGCATAAAGAGCGGTAGCTGGGATTCACGAATTCTCTCATTGTTTCCCTTCTTACAAGGGAAAGTCTGAATGATGCATTGCAAAGTAATGTAATAGCATCAACGAGAGGAGTAATGAAGGAGTCGGGCTTCAATTCCGACTCGGTCTTTTGAGCGTTCAAGATCTTTTCTACTAACTCAATAACTTGCTGTACTCCCTTGGTAATACCTCTCTGGGCCTCTTGCAGTGCAAGATCCTTGGTCCTTGCCTGCCTGGCTAACTCAAACCAGAATTCAAGGTTGACCTTTGGTACACACAAGAAATCACAATTTTCGGGTGCTTTGTACTTAGCTTCAATTTCCTTCAGCTTGGAATCCAATGCTTTTTTCGTACAAGCCTCATTTACTCTTAAGGCTAAGACCTCACTCACTTTGGGACCTTTCGCATCCGAGTCATCAAAGATTGATGGCAGGTCCAGCTCTGCTGCTTCAGCAGTTGTATCAGTACATGAAATGGGTTGCGAGGGGTCGAAAGAGCCAGCATCGGTCACGCTGGCGACACGTGTAGGTTGTGACTCGCCAGCCGCCGCTGCTAAACTTCGTTTGGCCAGGCTAGCAACTAAAGGTCCAGAAGCTGGCCTTTTCGTAGCTGTTACTTGGGAGATAAGAGACTTCATTGACTCCATTGACGAAAACAGTTCGTGCAACCTCAACTGGCTTTTAAGGTCTTCAATATCAACCTCAAAATCGTCGATGTTGTCATTCGCTTCGAGTTTCTCGCCCGCTTCGGTTATGTTCACATCGCTCGCTTCGAGCGTAGATATATTTGTAGACTCGTTGAGTGCCTTGTCCATTTCGGTAGTTGGAAATAAATCCCCTCTAAATTAGTACCGTAACCGCCGACAAGAAAGCACGAAAAGGAGAACGGATTTGTGTCACGCGTTAGGCTGCTTATATATTGTGCATTTGCATGACATTGGTTGCTTTGAAGTGTGACCGCTGACCTCAAGTACTGATGAGGAATGCACAGTTATCCCATAATGCGGAGTGTATCGAAAGAGAATTCGTAATCATTGCTACCTGCGCCATGCAAGCACAATACCCTGGTCCCAGAGGTTTTTCTTGAGCTGTGAGAGAGCTTCGAAGCGGTGAAGAAAGTTCGCGAAGAGGTGAGAAGAGAAAAACCTCTGATTACCTTAGATTTGAATTTCACTTTCATACAGACACCAGGGTCAGGATCTGACCTCCGGATCGGATTAGTTGATATTTTTGAAAACACGCAAATCAATATGATTGTCATGATAACAAAAATTCGAAGAAAGTGTGCTGCGCAATAATTCGGATGAATATAAAATGGGAATTCAAATTTGCGCCCAAGAAGTTTAAAAGAAGCCAGAACCTGATGATAATTTCAGGACATTTAAGATAAACGATAGACCGAGTAGATTCATCGTGTCTTTAATTTTGATAACAAATGATCAAAAACCAAGATCTTAAGTGACAGTTATATTTCGGTATAAGCTATACCATCATCAGACTGAAAATGCATACAAAAAATAGGAGCTTAAATAGTTACAAGAGGTATACTTAAGTGATGGCGATTGGCGCTTGATATGAAAGGCCTCTTCATACAGTAGCAGATTCTAAAAAAGATCACTTCATGGAACGGCTTTAGGTCCCGTATTGCTGATACGCTTATTGGCCGCTTCTCCTCCAACTGCCTCAACAAGAACCACACAACAGCCAACAACTCTAAAGACAAAGATGAACCCGTCACCATTTGGCTTTCTATTCCCTATATTGGCAAGAAAACGTCACAACTTCTACGTTCCTTTAAACGAAAGCTGCGGAGACACCTAAAAAACCCTAACACCCAGTTCAGAATCCCCAAGAAAACCACAAAATTGTGCTTCTACACCAACAACAAAGATAAAGTACCACTCTTAAACAAATCACGCGTTGTCTTCAAATTCATTTGTCCCGGTTGCCAGTCATCATACATTGGCAAAACTGACAGAACCCTTTTCACCCGAATACGTGAACACGCTGTTACTGATAAAGAGAGTGCGATTTACAAACATCTACGTACGTGCGAACATTTATCCTCTATCCATAATTTATTCAATTTACCGGATACTCTAAATAACATCACCACACCAACTATTTCCGGCAACAATGAATACGCAATCAATGTAGTTCAGAATAACACCGCGGTGTTAGATTATGACGACAACTGGAATCTGCTACTGTATAAAGAGGCCTTTCATGTCAAGCGCCAATCGCCATCACTTAACAATGGATTAAAATCCAGCGGGGAACTCTGCTTGTTCTCTTGAGTATACCTCTTGTAACTATTTAAGCTCCTATTTTTTGTATGCATTTTCAGTCTGATGATGGTATAGCTTACACCGAAATATAACTG
>OX421450.1:15349461-15361961 GCA_949126865.1 Montipora capitata | reverse complement strand
ATCTTGACCGAACAAGCTAGGTTAATAAAGGGTTTATTATATGGGATAAAACACCAAAAAAACGACCTTTGATCTTGCGGAACCAAGCTAGAAATCCCGAGCGGGCAATATAGCTTCATCTTGCCCGCTCGGGTAGCCAATCACAGCGCGTGATTTGGTTCACTCTGTCCGCTCACGGCGCTAGTCACATAATAATATTATTTAGTTATTTCTCAATGCGCGAGCGGGCGGAATTCTGTGAATCCTGCAATCTGATTGGCACTGGGAACGGGCGGAATTTTTCTATCTTGCCCGCCCGTTCAACTCAAAACAACTTTTACTGCAGAGCAGTCTTTTGAACTCAGTGTTTCCGTTGACATCCGTTATTTTCTTTGGAGTTCTATTTTCTCATCTCGTTCTATATTGCTTCATTTAAGAATATACGGATTCGTAGCTAAAATACGCAAACAAACAAATCGGAACGCTGTGGAGTTGCATTAATTAGTGTCAATGTCGACGAGTTTTTCTTGAGTAGTTTTCTCAGTTTTGCACTGATTTGTGAAGGGCGTGACGGAGAACAAAGATAAATACTTGAAATAATAAGATATGAAGGCAGCGAATGAGATGTTCGAGTATTTTTCACTAAGTATATTTTCAACAAGACTAAGCACTTTAATACGTAGAACATTATTTGCCCATTTGTACCAGTTTTTCAAACATCATTGTTTAGTTTGTTTAGCTCAATTATCTGTGCTTCCTATAAAATATAAATGTTTGGTTTTTTTTTAATATTTATTGCACCAAGAGATATTTGAAGTTCTGTTTTAACTTTAATCTATCATTTTTCTCCGAGCTTTGCGAACAGAGCGCTTTTTTCAGTTATAAGTTAATTTCAACTCTCATAGTGCGACGTAGAGCGCGTACTGAGAAAGCCTTTTTGTAAACCAGTTTGCCTTGTTCATTTTCAGGGGAAAAAAAAAGCAGAAAAAATAAATAAATAAAACGTTATTCACTGGCTTAAGTCGGTCCGTATAGGGAAAAACTGTAATAATGCGTATGATCTTGTTGATCATGGTTGGTTATCTGAAATGTCAAGTTCACCTTACACAGATTCCTTATATAGTTTGGTAAATAAGGTGATGGAGAAGCTTGATAACAGCTGGAACACTAGAATTGTTGCCCAAACAACTGAAGGCAAAGAGATCTTTCCTACAAGACGGTTTAGGAAAGGAGTGCCTATATCAACTAAGATCACTCACCTCTTAAACATCAACGACATGAAGTTGTTTGCTGCTTCTGAGAACAAGCTGAAACGAGCCATGACATTCGCAAAGAATGAAATGGAAAGCGCCGGTCCAACACGCAACTGCATCGCCCGAACTTGCCCGATTATGCATAACATCCACTTGGCCCTTTGACATCCCATTGAAAACAACTCCTAAAATATTCGTGGACCGTTCTGAAATGAAATGAGAAGAAGTGTGCAGTGATACAGGTGAAGAGGGTACAAGTCGAGCAAGGATGTGGAGATAGCTGATCTTAAACCTATCAAGAGCGTGGACCAACATAACACCTAAAGTTCCTCGGAGTCTTCGAAAACACCAAGCAAGGGGATAAGCAGGTACTGGAAGCCGCAGCAAAGACATACTTGCAAAGGCTATCAATCATCTGGTCCAGCCCATTGTCAGATCATGCAAAAGTAGTGGCGTCCAATCAGTACGCTTTAGCAGTACTTGCATACTTGATGTGGACACAACCTTGGCCGTTAGGAAACATCCAACAGCTTGACCGAGAGGAAAGAAAGATCGTCGTGGAGAATGGAGGAAAACACCCTAAGGGATCGACAGTGATACTCTACATGTCTAGGAAGCTCGGTGGAAGAGGTCTCAAGTCCGTGGGGAATGAATACAAGAACTCTAAGATCAAAGCAGCAGTAAAGCTTTATTGCAACGCTGACCCTGCGATGGCAGCAGTGAGATGTTTGAAATTATATCCGTACAGAATGGACGCCACTCCATCATTAAAGATGCCAAGAAAGTAAGTAGAGGAGCTGGGTCTAGAGTTGTGGTTAAATTTCCCTAACCCAACTGCTGTCGCCGATGATAAAGAAGTCGAAGCTAAGAAGGTAAAGCAGGCAATCTGCAAAGCCTGCCAGCACGAGATACAATCAACGGTATCTGAGGAGAGATGGCAAGGAAAGCTTATCACGAACAGAGGGGACGACGAGAAAGTTAACCCCAGCGTGGCTTTCTTTATGGAAGAATGCCTCAACGCATACCATCGCTGGAGTACAAGAGCTTTACCAACAGCTGTTACCTACCAAATTTTATTACAACTCAAAAACAAAATCACAAGTAACTAATGAAAAATGTCGCCTATGCGGGGATTCCCTGGAGAATGTGCACAGAATAAGTACCTACAGAGACATAACAATGATTTCAAGATCTTATTCTTAGAAGTCCTTCGATATTTAGATCTTATTACTAAAGTTGAACCGTGGTTCTCACAAGTCACACTCAAGCCGCTGTATGAGAATGATCATGCGACCCCATTCTGGGACGTCCAATTATTCGCTGAGTGACACGGCTGCAAGTAAAAGCTAAATAGAATCGACGCCACGCTAATTGAGAAGATCAACAAGCAAGTCAGAGTGATTGAAATGAGCTGCCCATGGCAGTAAAATGGAGAGTCTAAAGATTTCGACAAGATAACAAAGTACAGCCTAGACTAGAGCTGACGAACCGATATCCTGAGTACAAGGTTAATCAGTAAAACATTATCATCGATGTCCTTGGCAATCCTCTCTAGTTCTTCACACATCGCAAGAATGTTTAAGAGGGCTCGACAGTAAATATCGACCTGGGCCTCATAAAATGGCCTTTTTCGAAAATCTTGAAAAACTTCCTAGAAATAGGTTATGGTTTGCTAGTAACAGAAAAAATATAGTTGAGCTTGGTTTAGTTTTAGTTTTAGAGAAAAGAGCCAATTTCCCTTAAGCCACATTACACCCACTTTTTCGACTTCACACACTTGATTGCTAAAATATTGACAAAAAATTATATGAAGGCTCTAGCTCAAAACTAAACATCAAATCACTGAGAGGGATAGTCGCGCGTACTTCTGGTACTGCTTTGTTTAACCTGCAACGAATACTTATTTTGGAGGGGGTTTTGAATTTCGGTATCGTTTTGGACTATTTTTACCGACATAAATAACTGACAAATTTAATGGCCTAAAACAACTATTGCTACATTGCTTATGGGTAAATAAATATTACCCTCCAAAACAAGGATGTTTCATCCCAAAGAAACTGCAATTAAAAAAAAAAAAATTGGGCTGCTAAAATTGCGCATATTGAGAACGTGCGATGTTTGTAGGATAAATGCCCAAAAAACATTACCGTGACAGTCACGCAACATACTTATTCTGACACTACAGCAAGAATAAAAGTTTATTAAACCTAGTAAAACCTTGTTACAAATCATTAAAAGCGATGTCGAAGACATCTGTATTAAATTAACAGCGATCCACAAAGTTTTAGATCGCTCCAAGTTTTTAAACGTTCGAATTACGCCGCAAAATGTTTGTGAATCTACTTGATTGCAGTTCGACCACCGCTGCTCCAGTACCTACTAGTTGTTTTGAGGAAACAACGAAGGAGCAAAACCAAAAGAATCGAACAACGGGGTTTTAACCCGTGACCTCGCAATACCAGTGCGACGCTCTAACCAACTGAGCTATGAAGTTGCGAGGTCACGGGTTCAAGTCGCGAATGGGTTGAAGTCGCGAGATCACGGGTTCAAACCCCGTTGAAGTCCTGAATATTTCAGGCTTCTTTACGCAATTGCAAAATTTGCGTTCATAACTGCGAGGATCATAGCTTCACTTGATTTCATATCCGCAGTTCATATATGATCCATTTCATACATCATTTCATCGTTGAATCATTCTTCACGGAAACATTAGAACCCACAAATGACCAGCTCCCAACCGTGGCTTCATAGCTCAGTTGGTTAGAGCGTCGCACTGGTATCGCAAGGTCACGGGTCCAAACCCTGTTGAAGTCCTAAATTTTTCAGGCTTCTTTACGCAATTCCAAAATTTGCGTTAATAACTGCGAGGATCATAGCTTCACTTGATTTCATATCCGCAGTTCATATATGATCCATTTCATACATCATTTCATCGTTGATTCATTCCTCACGAGAACATTACAACCCACAAATGACCTGCTCCCAACCGTGGCTTCATAGCTCAGTTGGTTAGAGCGTCGCAGTGGTATCGCGAGGTCATGGGTTCAAACCCCGTTGAAGTCCTGAATATTTCAGGCTTCTTTACGCAATTGCAAAAGTTGCGTTCAAACTGCGAGGATCATAGCTTCACTTGATTTCTTATCCGCAGTTCATATATGATCCATTTCATATATCATTTCATCGTTGATTCATTCCTCACGAGATCATTAGAACCCACAAATGACCAGCTCCCAACCGTGGCTTCATAGCTCAGTTGGTTAGAGCGTCGCACTGGTATCGCGAGGTCACGGGTTCAAACCTCGTTAAAGTCCCGAATATTTCAGGCTTCTTTACGCAATTGCAAAATTTGCGTTCATAACTGCGAGGATCATAGCTTCACTTGATTTCATATCCGCATTTCATATATGATCCATTTCATACATCATTTCATCGTTGATTCATTCCTCACGGGAACATTAGAACCCACAAATGACCAGCTCCCAACCGTGGCTTCATAGCTCAGTTGGTTAGAGCGTCGCACTGGTATCGCGAGGTCACGGGTTCAAACCCCGTTGAAGTCCTGAATATTTCAGGCTTCTTTACGCAATTGCAAAATTTGCTTTCATAACTGCGAGGATCATAGCTTCACTTGATTAATTAACTAAGCGCAAGAAATTGTATACGTGCCGACTTGTCAATCAATTAATTTGGCTAAAGACCTTAAATACATATGATTCTCTAATACAGTCCGAGGCTGATCTCCTTCTGGCTAGAGCAGGTAAATAAACAATTTATTTCTTTACCTGATAGCAAATTTCGAATAATTCAGGACAACGTGAGCACTTCCTATCAGTTTTCGTTGCAAGGCTGTACTTTTTTTAAAGTATAAACTAATCTCATTTATTCCATCCAGGTGCTAGTGTCCAGACAAGACTAAACAAGGCTATAATTTCACGTAATAAATAAAATTATCATATGAACCGTGTTTTGGACCCGCGTGCGTTCTACGAAAGCTTATGGAAGGTGTGGCGCTAGCGCGTCCGGAAGGATTTTGGAACGCGGTCCGAAAAAAAAAAACTGTATCCTAAACCAGACCCGCGCACGCACGAAGAATAGAAAATGACACAAAAACAGGTCACATTCTACAATATTCATTGATTGAGTTAGGTCGAGCCGTACGGTAAAATTATTTGGCTCTTGCACGAACATCGCTTCGCTCGGTCCGTACGGCGGCATCACCCGCTCGAGCCAAAAATTTTCCCATACGTCCCCTTCACTCAATCAATATGTACGCATGCTGAGCTATCATTTTCAGGTATTTTCGACGTTGATGAGCATCAGCTTGTGCTCTCGCTATGTCCACACCACAGAGATGCTTTCGGTGTTCAATGGCTGTCTAACAAAAAGATGTGTTCAAGTCCTATCGATTGGGCCCCACACAAAAATGTCAAAAGACGCGGAGATCGTGGAATCACACTTTCACAATCAAAGCAGTTGTACGTGTTAAGATCCACACTTATTCCAGTTGGTTCGCGTAAGTCTTACTATTTGACTAAATGTGCCGGGTAACATATCCGCGACATTTTTTGTCCGTTGTCAGTCGTCTATTCATTATTCACCCAATCATTCGTTTGTTCGTTCGTTCAATTTTCATTTCACTATTTAATTATTGATTAATCTTTTAAATACATTTCCAGCCATCTGCAAACGTTGTAGACTGCTGTTAGGGAGTGATCAGGCTGAAACCTAAACAATGATCAATAAATCTTTGAGCGAACCAGTACGTATCCAACATCAATAATAAATACAAAGATTTTTACAATCATGTCCAACAATCTCATCAATTTGTCATCTCTGTGTTTTTGTTTCTACCCGCGTTACAGGACGAAGAAAATGCTGCTGAACTTTGTCAAGATATGGCAAACCTAACTATTGCCTCACAAACAAGTTTGTATATTCCAGAGGATACTGGCAATACTAGTAGTGACTCGTCAGACTCAAAAGAAGATGAAAGAGAACAACAATTTTTTTGCCGTCAATAACTAAACGAATTTCTCGTAGCTAGTGGAAAGGAAGCCATTGGACAACACAAAAAGGCCTGGGTCCAGTTAAGTGATCAGACAAAAAACATGTATGTATCAAAAACAAGGGATGCAGTAGTAGCAGTGTTAAATGTAGTTGCCCCAGGTAATGCAGATGGTCTGTGGAAAGCATTGAAAAAATCAAGTTCAGTTGAAAAAGCTTTGAATGTAAATGATGGTCTTTGTGAACAAGATACGGTATATCTGGTAGCGCTTTCAGAACCGTACCAAAATGCGCAGAGCTGGGACACTCGTAGACAGATCCTTTCAATTATGGCAGAGCTTGTATCGTATACAAAAATAAAAGAGTTTATGCCAGAAATCACGGAGTATAAAGTCAAAGCAGCTTGTCGTCACAAATTGGAATATGGACGTGGCGCACCTGTACCAATAACTGTGAGAGAATGCGAGTCAGTCCAACTCAGCTGGATCACTTTTTAACGTTTATAACGAGCCCGCACATTATTCAGGACTTGCCTTTTGGGCAACGTCTTTTAAAGCTATCTGATGGTAAGGTTTTGGAAACTCCCAATGTCATTCGTGCAATGATTACCCAACGTATCATTGATCAATATCTTCAGTTTGCCGAAGAGAGCAATTTCAAGCCGTTTAGCCAAAGAACCATGCAGCGTATATTATCTTCGTGTGCGGCTACAAAAAGGACAAGCTTGCAGGGTCTTGACTACATTGCCGCTGATGGAGCTAAAGGTTTTGATTATATTCAGATGATCGTAGACAAGCTTTGCATAACAGGCCTGGAGAAACAGACAGGAAACAACTTGAAGCAATCACTAAAAGAAGGAAAACAATACCTCAAAACTGACTGTAACGTTTGTTCGCTTCTTATAGAAGTCTAACTAGATTAATAACGGCTGCTAATTCAGTAGTAAACTTTATTTTCCTTTCGCCAAACAATCCCATACACAGGACTTTCTCGAAACGTCAGTGAGAAACAACATTTTCATTGTGATGACGATGATGGTTAAACTTCATTTAGAGTCTGTAAAAATATCGGTATAAGAAATACAAGACTAAAAGCACTTCAAGGAGTTGTAGTTTAAACTAGCTTAACATTAATTCAGGGAGACGTAATTCCATTTACATTAATGGCATTTCTTTTCAGGTGCATGTTTCCGCCACGACAAGTCCTATTCCTGATCATTGCATTTCTTTTAAACTCAGTGATCCCAAAGAAAAATCTCTTGGTGATGAATGTGAACACAGCCATGACAAATGCTGTCTGCACTGTGAAAAGTTAAAAACTGCCATCAACGATGCTGGAGCACTGCTTAGGTCTGCCCAGCTGTCTGAAGAGGAACGGGATGATCTTTTATACGCATATGAACAGGCAGTTCTAGCAATAAATGCATGGAAGGCGCATCAACTCAGAACAATCCAGCAAGACAAAGCGCTCTTGGACTGTTTGAAAGAAATGGATGAAACAACAGTGCTAATAACTCAAGATTAGGCCATGAAATTTCTGCCTCAGAAATACCGCGAGACACTAGCTGACTGGTTTGGCAAACGTGGCATCTTTTGGCATATTAGCGTTGTTTGAGGAAACATGGTGACCAAATGCAGCATCAAGCTTTTGTGCACATTGTCACTAACACAAGGCAAGACAACGTAGTTGTTGTAGAAATTATTCATCACATTCTAAAAGAGCTCAAGAAAGAAAACCAAGAAATCTCGCTGGCCTTTTTAAGACATGACTGCTATCACAATGCCACGATTCTCGCAGCTTGTCGTCTCATGAAGGAGATAACTGGGATTAAAGTCAAAAGAGTTGATTTCAGTGACCCACAAGGCGGCAAGGGGCCCTGTGACAGGAAAGCTGCGTCTCTAAAGGCACACATCCGTCGGTATATAAGTGAAGGTCATGATGTCCTTACTGCCGAGGATCTAAAATGTGCAAAGTTATCAAATGGAGGCTTGAATGGTGTACGTGTTGCCCCTATCGAGGCCAAAGATCTACACGCTACTTCGACATAAGATCCGAAATGGGAAGGTATCAGCAGCTTGAACAATTTCCACTATCATGATGATGCTAAAAAAGTGACCGCATGGAAATCGTACAACATTGGCAAAGGGAAGATCTTTGAGTGGTCTAATAGTCAAGGCGTATGAGTACTTTTACTACAAACAGTTCAATTACATGATATTTTGTACGTCGTGTATATATTGTTTATTTTCGCACATTGTATAGTATTTAAATTGCTCTACTGGTTGTTTCCTAGTGTAGAAATACAAACACTCACTGCAGCTCTCACTGCAACTTTTCAGTTGGGTCATTCAGCTAATAATTATCTTTTCTAATACATTTTTTCCAGTTGACGAAGTTGAAAATGCCCATGAGTTTAAGTTTCAAGATGTCCCATTTTCAAGTGGCACGTTTGTTGAAATTAGTTCCTCGAAGCCTGCGAGAAATTCTTCCACGGTAAATAAAGTGTCAGACGCAGAGGAAGTCCCCGAAGAGAAGGACGACATGGCAGTACTAGAAAATGGCCTCTTTTCGTGCCCTATTGAGGGATGTGTCAAAACGTTTGAGAAGTACTCAAACTTGGAGAAGAATATGTTTTACGGCCAATGCAAGCTAGTCGCAGAGAGGGAATGTCTTCTTGATCAAGCAAAGATAATGTACCGCGAAAAGCTTTTGCAAGGTGTCAGTCAACAACCGCACGTACATGCTGTTTCCACACTATTATGTACAAGTACAGCAAAATCCCTCCAAAAGGGTTGGGCTCTGAGAACGTCCAAAGGAGGAAAGAGATTTAACATCAACTAAAAGAGCTACTTAGATGAAAAATTCGGACTTGGACAAGAAACAGGAAATAAAGCGGACCCAACACAAGTGGCACGAGACCTGCGATATGCAAAGACAGAGAACGGAGATCGTCGCTTCAAGTATGATGAGTTCCTCACACCACAGCAAATTAAGTCTTATTTTTCAAGGAAAGCAGCCAAAGTGAAACATGGAGAAAAGGAAGATTTGGACGTTGACGACAAACCCGTAGAGGAAGAAACTGCCTACTCGACTTTGAAGAATCAAGTCCTTCATAATGTCCAGATTGAACACCCAATCATCTACGACACTTACAATATTTGTCATTTGCATGCAACAGATAAACTCAAGAATATAAGTGTTGCACTTTTGAAACACATCTGCGTCTACTTCGATCTAAGCATTGACAATCTTCCAGAGAGGCGAAAGGCACCTTACATTTCTTTGATCTCCGAACTTGTACAATCCGGCTGCTCTTGTGTAAAGAATAAGCAGCCATAAGGCATTTTTTCTTTTGATTCTTAAGAACGGTGCCTACTATTGGTATTGCGCATACGTTCTGCGCATCTCCAGATAATCGGATTTCTTATCGCCGATGCTTACTAATAAAGGGATATTTTTGCGCGGTTTAAAACTATCCGGAGAAAGTAGATCTTAGTAAGTACTCTTGGTATCCAAATAGAAAATTAGGGGTAACCATGCATTTTTGAAAGATAATTAAGCTTCAATTTGAGAAATAACGCCATACATTGCTTTGTATTTTAAAGCTTTTTACAAATATTATTCATGAATTATCTTTGAAAAATGCGTGGTTACCCCCAATTTTCTCTTTGGATTTCAATAACACTTGTTAAGGTCTACATTACCTGCATAATCACACACCGGGGCAAAATATCTTTAATAAGTAGGTACCGTCCTTGACTTATCCCAATAGAGTCTTTTTTATCTTAGCCTCCTATCGATGAATATTTTTTCTGTGCCAAGAGACAAAAGAAAAGAGAGGCAAAAACGAAAACTTTTCGGATATTTCTTCATTAGTCTGAACTGTTATTAGGAAATGAAGGCAATGGGTTTCCCCTCTGTGTAACGCAATGGTTTACAAGTACTCCTATGTAGTTCTATCAGTAAACGTAAAGTACATTGTAATCAATGGTCTTACGTATCCTTTCCTTTGGGTTTGGTGGCCAAAGGAAGTATTATGATTTCTTCAGCAAAGACATTAAAACTGAGGCAGGAGGAAAATGTGTTCTAATTAGCGGCTTTGGGGACTGTTGACCTGCCGCGTACGAAGGTTACGATGATGGTAAGTGCACTTTTAGATTTTTGAATTTGTTTCAATCTCTGAATATTTTCGATTCTTTTGGTTTTGTACCTTCATTTTTCCTCAAAAATAACTACTTTTCACAGTGCGTACTGGAAAGCGATGGTTGCGCCATTCAAGTTAAGAGTCACAAATATTCTGCGACATAAATTCAAACATTTAAAATCTTAGAGCAAGCTAAAAGTTTGTGGATCGCTGTGAATTTAATACAGATGCCTTCGACATCGCTTGAATGATTTGTAACAAGGTTTTACTAAGGTTTAATAAACTTTTTTTCTTGCTGTAGTGTCAATAAGTGTGTTGCGTGACTGTCACGGTAGTGTTTTTTGGGCATTTATCCTACAAACATCGCACGCTCTCAATATGCGCAATTTTAGCAGCCCAAAAATTTTATTGCAGTTTATTTGGGATGAAACATCCTTCTTTTGGAGGGTAATATTTATTTACCCATAAGCAATGTAGCAATAGTTGTTTTAGGCCATTAAATTTGTCAATTATTTATGTCGGTAAAAATAGTCCAAACCGATACAGAAATTCAAAATCCTCTCCAAAATAAGTATTCGTTAAAGCTTAAACAACAGTACCAGAAGTACGGGCGACTATCCCTCTAAGTGATTTGATGTTTAGTTTTGAGCTAGAGCCTTCATATAATTTTTTGTTAATATTTTAGCAATCAAGTGTGTGAGGTCGGAAAAAGTGGGTGTAATGTGGCTTAAGGGAAATTGGCTCTTTTCTCTAAAAATAAAACTAAACCAAGCTCAACTATATTCTTTTCTGTTACTAGGAAACCATAACCTATTTCTAGGAAGTTTTTCAAGATTTTCAAAAGTGGCCATTTTATGAGGCCCAGGTCGATATTTACTGTCAAGCGCTCTTAAGCTGAGCGGTTAGATATCTATCTGAATTTTGGATGCCTACTTTAACCATTACTTAATCTTGTACATTATCGAGATTTTATTGACGTAACTTAGAACAGGGTCCGAAATTTACTTTTTTGTGCAGGCGCCAGGTAGCGACTGAAATTTTTTTTTCAGCCCCCAGATGCAAACATTTCGTGGCCAAAAAGTGTCCATATTTTTTTTTGCTTTTGACAAAAGTCATGTTGATCATAGAAAGAAAACATGAATTTCTTTAACACATCTTTAAGCGGTGCTTCAAGCATTCGTATTTCCTACTTGCGAATGATCGAAAAAGATTCAAAGACTTGCACTTAAACCTTTCAATGTGTTTCCATTGAAACGAGGTCGAAGGGTGTCGAAGTTTTAAGACAGGACATAACACCCGTTTCGTCAACCTCGTCTCTCTTCTCTGCCTCCCTGGTTTACGCTGGTCACATGGCTCCCGTCGACAAACATTTTCCCACTAGGGTAGCGTTTTCGTTATGTTTTGATCCCCCAACTGGGCGAAAGAGTATTTGTTTGACTGCACATGTTAATACAGTTTTATTTGAGGTCGATGCGTGACATGAGAACTTAAAAAACACCACACCGGCTGATCGCTGAACATGTTTGTTTCCCATGGATAAACGTTTCGCTTCTTTTCTTGCACGACAAAATCTTCTTTCCTTTAAAAGTGTCGCACCGGTATCGCGAGGTCACGGGTTCAAACCCAGTTGAAGTCCTGAATTTTTCAGGCTTCTTTACGCAATTGCAAAAATTGCGTTCATAACTGCGAAGATCATAGCTTCACTTGATTTCATATCCGCAGTTCATATATGATCCATTTCATATATCATTTCATCATTCATTCATTCCTCACGGGAACATAAGAATCCACAAATGACCAGCTCCCAACATTAGTGGCTCCATAGCTCAGTTGGTTAGAGCGTCGCACTGGTATCGCGAGGTCACGGGTTCAAACCACGTTGAAGTCCTGAAATTTTCAGGCTTCTTTACGCAATTGCAAAAATTGCGTTCATAACTGCGAAGATCATAGCTTCACTTGATTTCATATCTGCAGTTCATATATGATCCATTTCATATATCATTTCATCATTCATTCATTCCTCACGGGAACATAAGAATCCACAAATGACCACCTACCAACGTCAGTGGCTTCATAGCTCAGTTGGTTCGAGCGTCGCACCGGTATCGCGAGGTCACGGG
>OX421450.1:15331961-15336961 GCA_949126865.1 Montipora capitata | reverse complement strand
CGGCATTTGCAATGTTTTGAATCACGGGAGTCACGTGACCTGTAATATTTTCTAAATAAACCCCTTCCGACGGCTGGTATGTCGGCTGATGTCCGCGGCTGAGAGATTGTCCGAAAAATTAATATTTGGCCGAGAAGTGAAGTTTCGATCGCGAGGGCAAATTTGAAATTTTGAGGACAATCCCTCAGCCAAGGACATTATCAGCCAAGATAACAGCAAGCCAGAAAGGCGTTTATTTATTTTATAACCCTGCCCTTAATTTGCACATCGCACACAAAAAAAACCGCTCGTGAAAAGTCAGTGTTGAATGTGATGACCATGCTTCGTATTTTTGTGACGCACTATTTAAATTTTGACTAGAAAGAAAGCGTGTCGGTCTCAGCCAAAAAAAAATCAAATCATTTTAATTGTCACTGCGAGTCGAAAACTCGAAAACAAGGTGCTTTGTTGCCTACTGAAAAAGAACTTTAATTCAACCATGAAAGACAAAATGTGCTAAGTCTGATGACACTGTTTTAAAATGCGGCTGGATTTTCTCTCTCCTTCAAACGGGTTGTTTATTTAATAGTTAGTAAACACAGTGTATTAAATTCTGAGGATACTTAAATACCGAGTCAGGTCTAGGGCTGGGGTTCGAGTTAGGATTCGAGTTAGGACTCGAGCCAGGACTCGAGATCAAGACTGGAGCCTATTATAAAAAAAAAAAAGATTTATTTAAGTCTCCTATAGAATATCGCTGCTGAAGAGTAATTAGGCCTAAGCTAGATTAATTGGGCCTAAGCTTTGATTTTAAAATGTTTAGCTTTGCCGTGAAGTTTGGTAACCGACCTTTTGAAATGTTTCATATTTTTTTGTTGCCGTTTGATAATACAGCATTATCGAATAGTGTTTAAATTAAAATATCTTCCCTAAGCACCTAGGGGTGAGGTGGTCGAATGGTTATTTGACGGTTTCAGTAACAAAATACAATTCCCAGGTTCGGGTCCCATGTCCATGGGTTGAATTCGAGTCCTAATTTGAGTCCTGGCTGGAGTCCTGGCATTGATATTTTTTACTTTTTCTCTTAAATTCTCTACTCTATAAAATGACTCATCAGTTTAAGTTCGCGGAGGCCTAATTCCCTTAAGTCTGCTTCTAACCTGCTTCACCTTCAAAGACGTTTTCAGCGTGTTTTTTGACTTTCTTGAACTTTCCGGAACAGCATTTGCGACCAGCTTTCTAATATCAGCATCACTAGACTCCAGGAAACGAGTTGTTTTTCTTCCTTTTGCCTTTTTTTTTTTTTTTCCGCCGGCTTTGTTCTTTTCAACGGAAATGATAGCTACAGCATTCATTGCAAATATCTAAGCAAACGGGGGTTATTGCGTGATAACTGTTGTGTGAGTTTACACCATGTGACGTAAATAAGCCAATAAAATCGCCCGAAAGTTAATGGTGGGGGTATAATCCTCGATATATGGACTTCACTGGCACTTAAAGAGTACCGCTAATCCACTGAAGGATCATCGAATTATTATTATTATTATTATTATTATTATTATTATTATTATTATTATTATTATTATTATTATTATTATTATTATTTGTCTATATGAGATGGCAGAAAAGGTTATGGCGGGTTTCTTCCATAAATTAATGAAAGTATATCGGAGTAGTTCTTAGCGAAGGAGTTGATAAGTAAAGCAATTAATGACAAAGCAAACAAATCCAAGGATTTCACATAATTAAATTATCAGAATGAGCGATTACCTCTCTAGTATTCAAGTTGTTCCTGATTTGCAAACATGCTCGTTTGAATTCACTCTGTCTTTAGATTCATTCGGCGTTAAAGTTGCAGGAAAAGCTCTGAAAAGCTCTCTATCTCGAGAAACGCGGATAGTATGAAGCCTAGAGAAGTCCTCGCCATATCGGCCGAAATGGAGAGATTGCTCGGCGACTTGTCACTTACCCTTTGTGTCCTTTGTAGGGTTGAACACGATGGTCATCCTGTGGTTTGGCGATTTCCTTGGAAATGATAACTGGGATACTGTTGAGGAAATAGTTTTCGAAAGAGGTTTAGTGACTTTCAACGTTATTGCAAATCCTCTTCTTGTCGTTCCGACATCTTGTGACTCTGGTGTTGTTGTTGGCTGGATTTTTGGATTCCTTTTCATCATCTCAGTAGCTGGTTCAGTTCTTGCTGTTTTTAGAAACAAAGTAGTAAAAGATAATTGATATCACAGCAAATAAAAATTCCGTTAAGTAAGTATTATTTAGAATCAGTGTTACAGTGCCCCTGTTACCAAAAAATCAATTTTTATTTTAACACTGAGCGACCAGAGTTTTAAGCCTTGATTTCAAAAAGACACCTGTTTACTTTAACTGGAATATTCATATTTAATGGTCCGCCATTACTAACTTCAAGTTTTTAAAAGAGCTGGATTGAGGAGAAAGTGACGTCAAAGGCTCACTTGTTAAAGAATGAAATGCGTTTGAACGCCGCAAAATTAATATGCAGCGCGGGGCTTTAAGACTTTTAAAATCGCGTTTCGCATATATAATAAGTCACGTTCAGAAGGCTGAAATTTTAAGCTAGGGAGCCTTTGGCGTCCTTTGTCCCTGGGTACAACCCTCTAAAGTCCAATCGGTCAGTTTTGATCGTGAGTAATGGCGGACCATGAAATCCAAAACTTACACTGAAAGTAAACGGCCTTTGGATAAGAATCAAACCCCAAAACAGTGCCAGTCAGATGTTAAGCAAACACACTTTCAAAATCTGAAAAGTAATGTTCTTGGATCGTGGTTTATAAGGCGTTAGTGAGACGTAAAATTAGAAAAAAATACAAGACAATGCGCGAGTGGGCGGAATTATGCGAATCCTGCAATCTGATGCTTTGGGAGCGGGCGGAATTTTACCATCTTGCCCGCAAACCTGGGCGGAATCCTAGCCCTGGTTGCACGAGTTTGTGCGATGAGCCTACGTTAGGACCAAAAATATTTTTTTTGAAGCCTTTTAAATGTTCTAAAAAATAAACTTGCAGTATTGCTTTACAGATTAATATATATTGTGAACAGAATCCACGGATCATTGCGGAATTGCCTGATATTTCGCTTTGATAATGAGCATCGCAAGCCAGCCTTAAGCAAGGGTTCCCAGCCAGCAAATAAATTGAACAAGTTATTCACCGGCCTTGGTCAGTCCGTATAGGGAAAAACTGTACCCTCGGTCTCGATTCAGATTGGGCAGCACTCGAGACCTCGGGCACAGTTTTCCCCCATGCGAACCTCCCGGCCTCTCAATAACAGATATATAATAAACTGATACTGATCAAATACGCTTTGTGGTCTGTAATCAATGAGCAGTTGCTATAGGTATTTGTTTGCATATTTCAAACCAACGGGAAAAGTAAGAAGGAAGTTAACTATTTCTTTTCGCTTGTTTAAAAAAAACCGCATGATTGTTGCGCTACTTTGACCAGCATTTATCACTCCTAAACTTTATGTCGTCATCTCTGATCCTCTATCATGGGACTGCAATGACAGTGATTTATGACTCTTCAAAAATGCATAACTTTTATCATTCTCAAATGACTACGTGACCGCGTACCACTGTGACAATCAAATTAAATTCTTCATATTTATGCATATTCCCTAGAAAAAAAAAAGGCTAACTTTATTTTTCGAAACGAAACTGCACGTCAGATTTTTCGGTGCGTGCAATGAGACCCAGAATAAGTCACCGGCAATGTATATAATATACTTAAGTGTCTGCTCAGTTTCATATTAAGGGAAAAGTGTCTGTATTCCCCGAAAGAACTGAAGCTCATCGTCCGTACGTACGTGCACCCCCTACTTGCCAATGTGACCAGTATCACGTGACCATATCGCGGGCTCAAATTTAGAGCTCGCCGTAAAAATAGCCGCCCCAGTAAAGAGCTTTATGTGGTTTTTATGTCCAAGCATAATTGCTTTTTATGGACTGTTCGAATGATTTTTTCACGGAAAACCTATACTCATATCTATTTCCCCATCGAGGTCCGAAGCATAATCAATTATGCAAAACACAATCGCCATTGTTTGTCGTCATGGAGAAATGACAGGAGTTAACACATATAATTTAAAGAATCTAAAAATTCACGGATTCTCCTTTTTTAGCCATTTTTTTGGAAATATTGGTTAACTAAATTAAAAAAAAAAAGAAACTTTTTTTTCAACTTTTTGTACCAGAACAATATTCTTGCGCATTTTTGTACTTAGGGTTATCTTTCTGAAAAGTCCTTGGCTTTTATGCTGATATATATATATATGTTTTTTTACTGAAAAGCTTATTTCAGAACCCTTAAAATGAGATATTCTAAGCCACATTGCTACAAATAATTAAGTCCAGAAAAGTTAATTAGTTTGATAGGTCATTGACGACCCATGTTTTCAACCTAACCCCAATGAGATAAATAACCCGGCAGCTACGCTTTTAAGCTTGGCTAAGTCTATATACTGGTTTACCTAAATGGTAGAAATGCTGCCGAGAGGAAGGGAGATGTTCAGTTATGCTCGACGGCTTATGCATCGAATTGAATGGAGATTTTAATAGGCCTTGAGAAGGAACGGTACAAAACGTGGTGCCCCAATAACTGTTGGTGACTCAGTTTACGGTTGCAACGGTGTTTAGAGCCGCTACCTAAATGTTGTTTGTTACCTTTTTGGCCAGTTGCTTTGCTTGTAACTTTGGGTACAGTTGCATTTTGACTTTTGTAAATGATCTTTCCAGCATCAGAAGTGTTGCAGTCTGAAATCGGAAGCGAGACAAACGTGTTCGTATTGACCGACTAATTATTACTGTCGGGATATTATAACCTAAGAGAATAGACATATGCATAGTATCCATATTCTATACATCCGTCATCATTCTTTCGTGGATGCTCGAGATGACGAGTTTTGAGTCGAAGATAAAAATAGGGATCAGTAAAACTAATCCTAGCTGGCAGTATGACTGAGTAGGCTACGAACCCCTTCCAACGCAA
>OX421450.1:15314461-15324461 GCA_949126865.1 Montipora capitata | reverse complement strand
ATTGTTCTGTTCAACTAGCATACGTTTTCTGATTTTCTTTTTAGCTTCTTGGAAGTTTTGCAATTTTTTTGTCATAAGAATCGTCCGCGATAGCTGATAGAGTCAGTTGCCGTTCTAAATCGTGGTAGTACAAAATCATTGTTCCAAAGCGAGTGTGTAGAAATTTCATTTTCGGGATAACGAGACCAGCAACAGCTTAACGGGTACACACACACTGATTATAAACTTTGTACATAAGAACTGTGGTATCTGTAAAAGTTAGATAAGCGCGTATCAGAAGTTTACAATAAGTGTGAGTGAATTTTTGTACATCATCCTGTCTTCTCCGTTCCAGCATCCTTTTGTCCGGTGACTTGCAAACTGAAACGTAAATTAAATTATAATAGGTTAAATGAGGCATTATAAAAGTTTGCTTAGTGGCAACTTGGCCTTGCAAGGGGTTAAGTTTCGAAGACGAGAAATTCTGCGTATCCGACGGGATTTCTTTTAACATTCGCGTGTTTAAATAACCCTGCAATAAAATATCGTTTTCTGGAGTCTAGTGATAGTGACAGGTAAAAACCTGGTCGCAAATGTTGTTCCGGAAAGCACAAGAAAGTCAACAAAACACGCTGTCATCGTCTTGTTTACTAACTATAAAATAAACCAACCGTTCGAAGGAGAGAAAAACTCCAGCCGCACTTAAAAATATTGTCTTCCAGACTTTGCACATTCTTTCTCTCAAGGTAGAATTAAATTTCTTTTTCAGTAAACTTTTTCGCGTTTTCGACGCGCAGTTTTGACAATAGGAAAGATATCGATGACGTCACCTATTGTCATTAATGTGCCAACCAAAGCCTCATTGGCTGTCGAAACAAAGGATCTTTTGCTCCTATGGTTGGCATGCTTAATTAACAAAAGCCATGTTTGTAAAAAGATATCTTCCTTGTTAAAATGATTTGATTATTTTTTCTGAGATCGACACGCTTTCTTTCTAGTCAAATTTTGAACAGTGCATCAAGAAAATACGAAGCACATTCAACACTGGCTTCTTACAAGCGCTTTTTTGCGCGATATGAAAATAAATGGAATTATTCTGTTTGGTACGATGGATGATAATGTCCTTGGATGAGAAATTGTCCTCAAAATTTCAAGTTTGCCCTCTAATCTTCGCTTTTCGGCCAAATATTCATTTTTCGGACAATCACTCAGCCGCGGACATTATCAGCCGACATAATAGTCGCCAGAAGGGGTTTATTTACTAAATGTTTATTTTTGATTTCTTAATTGTAACGCTTCAAATAGGTTGTTCATGCTACTATTTCTATTCACATTTAAATCAAATGGAAACGTTTTGTTCAAATTCGGTTTGAATTGGATACGGCATTGAGTTAGCCAATTTTTATGACGCTGATAGGCTAATTTGGGTAAATCTTACAGTTGGGTGATGGACTCTTGCAGAAATTTAGTTCTGTTTCCCCTATGCCTTTGTTATTTATCCTTAGTGGATCGGCCAGCAACCCAGTAAAGAAAGATGTTCGTTTGAATGAGACGACACAGCTTGATGGCCTTAAGTCCCCAATTTGCGCACTATTGAGTCGTTATCCCTTTCTATATCGAACACTGAGTTGGTGGTCATAGTCAAATTTGCATCTTCAATACATGCCGTCATATCGTTCTGATTGTTCTTCCACATCAGGGCACTTTAAGGCTGGTTTTCACTAGCGCATAAGCACAAGCATAAACAGTTCCAGAGTGTGCTCCATGTAGACGCTCGCTGATCTTTGGTCTGAGGCTGCTTGCAATCACGCATCGCAGATCTTTAACGACAACACCATCCTGAGCTGTCAGTTCATCACGAACATCAAGAAGGGGCGAAGTTCTAGTGGAAAACCACCTGGGGGAAGGACTGCATGACTGGGTCGGCCGCTATTTCATGCTGGATCTCTACCAGTTGAGGCTCTGAAATTGATAGAAAGTCGATTCCATGTATCCACTTAGCTTCCTTTTCAGCTCGAGAAGGGTCTGTTGTCGGCAGGTAAGCACGTGATAGTGTATCGGACAGATACTTTTCAGGACCTGGTTTGTAGCGAATCTCAAAGTCCTATTGCTGTAATCCCAAGAGCAGGCGCTGTAGTCGTTTGGGTGCTGTCGCTAGAGGTCTCTTGGATATTGTCTCCAATGGTTTATGGTCAGACCACAGCACGATCTTTCTACCATAAACAAACTGATGGTTTTGTTCTACTCCAAACACTTGGGATAAAAGTTGTTTTCTCTATTTGAGAATATTTCTTCTCACTGACCATGAGGGCTCTGCCGGAGTAGGACACAGGTTGCCCGTTCTGCATCAGTACAAATACAATTAAATTTGAAGAGGCGTCACCTTGGCCTTCGACAGGAAGGGAGGAATCGAAGTATCTCAGGACTGGAGCTCAAATGCAGCATGCTTAACACTTTCAAATGTTTCGTCTTGCTCTTCTGACCATCTCCATGTCTTTGTAAGGTAATCTTCTTAAGAGGTTCGCATACCTCTGAAAGCTTGCGTAGAAACTTGGACAGATAGTTCACTACACACTAAAAATTAAAGTGTAAGACTACACTTAAAAATGGTGTAAAATTATTGCCAGCCCCGCAATCCGTTTTTTTGTGTGTATTATTACACCAACTTCTAAAGTGTAGTTAAACTCTCAAAAGGATGGTAAATTTACACGCAAAATAGTGTAAAATGGGTATTATACAACTTTGCAGTTTGTAAAATTACACATCTAGCAAGGGTAATAATATCAGAAAGGATGGGTAAAATTACCCCGTATGACGGTGTAGTGATCTTGCCAGCCCCCTTTTTGGAAGGTGTAATTTTACCCCATCTAAAAAATTCGAAATTACCCCAAAAAACGAATAATTCAACCATAAAATGAAGTGTAATTATGTTTATTTATCATCAGTTTATAAGTAAAATTACACATGACACTACATCGATGGGTAACAAACTCAAGCGTAAAATTACAATCGCTTACTTAAGTAAAAGTGCACAACTCTAGATTCACATTTCTATAACTTAGCCTAAGGCCATTAAGGTTGGTTTCCATATGATCGCAGACGATCGCGGATCGCAGATAGATCTTCCATCGCCTGCGTAAGAAGGTAGAACCAAGTTCTGTCGCATTGACAGGAATTGGCAGTTTCATGCGCCTACCAATCTTCTAACTGCTACTACGTCATTTGGTCGTTCCATCTTCAGTATGGCCTCGACCTTACTCGCGTCAGGTTTCACTTCTTCAGGTGTAAGCAAATGACCAATGAAAGGGGTCACAGAACACTTTAGTTGCAGCTTTTAATAATAATAATAATAATAATAATAATAATACTTAATAATATTTTGTTATTTATATAGCGCTCTCTCCAAAATTGTCCAAATGCGCTTTACAAAGTCTAAAATGTAATATATATATATATATATATATATATATATATATATATATATATATATATATATATATATATATATATATATATATATGTATATATATACATAAATTGAAAGATTAAAGAGGACGCATCGATTCTCTGTTACTCTGAGTTTCGCGCCTAAGCGCTCGTCAGACAGAACTATATATCTATATATCTGAGCGAATTCGCTAAAAGGTAGCTGCTGAAGTTTTCGCTTGAGCACGGGCGTAGCCCGTGTTCAAGCCATTGTGGCCTCTCAAAATGGAGGGGGCTTGCCGTCAAGGCCTGCTTTGCCAAACAGCCCAGGGACAGTTCTAGCTCTGAGTTGTGTGTCAAAAGCACATGGCTGGGGGGGTTGCTGCTTTGAGACCTTAACTGCAGTTAGAGTTTGTGGTCTTGTTAAGGTTATTCCTTAGTATTGCATTGCGCATCCCTACTGCGCACGATTTTTGCATCATTAGCGCGCGCACATGAGCACGTGCGCATACAAAACGTAAGAGATTTCGCTCAAACTAAACCCGATAGCGAAATAAATGCTCCTTTTCTCTCAAACGAGCACGGTGATCCCCGAATTTTTTTCCAGGTATTTGCTAAGAACAGTCTAACAAAGAACATATTTGAAGAACAAAAAAAGTTTGATAGTAGAACACGAATTTTTTTGGAAAACAGTTCCGTACTGGGTGTATTTTACCCAAGGCGAGGACTTCAAGCTAACCACGGAACTGTCCCAAAAAGTGCACTATTCCCACAACCAGGGAATCAAAGTCGGCGGAAATGAAGCATTACTGCTTATGTAAATAAAAGAAGCTCTATTTTCAAAATAAAATTTTGTGTCTTTGAAGTAACCAAGACTTAATTCTGTATGAAGGTGATACGAATTTTTAACGCGAAAACAGTAAAAATACCCCATTTTAAGAGCCTGCTGACGCGTAAACAAGCACGGTGACCCCATTTTTTGATTGCATTTTTTTAATGTTCATATCATGAATGTTAATTATGCCAAGTTTCCAAAAAAGTTTGATAGTAGAACAATTTCAAGGGAATTACCTTAAGTGAGACTTTACAGTATAGCATGCCTTCATTGGCAATTTTCCCTGCACCAGTGTAGAGCTGAATGATAATTTGCTTTTGATCACCAATTAGAGTGAACCCACACTGTGGTGTTGGTAGGTGATTGGCAGTTGTCTGACCAAAGCACAAGGGTGGGGAGGGTAGCTTTTCGTTAAGTTTGTGACGGCAGCAGAATTGGCTTGTTTTCACAATTTCTGCAGCCACCTTTTGACAAATCCAGTTAGAAATTTATCATTATCTGCGCGTTTCTCTCCAGAATGGCATTCTGTGAGCCAGGCTGAGCAAATCGAGTGTAATCAGCCCATTTTTGACTGAATATCAGGCGTTTGGCCCTTGATATCTGAGCGAATTCGCTAAAAGGTAGCTGCTGAAGTTTTCGCTTGAGCACGGGCGTAGCCCGTGTTCAAGCAATTGTGGCCTCTCAAAATGGAGGGGGCTTGCCGTCAAGGCCTGCTTTGCCAAACAGCCCAGGGACAGTTCTAGCTCTGAGTTGTGTGTCAAAAGCACAGGGCTGGGGGGGGGGGGGGGGGGGGGTTGCTGCTTTGAGACCTTAACTGCAGTTAGAGTTTGTGGCCTTGTAAGTGAGACTTTACAGTATAGCATGCCTTCATTGGCAATTTTCCCTGCACCAGTGTAGAGCTGAATGATAATTTGCTTTTGATCACCAATTAGAGTGAACCCACAAAGTGGTGTGGGTAGGTGATTGGCAGTTGTCTGACCAAAGCACAGGGGTGGGGAGGGTAGCTTTTCTTTAAGTTTGTGACGGCAGCAGAATTGGCTTGTTTTCACAATTTCTGCAGCCACCTTTTGACAAATCCAGTTCGAAATTTATTATTATCTGCGCGTTTCTCTCCAGAATGGCATTCTGTGAGCCAGGCTGAGTAAATCGAGTGTCATCAGCCGATTTTTGACTGAATATCAGGCGTTTGGCCCTTGATAATAAACAAGGTGGAATGAAAAATAATTGAATGCTATGGGTAATCTGAACCTCAAGCTGAGTAGAATTTTCTTGAGCAGTTGGTGTAAACAATGTCTGCTCAATTAAGCTGTGATATCTGACCGAATTTTCAAAAAGCTACCTCTTTAGATTTTCGCTTATAAACAGCCGAAGCCTGTTTTAAAGCTACTGTGCTGCTCTAAAACCCAGGGGGGCGCTCCGTCAAGACATGGCTAGATAAATTCTAGAGGCCCTATGCTACAATCTAGTTCTTAGCCGAAACTTGTCGGACCAAAGCAAAGTCACTTACGGAGGGTGGGTAGGCTGAGTGTGATGTTAGTATGTCAGTCCTGGTCAGTATTTCTATATGACATTGCTTAATTGCAGAAATCAAATGCCTACAACCATGAAATAAAGGTTGTTCCTTGCTGGAATTATAGCTATGTAAAGCAAGAACTTTTTTCTGCATCTCAAGTGTTAAGTTGTCAAAGCACAAGCATTTACCTTTTTGTAAATTCAGTCAGAAAACAAGGTGGAATGAAAAATAATTGAATGCTATGGGTAATCTGAACCTTAAGCTGAGTAGAATTTTCTTGAGCAGTTGGTGTAAACAATGTCTGCTCAATTAAGCTGTGATATCCGACCGAATTTTCAAAAAGCTACCTCTGTAGATTTTCGCTTGAAAACAGGGGAAGCCTGTTTTAAAGCTACTGTGCTGCTCTAAAACCCAGGGGGGGGGGGGGGGGGGGGCGCCGTCAAGACATGGCTAGATAAATTCTAGAGGCCCTATGCTACAATCTAGTTCTTAGCCGAAACTTGTCGGACCAAAGCAAAGTCACTTACGGAGGGTGGGTAGGCTGAGTGTGATGTTAGTATGTCAGTCCTGGTCAGTATTTCTATATGACATTGCTTAATTGCAGAAATCAAATGCCTACAACTATGAAATAAAGGTTGTTCCTTGCTGGAATCATAGCTATGTAAAGCAAGAACTTTTTTCTGCATCTCACGTGCTAAGTTGTCAAAGCACAAGCAGGTACCTATTTGTAAATTCAGTCAGAAAACAAGGTGGAATGAAAAATAAATGAATGCTATGGGTAATCTGAACCTCAAGCTGAGTAGAATTTTCTTGAGCAGTTGGTGTAAACAATGTCTGCTCAATTAAGCTGTGATATCTGACCGAATTTTCAAAAAGCTACCTCTGTAGATTTTTGCTTGAAAACAGGGGAAGCCTGTTTTAAAGCTACTGTGCTGCTCTAAAACCCAGGTGGGGGGGGGGGGGGCCTCCATCAAGACATGGCTAGATAAATTCTAGAGGCCCTATGCTACAATCTAGTTCTTAGCCGAAACTTGTCGGACCAAAGCAAAGTTACTTACGGAGGGTGGGTAGGCTGAGTGTGATGTTAGTATGTCAGTCCTGGTCAGTATTTCTATATGACATTGCTTAATTGCAGAAATCAAATGCCTACAACTATGAAATAAAGGTTGTTCCTTGCTGGAATCATAGCTATGTAAAGCAAGAACTTTTTTCTGCCTCTCATGTGGTAAGTTGTCAAAGCAAAATTCAGTCAGAAAACAAGGTAGAATGAAAAATAATTGAATGCTATGGGCAATCTGAACCTCAAGCTGAGTAGAATTTTCTTGAGCAAGTTGGTATAGCTATAGAATGTCTGCTGAGCACAGTTTATCAAGGTGGAATGAAAAATAATTGAATGCTATGTGGAATTTAAATTTAGAGCGGAGTTCAATATTCCAGATCAAGTTGGTTTAGGCATTGTCTGATTAATTGTGCTGTTATAATGACTGTAACTTAAAACGTAATTATTGACTTTACTGGTTGATTTCTTGAGTGTTTTTTTACCTTAATTAAGCTTGTACTGTTTTGCTGCAAGTAATTTAAGGCTCCCGTGATAAACTTATACCATTTCTTTTATGCATTTCTTCGGAAGGTGCTGCTGCTTCTACAAGAGTTATAATCTATCCACTTGTCTACTTTGCCAACACTAATAGCTCATCACTCTCTGAGCAGTCCATCATGTACTTGTTGAAGTCGCCTAACAACGCCCACTCTGTCTGATAGCAGTCACTGACCAACAGTCAAAAGCACATGACACAGTAGCAAGTACTCCACACCTCGACGTGCCTTCTATCACCTACCAGCTATACGTTACCTTAATCAGTGCCAGCTCCATCCCTGATAACAGGCTCCAGCTCCATACCAGATACCAGGTTCCTGTTTAACCCCTGGGACTTCCAAAACTGAAATCTAGAACTTATAAGAATAGTAGTGCCCGTATAGACAAACTGATTCACTAAGTTATTACTTTTAATAGGTATTTCGCTTTTTACGTGGCCACAAATTTCAATTGTTTTGTTAATCGTGAAAAGTATTTTCTCTAGTGATATGTGAAGAAAGTTTTCTGCTTCAAATTTTTAGTTTATGCTAATTTCTGTGACTAAATTTTTCTGTTCAAGCAGTTTTCAAGTAACATAGTGTAAATGAGGAGCAAAATTATGAATAAGCTCTCTTGAGCTGGCACATTGTTAATCAGAACAACAACCTCAACATTCACAAAATTGCTATTTTTACACTAGGTTCCTTTTCAGTGACAATATTATATTGTCAGACGAGAGATTAAGAATCTTTAGGAAACTAGGCACTTCATATTTAATTAACTGTTATCGTTACGAATGTTTTGTGCAGTACGCGAACAAGATAAAGGCACGTCTTTTCTCCAAATAAACAAGATTAAGCACACATTTATTGCTTTACGGTCTACACCAATTACAAAGTAACAAAATATTAATTTAATTTTCGCCTTCCTACATGTAAAAGTGTGCATCCCGTTTTCCAGTTTTTCTTTTATGTTTTACCGGTGGGGTTTACTTGCAGGGATGGAAGCACAAAACTGATCTATGGGCTGGGTAAGAGGGGACATTTCCTGTAGTCAGGATTAGGAGAAATTTGTTCAAGTATGGGTTTTGTTTTAAGGTTGCATAATTTGTTGTCTCTATTTGACGTGTTTCATTTTTCGACCTCTGCTAAAACCTTTTTTAACCCTTACCCGTGAAATAGTTTTCATGGCCAAGGAAGTAAATAACTCACCTAAGTCATGCGTGCATACGTTTCTTGTAGCTCCCTAAAAGGGCTTTTCACGTACAATATTACAAGTTAGGAAACAAAGCAATAATTCAGAACGTGTGCAATAATTAAGAACGAGTATATTAACAAAATTAGTTAAATATTGCCTAAATATACACCGTTTAAATGCATTTAAACTACGTAAGCTCTCTTTACACGTCTACTGATGCAAAGAGACGCTGTCCAGTTGCTAGGCGACGATGAGGAATATATCTCATTTTTAGCTGGTCACGTAAATATTTAGGCGCAAGATTGTTCAGGCACTTAAATACCATCACTGCATCGTTGATCTCTAGCCTGTCACAGTTTTACTTTCAGCATTCCCAATGACTTAAGACCTTGGCCGATGTAATCCAATTTTCTAAGTCCCAGAATGATTGTTTTGCACCAACTGGAGTTTCTGTAAGTCCTCGTGAAATATATTCCTAAGCGCTGAGAAACTAATCACAGAGCTTTTATTTAAAAAAAATCCTTGTTCCAAAATTTGGATTTTGTGTGACAAAGTCTCGCCACATCTGCCTCTTGGCCACTCACGTAATTTCACGAGAACAAAGCGGGAGTGGATTTATTTCAGGAATGCTTAAATTTTCATCCACCTCAGCCTACTTTTTATAACTCACTTTGGGGAACCGAGGGGACCGTGGGAGAAGTCTATCGTTAGATGATTTGTTTCCCGTCATGCACATTTTATTATTTATCATCTCATAATCACAGGTTTGTAACATCTTTGGGGCGATTATCATAACATTCGAGCAGAAACGAAAAGATTTGAATCATGAAGAGTGGACAAACTGACGATAATGATAGACTACTGTTTGGGAGAAGACGTTCTGCAAATAACAATCGCGCCTTAAAACCGGCAATCCTTATTGGATTTGTACAACTTCTAGTCTTTTTTCAACTATATTGTGGTGGTATATTTGACTTTTTTTTTTTTTTTTGGCAAAAGTATGGAATCTGCTTATTTCATGAACGAACAGGTCCCGTTTGTCACAAATTCTCACTTTTGGCTTCACAATTTTTACTATACTAAGGACTTTGAAGTAGTTATTGTCTTTTGGTAAGAACAATCATGTCATATTTCATTGATGCAAATCTCAATTCACTTTTCTGCAGATGAGCGGCGCGCGCTTCCTTTAATTCCTGTAATTCTGCTCTGCGTCTTGGGTTAGCCAGTGACTGACTTAAAACGTTGATTTTGTTAATTGTTTGGTCACAATATTGACAGGTATCGACCCTGGCCTTGCGAAAACTAAGCACGTCACTCAAGTCCTCGCGAAAAATTTTCCTAAAGGTGGAGAAACTTATCACAGGACCCTTATTTCTTGAAACTGAACGGTTCGTTTTAAAATTAGGATTTTCTGCTACAAAGTCTCGCCACATCTTCTGCATAGACACATTGCAGTCAAAATATTTTTTTCGCG
>OX421450.1:15299461-15301961 GCA_949126865.1 Montipora capitata | reverse complement strand
GGCCTAACAAATTGAATGGCTTCATAGCTCAGTTGGGGGTGCATTGCACTGGCCTCGCAGAGGTCATGGGTCCAATCCCGTTGGGGCCACCTGAATTTTTCAAGTGTCTACAAGAGACAATTTCTTAAATTGTCCAGATAAGTGCGGGGATCACTTCTCTCTTTCCTCTATAAGCCGCACTTCAAATAAACATTCATTTCATTCACGTAGACACAATTCTGCAGTAATCGAGCGATTCTCCTGCTGCAAGAATCTCTGTCTTCGACTGGTAGTTAATGAGCGCTTTTAAACTGGTTACTGGAAGAGAAGCTGGAAGAGAAAGCTTGGAAAGGAAACTTATAAGGAGTTGTCAATAGTGTCGTCCATAAAAGAAGAGAAATAACCTGGTGGCGTAGTTGACTTTTTGACCACATATGAAGGTCGAGGTGTTCCGATACCCATGCATATCAAATCGATGCGGGTATTTTCGCTAACGTTCACTGACATCGACGGTGGTCCAAAGGACGTTACTGATGGCACACCTGAAAAGTAAACGACCAATTAAGCATTTTTACAAAGGTCTGTTTTCAATGGGACCAAGTCTGCTTTGAGAAGCAGCTTAATTTGCTTCATTCAACCTCGATCGTGGATGGCCAAACCGAGTACTGTTTAAATTGTCTTTGAACACCACATTTTCGGATACGTCTTTTTTTTTAATGAGGACGTCTAATGTTGGAGCTGAGGCGTAACGTTCTTAAATATTTCTGCGACGTGATTCTGAAATCGTTCTTAGGATGTTTTAAATTTACATGGTATAGTATTTCAATAAATCGATGCGGACGTGACCAGGAAACCCAAAGCTGCTTGCTCATTATTGCAAACCAAGATGTTATCATACAATAAGGAAACTATTGTTATCATTTACACAAAACATGGAGGCGCGGTGGCCTCATGGTCAGAGTGCTCGACTCCCGATCGAGTGGTCCGGGCGGGGACATTGTGTTGTGTTCTTGAGCAAGGCAATTTACTCTCAAAATGGGTACCGGAGAAAATCCTGGGGGTAACCCTGCGATGGACTAGCATCCCATCCAGGGGGAAGTAGAAATACTCCTAGTCGCTTCATGCTACGGAAACCGGAGATAAGCGCCGGCGTGGTGGGCCTTCTAGGTTCGTAGGGGTCTTTACCTACCTTTACTTTAAGTATTTGGGTTCATTTACATTTATTTACTCTCATTTAAAATACAAGTGAGCAAAATAAATACGTTCTTAACCGACTCTCAGTCTGAGGAATGTTGTTAATATGTTCTTAACATTTTGGTTAATCTCAGCCTTGACGTTCTTATTATAAAAGGTTGTTCTAAAAGGAGTGTAATCACGAAAACTGTAATTTAATCGACAGACTCTGATGGAATCAAATGCAAACAAGACCACCTTTCTTGCAATCATGTTTTTTTTTTTTTCTTTGAACGGGTTTTCCTCGTCCTCTAATCCTGTGAAGTAATAAGCTCACCTCCACAGTCCGACAATGAGATAGCACCCGTTGAAACTGTTGTCAACCCGTTCGGGCATTTTTTGCATTCTGTTTCACCGTATTGATCTTGATAGAATCCCACTGAACACGAAGTGCAGCCACCATTGTCAGCAATATCAAAACCATCAACAGAGTACTTTCCTTTGTCGCACAAATCTATAAACATAAACATGGGAGAAATGAACGAAATAATGAATGAGTGGACGAACGAATACAGCAAAATAACAAACGGGCCCAAATAAACCAAATGATAATTCAAGCTGGGCCATTTGCCGTTTGTTTCAAGGAAATCATCCATTTTTTAAAACCTTTTTAAGGATTGGCTAAAAGGGACAAGAAGCCCAAATACTGATTTAAATTTATATATTATCAAATGCCATTTATCCATTCCAACTGGGTAGGGAATTACTACCTGTCACTCTTCATTGCACAGACCGTGTCTAAGAGAAACTGGAAATTTCATCTTTCATGTAACCCTTAAATATTTCTTGTAACGACAGCTACAAAAATCGGACTGAAGTTTATTAAATCATTAATCCTCGTTTTGCACTGAGTTGAGAAATCGCTAAAGGCTGGTTTTCACAAGTGAGAGAGTCAGAGTCAGAGTCGGAGTCGGACTCGTTATCAAAATTGCAGAGCGATACGATTTAGTGAAAATCAAACTGTTGAAGTCGGAAGCAGAATATCGATTCAGGTTATGACTCCGTTGCTTACGATCCAGTGAAGGCTGCATTGGCGGAGTCGGAAGCAGAACCGGCGAAATAATAAACCAATCACAATGATCAATTTCAAGCATTGTGATTGGTTGGTTCTTCTGCTTCTGCTTCCGACTCCAACAATTTAGTTTTCACTGAATCATAAGCGACGGAGTCATAAGCAGAGTGGGAAGTAAATGGGAACGTTGTGTTTCTTCCGACTCCGATTCCGTCGTTAGTGAAAACCAACTTTAAGTGTACTAATCACTAAAATGTCATCCACTGTAGTCTGTGC
>OX421450.1:15281961-15289461 GCA_949126865.1 Montipora capitata | reverse complement strand
CATCTTAGTAAAAAAAAAAGGCAATAAGGCGTTGTCAAGAATACCGCTAGGAAGAATGGTAAATAAAAGCGCAATAAAAGAAGTCTTTGAGTGCCTTTTATACAACATGCCACCTACCATGTAACGTACTTGGAAAGACTTTTGGGAAGGTCTATCCATTGAAAATTAATTACGACGAAAAACTAGAGGGTTGGAAAATCGAAAGTGACTTTCATTTTTAGTTCCAGAACAGATTAAGATTAATCACCTTTGCAAAGGTGTGTTTGGTTTGCGATTTGCTGTTATAGTGAATAAAGAAATTTATCATAACGTTATAAATTTGAATCTCGAAATTAACCATGAACTTACCAACAGTGATTTTCCTTCGATTTTTGGAATACGAAAGCTGTAACAGAAGGCAGCTTCCCAAACTTTCCCCCCTAATCACTAATTTAGCAATACTGGGGTTGCGGTAACGTCGACATTTTGGGAAATCCCATTGCACAATTCTATTTGTCCATTTTTACCTCGCACTACGATAGATGTAGTGCAGTTTGCAGTATCACCCACTTCATTGCTTGCCACATATGTGAGTACTGTTAGACCGTATGGGAACACCAAATTGTTGCGAAATTTTGCTGGGAACAGCTGTATGTTCTGAACATTTGACTGAAGACCCACAATTAACCCAGTGGCATCATATTCCTTTTCATCTTGTTCAAGAACGGGCGATATACTTGATGGACACTGGACCCAAGGCTTCGGATGTTCTAAAAAAAAGAAGGAAATCGACTGACATTTGTGGTTATTTATGTATATATACAGAGAGAAAGAGAGAGAGAGAAAGAGAAAGAGAGAGAGAGAGAGAGAGAGAGAGAGAGAGAGAGAGAGAGAGAGAGAGAGAGAGAGAGAGAGAGAGAGAGAGAGAGAGAGAGAGAGAGAGAGAGAGAGAGGCAGAGTTATGTAGGTATTTGCTACGAGAAGTGGGTATTTTCTACGGTAGCATTTACTCAAGAGTGCGTACTTGCTACATAAGTAAGTACTTGCTACGGAAGCAGATACCGACGGTGGGTACTTGCTACCAAAAGTAAGTATTTACTACAGTAGCAAATACCTAAGCTAAGTATTTGCTACGTTTGCTACAGTAGCAAATACTTAAGCTAGGTATTTGCTACGTTTGTAAATATGAAGGGTGGGTAGTTGCTACTAAAAGTGAGTATTTGCTACAGAGGGAGCATTGGCTGCAGTGCAGTGGTGTTTGAGCACAATAACGCAAAATATTGGAAACAACCTTGGGTAGAAAATCCTGGGGGGAAAATGTGCACTGTCTAGTAGTCCTCATAAGAGTAACGCTATTGAAATTAGTATTTCATCTTCATTATGACCCATCTGCCCACACGCAAGAAAGATAAATAAATAGATGTATTTAAAAGGCTCTCCCACGCGTTTTTAGAATTTTTCGCATCCTTTTGGAATGGATAATTTTGCCCTCAGTACGAAACAATTTGTTTGTCCAGCGGTCTGCATGAAAAACACGTACCTCCCCCTTCCCGTCCATGTGTTTTGATCTCAGACTGCAATGGCGGCAACTGATTGTAAGTGAGTAGTATAAGTTTTCATCATTAGTCTTTTAAACGTGGAAATTTACATTTACGAATTCTTCTCGTGTTCTACCAACATTCCGCGTGGTTTATCAGCCTATAAACCACAGAAACTTGTGGTCTATTGCTTTTATATAATAATTCAGAAGACGCGCGATTTTTCTATGAGTTTACTGGCACAATAAAACATAGCTGATTGACCAATCAGAGTGCGCGCATTGATTTCGTTATTATGTAATCACTGATAAAGAGGCCGTGTGCCGTAGTACTATCACTGTTTTAATCTAACAACTAATTTTGTGTTCCGATTTTGCTTAAGCCGGCCGCACACTGGGAGAAAATAGCGTCGCGCTAATTCCACCGAGAATAATTCAAGTGTACGCAGCGCCAGTGCTGTTACCCGCACAACTAGCGCTGTTATTGTGTGGCTTACACGAAGTATGAAAGCTACACTATGCCATCATCTAAGATATTTATTTGTCACCGAGAACCTTAATTTCTCAAGCTCAATGCTTTTGAATTCTAGGACAGCGGAGTCACAGATTGATTGTTCCCTGAAAAGAAAAACTAATACATTGATTCAGTGAGAATAAAGAAATTTTTCATGAAATCAGTCTCAATAAGAAAAAGTATTTTGTATTACTCCTGACCTACCCACTTAAACTGGCTCATCATCACTAACTGCACTTTTAACCCGGAAGTGACATTAGTAATGACGACAAGAGGTTATCGTCACCAGCGCTATGTGCGTTTTCACTGTCTGCATACTAGGCAAAATTTTCTTCAGAATAGTTCGCAGCGAAGAAAATACCAAACATCTTTGATATTGAGCGCTATTTCCGCATCAACAAATGCGCATAAAAATTAACTCCGCACACCTGGCGAATTCTTCGCGGCAGAGTTAGCGATGCGCTATTTTCGCTAAATGTGCGGGCGGCTTTAGATTCACATTTCTTACATGCTATGTTTAGATAATCGCAAGCGAATCTTCATCACTAAAGACCTAGTTAAATGTGAGGACCGATTGTGAAGTTCATTTTGTTTCAGAAAGCCGGCTGAGCTAGTCTCCGGCCACGAATCCCAATATATTTGAGCAGGCCATCATTTTAATTATTGATAGGATGGGTCGGTACATTTCGCTGACCCCAGTCCATGGACTACCCAAATGGACCACCCAAATGGACTACCCTAAAAATACTATTTCGAATGAGTACTGTTGATCCATGTGTAAGCAGCATCTCAAATAGTGCTTACCTAAGCCTCAACACCCATTTTAAACAGCATCGTAACCCTAAACCCTATTTAAGTCTAAGCACCCATTTAAAAAAGGTTAGCTTTCGATTATTGTTGTGATGGCCGACTACTTCATTTAAGCTAACCTTTTTAAAATGGGTGCTTAGACTTAAATACTGTTGAACAATGCTGTTTAAAATGGGCGTTGAGGCGTAAGTAAGCACTATTTGAGATGCTGCTTACACATAGATCAACAGTACTCATTCGAAATAGTATTTTCAGGGTAGTCCATTTGGGTAGTCCATGGACTGGGGGTCAGCGAAATGTACCAACCCTTATAGGATACAGCGACCTGTAAAATCACTGAAACATCAGGACTAAAAAACTTGGTTTTGCGGTCCATTCGAGCCACTACTTTCTCAGGCTTCTTTGCAAAGGTGTTCCGTTAAAGTGCATCTATAAACTCTAATAATTTTGGTCTGCAATATTAATCTCCCCGTCAAGAGCAAACATGTTTTACTATTCTCACCTCTGCCGGGTACTCGAAGTAGCAGTAATTTGAACCCACGACCGTATTCTGAGAGGCATGAGTCTATTCTCGAGCTTGCATCACAAACTGGTTTGCAATAGACCAAAGCCGCTAACTCAATGTTGTACTCAATTCAAACCATTTTGCTCAATAAAATGTTTTGTTTTGTTCTCCGTATTTCCATGTCATTGAAATGTGAATGTTACATTATAATGCAAGTACAACACACAAGGAATCGAATCTTAACCCCTGGAGATTTGAATTGGGTAGAACATTGAGCTAGCCGATTTGGTCTATGCGAAATTGCTTTGAAAACAGGAATACAAAGCATTTTGTGTCGTAGAATCGAGAATAGACCCATACCTCTCACATGACGGTCATGGGTCCACATTACTGCTAAATCTGCCAAGTTTACGTGGCTTGCATGGCATAGAAAAAGTGAAATTCTACACGATGTAGTTAACAATGGTGACATATCTTTCCTTCGGATGGGGAAATCTAATTTGAGTTTAGGTGCACTTTTAAATTAACTGAAATGATCATCAGTTTAATAAAAAACTTGAAGGTAAGCTGATAAAATATTGAGTTCAAACGTTTTCGATCAATTTGATCATCATCAGAGTGAAATAATCTGCATACACTCATTGTTCTTATAGATCAGGCAGTGCCAGTTATGTGATACCTGTTCCCATGGGGAACAAGGTGAGGTCCAGTGATTGCACTTGTTTGTTTAGCTCTGGACGGAAGTGTGCGATGTAAAAGGCTCATTTTATTCTCCATTTTAATTATGAATGGGCAGTGGTTAAAACTTTAAACGTGAACTTGTCGTTAGGGTGTTTTTTAATGTGCTTGGCTGGCCCCGACTGCTTATTAACATGTTTCCCATATTACCTTATTACCTTCCCGATGGGAACAGGTATCACATAACTGGCACTGCCTGAACTATAAGAACACTGAGCGTATGCAGATTATCTCACTCTGATGATGATCTCGAAAACGCTGAGACTCATAATTTTAACAGCTTTTACCTTCAAGTTTTATATCTTACTTTTATTGGCGAAATGTACAATCATCAGTTTACTTCCATTGAATTACGATAAGAAACTATTAAGAAGATAAATAGGGAATAATGCCCTCCGTTTCAATTACTTAGCTTTAACTATTTTGCTTCTTAGTGAAAACAGTAAGATACGTAAATTTTCGCAAGGGAAAAGACGATGAAAAATTCAATGACTTCAATTAAACAGCCATTATGAGGTTCATGTGAACGGTCTCCTAAGCTGATTCACTTTTCACCGAAAAAACACTTGCCCTACAGAAATTGTCATGATAGGTGATCAATCCCCGCAAGATATTATGCTTGTTGGCTGCAGTTTACGTATGGGCCGGATTTGCTAACACCAGTCCTATAAATATTTCCCAACTGAGTGTAATAAGGCTCTAACAGGCAGTAAGTACTTGTGCATGTAGCAGCCAAAGGGAAAAAGTGAACGGAATGAAAAAAACGCCCTGTAGGGAAATATTTCGATATCATAATCAATTTTTAATCCTTAATGTTTTTATAAAAATATTTAGTTCAAGGTTTTAATGAAAATGCGTAGAATTTTCGACGATTAATTACCAATGGGCAATGGTAAAGTTAGGTTCTTGAAACTGAATTGAGTTTCTCGCATAGTTCGTATTTCTGAAGTTTGATGTTTTGGTAAATATTTAGAATGAAAAGGCTAAAACATTATTCCTTACAAGTAGGAGAGCATTACTAGATTGTGAGCAGTCTCTCTTTTGCTCTACAATCCGCGGGATCAAACGAGCGCAGTTTGCCTGCAGTGGAAGCCAAGAGTAGCGTGGGCCTCAGATAGCGAGTGAAAACTGAGAACCTTTCCAAAGAAAAGAGACTGTTCGTAGTCTTGCGCATCACTTGCTGCTGATTTAGCATAAGCCTTATGGTTTTTCAGTACATAAGAAACAGTTTTGTGGAGAACAACGTTTGCGAAATGTGATCCGTTTACCAAATAAAGTTGTAGTTCTCTTTCATGAATACCTTGTGTTTTCTCCTGTGATTTTAAAACCTACATTTGACTAGGGCCGATATGCAGAATCTAAGCCAATTTTTCAGTAAGTTTGTTCAAACAAATGGTACACAGTTTAAGGTATCACCATTGTGAATCGTCTCCATTTTTCGAAGTAACCACCAGTGCGTCTAGCAGTCAATGCTATCCATCTGTAGATAATTACCCATTCGTTTTATAACTTGTCGTAAACGCAATAGCAAAACAAAGGTCCAGTGCACCATTTAGCAATTGGTTCATGCCTTAGCCAAAGCCATGATGAGAACGAAAATGAATGCCTTAATTGATCGGCTTACAGCATCGCAGAAAGATATAAAAAAACAATGTGCCAATGACTTTTATTAGGCCATTAGCACTATCAACAAGATACGTCCAGAAATGCACGTAATTGGATGCAAGTGGATTTCAATAAGCATGACGAGGTGTCCACCTGCTCTTTTTCTCAACTTTTACGTCACTCATCTCTCGGAATACAGACAATTAACATCACAAAGTGTCCCTCAAATATTGCTTCTCAAGCAAGGATAAACTGCTGCATTTACCCTGACCTAAAAATAACGCTAACATTTACCCTAACCTTGTTAGATATAGATAGGAAATGCCTAGACGTAAAGGGACACTTCGTGTTGGATGTCGAAATTGGTTGTGTAGCTAATTGTGTGTATTTTTTGACCTAAAGCCTGGCTAAACACTCGCAGCATTTCAACGCAACATCTTGCAACATTTCTGGGCACAACATGTTGCATACCTTTGGCCACCTTGTTGCGATATGTTGCAACATGTGGGATAATGTTAGACCAAATATGAAAACGGCCAAATATTTGGAGCAACATTTTGGATGTTGCAGATGTTGCACTCGTTTGGCCACGTTCACGCAACATTGTTGCACCAGGGCATGCGCGCTAGGTCCACTTGTTGCGCGCCAGGGGCCTGGGGCACATAAACCTCAACATGTTGCGTTGAAAATGTTGAAAATGTTCCGTGCGTTTGGCCAGCCCGTTAAACACGTCGCAACATCAAGCAACGTGGCAAGACGTTACGTTGAAATGTTGCGAGCGCTTGGCCAGGCCTTACGTGTATCAACAAGCTTATGATGGCAAGGGGCGAAACCGTAGAGAAGATCCTTAATTGCAATTTTAATTGAAGGAGTGTGTGGGGTGTGGTGGGGAGGGGTGAGTTTGGGCATAAGGTGGCAACGAAATGTGTAAGTTGGAGTAAACACCAGCTTCTATCCCCACCATATAATTATTCTTGATAAATGACCAGTAAGCGAACTTCTCCGAGATTTTTTCTCTCTTTAATTCATGTCCATTAAAAAGCAGTGGATGCTTTATTTATAGTACAGCCACAATCAGAATTCTCAAGAATAGACCTCGTGAATTGAAGTGCCTGGTTAGTACAAAAACCTAAAAAAAGTAGGCATTCCAAATATTATTAGACAACAAATATCCTTGGGTCACTCTTAAAGAGACTAATGGGGTGATAATTCTCCGAATTTCTGATCAGTCTTGTTATATGGCCTTTTTATTAAACGAAATGAAAGTAGGTATTTGCTGCAAAAGCGCATATTTGCTCCTTCATTTTTGCGTTTTTGAATAAAACTTAAAAAATGAGCCATTCTAGCAGTTCTATATCCACGCTCATCATACTTTGAAGTGACGGAAATATTGCGGACTGTTTAATTTCTTCATATGAGGAGTTTATTACTCGTGAGGGATAACTTCTCTTCTTCATGAAAAAACAAAGTGCGTATTTGCTCCTGAAACAGGTATTTGCTACGAAATGGTTTTTTAAGGATAAAATTGTTCAAAATTCGTTTATTCATCTTTATTTGCTTTCAGATAGTGCATTTTAACAAGCGCCACCCTCACCAAAGGAGAAAACAAAGATATGACCGCCGGTTTGACTTTTAAAAAGAAAAAACCTTTCCCAGTCTTTTGAAAAAATCCTGAGCTCTCAAGTCGTACAGAAAACGTACCCTACAACAACCTTTTAAGCAGAAATTGAAGACATCGTAAAAAGAAGAATATTACTAATCGCAGAGGGTTTTCATAGGAATGTCTATCGTTGTCATGACCTTTAAAAGCCG
>OX421450.1:15265322-15281761 GCA_949126865.1 Montipora capitata | reverse complement strand
GAACTTTTGTAACCCAAAAATGGCACTTTGGTAACCTTAATAGGGAACTTTTGTAACAATAGGGAACTTTAGTAACACACGTAAGGCACTTTGGTAACCATACACTGGCACTTTGGTAACCATAGAGGGCACTTTGGTAACAATTAGGGCACTTTTGGCAACCATTGTGAGGCACTTTTGTCAATAATTCGGTATAAAATCTTTTACAACGGGGAAACGACTTCAATCAGGTTTCTCAATGTACAGTCAAGGTCATTCCAAAAGTTTTCTTAGTTTGGGACTCTGCGTTTTTCTTTAAAATATTGCTCGCTAGATTTTTTAACGCTAAAGAACTTCTGTAACACACGCAAGGTACTTAAGTTACCATATAAGCTTGGTTATCATAGAAGAAATAACTGTGCAATAAATATCTCAAAAATCAAGTTTGCTTGCGACCTAAACGGAAGTATATCGGCCCTTGGCTTTTCATGTACAGACCTTGGAAAAGTTGATATGTACTGTTATTACATCACGATCATGCTCCTATTCCTAAATTAGTACGACCCTAGTGCTTAGCTTGGCATATAGGCATATTGACACCATAACATTTCAACGAGTTTAATGCCAACATTGCAATCATGAATAACAGTATCAAACGTAATTCAGTTCTTAAACACTTTTGGCTCAAAAAATGCTTGCAAAGATCATGTGATGGTTCTTTACATGCGCTTGGTTTTCGTTAACGAAAAGCAGACTCTTGCTACACATTACTTATCAGCAAGGAGATAAGCTTAATTCTCCATAACTTTGTTCAACAGGAAACTGTTGCACCATTACCCTCTGTTCAAGCACAACCTAACCCGTTAGATTACGATTCGAGCTGGAATCTCAACAAAGATAAGACAATCCACTAGACTACTTGAAAACAATAAGCAAACAATAACTGTTCACTCCTTGAGGGGTCAGAAAGGGATACTCAACTAGTATTTTGAGCCTCTCTCAAGTCGTTGTTCATACTTTATTCGGTTTATAATTGTATGTAGTGCCAATCTCTTTAAAAGATCCTTTCCCCAGCCTTTTTCCTCTAGAATGAACTTAACCTTGGGCTTTGAAATTGGCGCAGAATGGAGGATCATGTCATTAAAAACAGCTCATATATTGTCAAGTTCAGATTCAGAAAGAACATATCTCATGCCGCTTGACATAGTAGGAGGGATGATGTCGCTTTAAGTCTCCACCCCATCCACCAATCTTTCAATTTGCTGTTGCGCACTCTCTTCCGCAGTAGGGAGAACGGCTGTTTCATCGGTTTGAGGCATTTTGTACCTCAGAGGCTGCGTACTTTGTCGAGCACCTTCTTTGGAATATCATCCTTGAGATCAGGGTGATTAGGGATTTTCGTTTTGACCTTGGCAAAGAGAGTTTTCACCAGAATTCCTTTCTCTGCTGTCCAAGACTGTTTAGAGACCACACGCATGAGATCTCTTATTTGCTTTGCTGCTTTTACAGACACCATTGGCTTATCCTGTAGCTTGTAATACTTCTGAGCGGTGCTCACATTATGCGCCATTAAATCAGCCAGGTTACTGCGCATCTCGGTTCTTTCAGCAGCTTTATGGAAACCTGAAACAGCTGACTTCCTGAACAAAGTGGAGCTTGGATTTCCACTTAGTTCCGCCTTCTTCCACATTGACTTTATTGCCTGGTTGATTTGGCTTGAACATAATTCTTCCGCATTCCATGACAAGAAGACCAGATCACCCTCATCACCAGAAACTTTGGAGCGCACTTCCTTTTTCGTAGATATCCACCCTCCTGAATAACTTCTCACTCATAAGAATTCGAGCTGGAACGTGAGTTGATAGTGTTTTGTGTGCTTTCACAAGGATTACGTACTCTCCATCCTGCCTGAACTTGTTCTTAAGTTCAGTCATCTTCATGTTGGCTATAGCACCGGCTCTATTCGCATTGTCGATTGAAATCTGAACAAGGAAGACTTTTGGTATAGTACATTTTGCCGATCATAATGAATTAGAATGCAAGAAGTAATCAGGATAATTTGAAGATTACATATCAGCAATTTCTGTATTATCTTATTTAGGATGTATAAAGAAATAAAACAAAGCAAAACCCTTTCCTTTTTAACATAGAAATCCTTGTTCAAAGCAAAGGAGGAGCTTTCTCTTGGTAATTGCGCTGAATGGGCCCGCAAAACCGGAAGCACGTTGAGTACACTGGACTTTAAAACGAAAATCGCGCTCATAGGCAATCATGGTGGTCGCACAAAGTGTTCCTGTCCATCCTTTCGTAGTCACCCAAACAAAAGAACTTGCATTAAACAAACGAAAAAAAGACAAAAACAGACCGATCAATGCTGTCATCTAAGATGACTCGGTTTGTGCAAGAATGTGCCTTTGCAAATCAGGTGAGACTTAGAACTGACCGTAAAAGAGCCATGCAGTATTTCTAGCTCACAACATTGTTATCAAGGATATCGGAGGGTTACCAGTCTCAAAGCATGGAAAGTAATTAGGTTTTTTCTGGAGAGATGGCAGAGGAAGGGGCACGTGACTCCAATCTGTGGAGTGTGTACGTCCATACCCCACTTCCCCAATTCCGGTCCTTTCTAACTAAAATAAATAATCGGTGTTTTTGACTTATTGTATGCATAGGACGGATTAATTGTGGACGAGTGGGGTATACTTCTTTGTTAAATTTTAGAGGAATAAGCCCCAAATTTTCTTGAATTGCTCACAACCTTTCACGTTTGTTCAAATTACTTCCTTGCGCCTTGCGGCGCAAATGACTAGTTTATCACGGCAAAATTTGAGGAAATTATCACAAATAAGTGTCTGAGTTACAAAAGTGCCTGCCCTTTTTTGCGATATGGGTAGTTTTAAACCTTCTCAAATACGAAAAAATCCACGGATTCTCCCCATTCTTCGTTCATTGTGTTGCTTAACATCTCTACCAACTGTCCTGAAAATATCATCAAAATTGATAACATTTAAGCCCTTAAATTATCCTTTTGAACTCGAAAAAACAAAAATGAGCGTTTTTCAGACCTTGAAACTGTTCATCGGCATGAAAAGTCTAACAATTACTCAACAAAATTTTGCCACTCGCAATACCTCTGATTTAAAAGGCTGTGGTAACTGAGGGAATGGTGTAGCAAACGTATAGCATAGCAATAGCTATAATTCAACATAGAAATCATTTCTGAATGCTTTAAAAAAACGCTTACCACGGCATAGGGCACTTGAGTAACAAATTGCAGACGAGTTTGTGGCTATTTAGGCTGTATTAAAGTGCTTTTCTTCAACCAACTAGGACAGTAGAGTCCATTAGCTCAGGATCATTCTACCAAAAAAGTAAAACTGTCCGTCGAAAACTGGCGAAGCTATCGCAAAAAGGGAAAGATGTTACCGATGTGCCCGACTTTTCCTATGGAGAGAGAGAGAGAGAGAGAGAGAGAGAGAGAGAGAGAGAAAGAGAGAGAAAGAGAGAGAGAAAGAGATACATTTTGTAGATATAGATTTTGCATTTTAAAATAATTTTATTTACTCCACGGCTCACAGGTTACGGTTTTCGCACTTTGTAGCTTGATTAGAATGTAACATTCAGTTGAATCCTCTGCTATATAATAATAATAATAATAATAATAATAATAATAATAATAATAATAATAATAATAATAATAATAATAATAGTAATAATAATGAATAATAATAATAATGATGATGATGATAAAAATAAACGGCTGTCATGTTTTTGAGCGAGCAACTGATCCTGTAAAATGAGATCTGGTCTTAAGCATGCGCTTTCCTTGGTGTCATTAAAATTAAAGAAATAAATGAATGGCCGCTCATCAAGTCGAGGAAACCAAGAACATGTAGACATTTAGTGAATACGAGTTAAAGAAATGTCTGCTTTGGTTTCCCTTCGAGAACTAGTTCTTCGAATTGTCAACTTACCATCGCATGTATGATTGTTGCTGTTGATAGCAAATCCTTGGTGGCATTTGCATTGATAGCTTCCGGGAGAATTTTCGCAGAGGTGATCACAGTTACCGTTATTGGTTTTGCATTCATCAACATCTGTGTTAAAGACAAACTAAAGGTTTGTCATCTGGGCTAAAACCCTGCGGGGGCAATTAATTCTCTAAGCGAATTCAGAGCCCGCTTAAAGTTTCCTATTGTGTAGGCAACTCTGAGAGGGAGAGAGAGACTGTGAAGTCAGTCCTTCTAAGAGACACAGTTAATTGAAAGTGCAGAAAATTGGTTTGAGCCACTTCAAAGGGTAGTTCGTACACACATCGCATGCAAAGTCAGTCTTATCTTGGTTGAAAATTTAGCATATAGCGCTACAGAGTGGTTGTAGTGCCCTTAAGTCGTTGTCAATTGATCACCGTGTCAGCGATACTCGTGAACTGGCAGTGGTTATGTTCTTTTACTTGAGACCCCTTTTACATTGCGTGTGTTTATGGCTATGCTTTCTCTTATGCCTCTCTGTGAGATTGTGCTAGTGGAATGACGAGGAATTCGTCTTCCCATATGCAGTTTGCATTCCGCTATTCTGCGGTCAAAACATTCGTGAAATATAAACAAGCAACTCTATCTATATAGCTACAGCCAAGTAGAAACCTCGCTGCTAACTAATGAATAGATTGTTGTATCTACCTTTGCAGCTTGTCTTGTCACCTAGCAAGTTATAACCAGGATAGCACTGGCACTCTGCCCATTTGGTGCAGAGAAAGTCAATCTGACAGTCGAAGAAGCACTTGCCAAACAAACAGTACTTAGAGTGCGCGATACACTTTTGAGAGCACCCACCATTGTTTTCACTGCATAGCTTTGATTTCTTTGCTGCAATGACAAGTTGGCAAAGTTGAGATAAAAAGTATCAATGTAAATTCATCCTTTTTTAAAACATTATCGTTCTCTAGAGTTTGCAGAACTCTAAGAATTAATTTATGTATGAAATGTGAGTATTTCAAAATTAAATGGCAAGGAATATAGACAGTAATTTGTAATAAATTTTCATCAATTGCTCTTAGTGCCACCAATTTAACGATTCCGAAAATCGCACTCAACCTAATGTTCCTTGAAGGATTTGTAGCATGCTGTGCCGTGCTTATCAGCGTTTGATTGTTCACATTTTATCAGAGGAAAGAAGGGGAGATGGCGCAGTGTCGAGAGCTTTTCCTGCCACCAATGCGCTGTGGCCTTTTCGTAAAGCGTTGTTTCTTTTATAGTTTTTTTTCTTCCATTTGATAGTTTGAATGGGTGGTGCACTCACAAATGCAATTATTTGCAAAGGAATTTTACTACTTTAATCAAAAGAACAATTAATTTCAGGGGGGTCCAAATTCACGAAAGAGGGTCCACATCCACCAGCGGATCTGGATCGGGGGGTCAAAATCCTCTTTGACACCGGGCTCGATTCCCAGACTTGGCGTCACCAGTGGTTTGAGATTGTTAGTTTGTTGATTTTCCCTTCTCCTATAACCAACCTACGGTTTGATCTGAGTTCATTCAATTGCTGTACAGTGTTATCCATTAGTGCCCCTTCGTTAAGTACAGTAGACACTTAAATCAAAAGGCGACTGTCTTTTCTCCAGCTGATCTTAAAGGGACTGTTTCACGGTATTGCGCATGTCCAAGCTTTGGCGCTAGGGGTTGTGAATTTTACGGTTTCTTACTGAATCAGGTGATGTTCATTAATGACAGAGAGTATTAAGCAAATACACTGAATGAATAAGGCCCAAATTTAGTGGAAGATTTATACTGCGGATTTACACAAAAACATGAAATTTAGTTTTGACCTGGAATTTGTTGTACGGGTCGAACATTTTATACTACGCACGAGTTGTCATAACGCACGAGTTATCTATTTGCATGCAGTAGGCTCATAACACAAAGGAAATGACTGCAAAAGTAATTCCAATGTGTAATTCCACTTTCCTTTTCCTGCATCAGTGCTTTCGAATGTTTCAATAAGAATGGATTAAATGGGCTGACGTGACAGTTTACCCATGAGAAAAGACGTGAAAGTCTCTTAATAATAAGGTGTTATTTCAGCCCAGCCCATTTTTTTACGATTTGTTTGATTTTATTCCTATCAAGAGTTAGGTAAAGTTATCATTATGGGGTTTTGAGATCGATTCTCATTGAAAAGAAAGCTTATGCCCTTTTAAAGTGCCGCGGTTATTATCTTTCTAGAAGTAAAAGCAACCAATGAAATAGGAAAAACAACAACAATAAACAAACAATCGATCAAATCAGTAAATGAATAAAGTGAAGATATACAGGAGTCAGTGAGTAAATACCCTTGCAGCCATAGACTTCAATTCTCAAACATGGAAAGTCATCAAATTCCAGGGGAACAATTCGCATGTATTGTATTGTTATTCTTAATGTGACATCAGCTTTTGAAATCTGAAAAAGGGAGGCATGCGAGAACTGTAGTTTAGTTTTCTAGTTTTGAGAGTATTAGCTTGACTGAAGCGCTTTGAAATATCTTTTCATCAAGCCATACGATCTTTATATGCGTGGTTAGGGAAATCCTTATTATCATATTTTTATTTTTGTACTAAAATTACCCAGCTTTGATACATCTTCTGGTCGCAAGTAAATTGAGGGGGAACAACTATCCTTGGTCCCAGACCTCAACAGCTTTTTTGCAAAATTCTTGCGGATCTAAGCAAAGTTCCTTCCTGTCTTAATTTCTTTCTTAGCGATACCAGTATTATCCTTTGTTTGCATGTTATTGTTACTATCATTATCAGTATCGTTATCGTTATCGTTTTTATCATTATCATTTTGCGATCTACTTCAATTCTTAATTAGATATTTCGGTTGGCTACAATCCCTTACGTCTCAGATCCGACCTGCAGCTTAGCTAAACACTCAATGGCAGTATTTCTGAGGACGTCAGGTGTTCCCAAAACCACGGGCATCTGAGAATTGCCTATGATGTCAGGTATCCCCAAGAGTTATCGGTATTTCTTCTTTTTTCTCGATTATTGTACCTCTCATGACGTCGACATTCAACCATCTCTCTTGTCTGTAACAAGACCTTAGATCAAGGGCCGCCTGTAACAGTCAATCCTCAGTCGCTTTAAGATATAGAAAGGAGGTCTTGCAGTAATCTACGCACTCTGCCACACTTACCAATTCCCTACTACCCTCTTCCCTTGGTAAATATTAGCTCCAGGTGTGCACTCCTATTCACCTACATGATCTTCCTTGTCTTACCAGTCCAAGATCACCAATTTTAACTTCTCCTTGGTCCATTCGTTCTACAATTCCTGCCCCATACCTCACCACCAATTAACAATTACAGTTACTATTGTTGTTATTGTCATCATGACTTACTTGTTCAAAATCCTTGTAAGAGACACCATCCGCACTAACTTGAATTAGGTACTTCGTTACTTTGCGACCGGTTTGATTGACAGGAGGTCTTGCTTCACCGGCGATTTTGATTTCCTTTATTATTTTGATTCCACCAAAATTAAGCTAAGAAGTGAACAAAGGAATCAATTAATGCAGTAATCAATGAATCAATTATTAACATATCAATCATTCAGGCGGTTAATCAGTCAAATAATCAACCGACTACCAACAAATTTACCACGAGCAAGTCGTCAGTCAAATAAGCGATCAACGAGCAAGCTAATTAACTACCAAGTCTAAAATTATTTTGCTCTTTTGTCCCATCAGGGTACTTCGACTAGTTCCCTGATACTATTTTGAATCAAAATCCGACGAACGCACGGAAAGTAAATTCACGTGTGTTCGTAATTCCCCCGTTTGCTGTCTTTTTGTTGGACTTCAAATCTAGGGCGCAGGACTTCAAATAACAAAAAGACTTCAGAAAAAGATACTATTTTGGGTTTTTCAAAGCCATTCTCTTCGAGCTTGAACTTATAGCGGAAATGATGTCGTACATTTACATGGGTTTGCCTTCTGAAGGTATTTGATTTTAGCTTAGTGGTTACATTGCATTGTGAGCGAGCAGATTGTCTTAATTAAATTTTGTGAAACTTTAAGACCTCAAATACCTGGTCCTCCATTTTCTCGATTTGGCTAGAGGGTCTTTTTCCAAGCATAATGCAACCAAAACGTTTTTACTTCTATTTGCCATTGCAGGAAAAGAAGGGGAAAAAAAAAATTAAAACTATAGCTCTCCAAAGAATATATTCACTAGTACGTGCTAACCTGTAAGTATTCGTTAGTGAAATTTGTCCTCGGGCACCACGCCGATGTAGAGTTTATGAACGCATGCATGGCAGAGAATTCTGGTGAAAGATCGGAGGATGACGTCACCAGGCTTCTGGAGAAATATGCTGTTTTGCGAGCTATGACAAGAAAGTAACGACAATTTGTTGAGCCTCCCATTCCATAGCAATAATAATAATAATAATAATAATAATAATAATAATAATAATAATAATAATAATAGTAATAATAATAATAACAATAATAATAATAATAATAGTAATAATAATAATAATATAAAGATAATGATAATGATAATGATGATGATGATGATGATGATGATGATAATAATAATAGAAATAATAAGGGTTATGAAAGCGAAGTCTTTCATAAAAACCCATTTTCATTCCTATGGCATTAAACTTCTATAATGTATCATGTACTACTTTTCGCCTGTGCGTATGGTATTGTCTATGCTATACCCCGTGTGTGATTACCAATACCTTATGAACAGCCTTAAGTACGAAACTGGTTCAATAGACAGATATAGTTAAATGAGTCCAAACCATCAATATAACTGGATAAATTCGAATACAAAGCTCAGCACAATTTTCAAATCAGACATCCGTACAGTAGCGTTTCAGTATCTTTGTGTTTTTCTTTTTTTAATCGGGATACAGAAAGGATTTGTTAAGAGACTAACAATTTTAACATAAGAACACATAGGAAAATGTGGCTTAAAAAGCAATCCTGCCATTCGCCGTGATGTAAAGGGGCGTTTTCTTTAAGCTAATTCGTCGCGGAAGCGGCAAGTAAATAATACTTTTAACAGCGATTTGAAAATTAAGGGCCGCCGTTTACTATAATATACTTGAAATCAAACAATGAACTTCAACAGAGCTATAAAATAAGTGCTCAAAGTAACGGTGATTAGAAGAAAATGATTTATACTTTAATTAAGCATTTTACTTCAAGTTCGTAATGAAAACGTCCACTCTTCAAAGAATGGATCGTGGCTTTAGTTCATAATTTCTGGTAGCACTACTAGGTCATCGCTAATGGAGCTTTTGTCGGTGATCCTTAGCTTAGATATTAGATATCGACCTCTCCGATCAAACATTTCTCATTTCACATAACCCAAATCCGAAAACAATTTTTTCCTTAATTGCTCCTTACCTGTCACAAAATGAGAAACCGATAGAGCTCGTATTATCATAGAAAGCACGAATGATGCTTTCATTGTTTGATTTTTAAGACTAGCAATGAACAATGAAGGTAAATTACTTGGTGGTTCGAGGCAAGTGATTTTCTCCTAAGTTCAGAGAAATTTTTACACTACGCTCTGGCCAAACGCAGGTGTTTCAACAAAGAATTACGATATGTTATTAGCAGTATTAATTTGAATGATTAACATCAATTTTTTTTTTTAACGATAACGTTTAAAAATTAAAGAACAATTGGAACTAAGCAACATAAACATCGCTTGCAAATATGTAGTATTTCCAAACACTCGGAATAAAATAGGAAATCCATTACTTTATGTTGAGAAACGTTCTTGGAAACCGTTGAGCAATTTGTTTGCTTTAACAAATTAGCTAGAAAAGGACTAATTGTGAATTCTTAACGGTATCCGCTCAGGTCAAAACTGAAAGCTACAAAATGCTTTTTTTAAGTATTAGTCATCTTGGTCTCATTTTGGGATTTGTTTTTCATCGCGTTCTTCAAAAACTGCCAGTTCTTGTAAGAGTACATGTGGAATGTCATTTGCAACGTCGAATATTTGTGTAAGTTGTCACGCTCCGTGTTTATGACGACGACAGCTGTTTAGACAAAGAACATTTAATAGATATATAATAATAAATCTGATTCATGACCTTAATGTATGCAAATAGACATAGGTTTTCCCATGCCATGCCATTTTTTTTTCTTTGGGTAATGGAACTTTCAAGACATGCTTTACAACGGACAAATTCTTAGTTACCAGGCCTTGGTAGAATGCGCTTCCCAGAGGATAAAATACTTCCCAGCGGTTACATGCTATCAAAGATAAGTAATAAATAAATGACGTTATGCCATGATTCTATCAAAAACGCTTTCTTCTTTTGCTCATTTGAGCGTTGGCCAGAAAAGAATTATCAAAGTCGCATGTCACTACTGTTTCAGTTACTTTGAATAAAAACGTTCAAAAATCATTTAAGAAAACACTCTCATGTGGCAGTTAAGTGTTTTTCCAGTGAATCGGTTAAGGAGGCAAGGTGAAAGCTCGTGGAAGGAAAATTCGCTTGATAAGGAAGCAGTTATTGTGTAAGTCAGTAAGACGTTAAATTTGAGGATGCTCCACTTTAATGCTGCATCTTTCTCTCTAATATGCTCCCATAACACCCCTTATACAGATTTCCTATTATTGCATATCTTTTTATGTAAATAATAGCGAGTGCAAATGCCTAAAAGTAGCACGCTCGATAACACAACATCGAAGACTCAAAGGTGAGGGAAAAGCCAAAAATATAACATGGCCGCCTGTCGACCACCTTCTAAAACTCCTGACTTCTCGGCTGCGTATAGTGCGGTGACTGTGACATTTGATTGATTTGACATTTTCTTAAGAATATTGTGGGAAAATGTCACTAAAATGTTCGACTAATTCTCCATTAATGCTTTTGCCTCACTAAAATGCTCGAAAAAAATGCTAGCATAATATGCAAAAGTCTTGATGGTAATCGGGGATCATTTCACAAACAATGCAGGTCAGTGCTAAACGATGGAGGAAGAAAGTGGCCGTTATTTGCTCCGTGACGGTGCAACAAGAAAGCTACAAAAAACCTCAAAATAGAAGCCGGCTTAGAGTAGCTAAACTCCAGCAGCTTATGATCTGTGAGACTCTTAAAGTATCTTCCGTATAAGAACATGTGCAGCAGCTCACATGCCCATACAATGCCCAGAGCTAATCGCTCGGTTAATGAGTATTGCCTTTCAACATCAGTCAAGCTTCTGCTTCCAAAATAAATCACTCGCTCTTCAACATTATGCACTTTCAACTAGTGAAAGCTCTGCTTTGCTCCTTCCCCCAATGAAAAGGAACATCTTTCCTAGTTAGCTTTCTTAGAGGCTCTGATTTGATAGCCAAATGTATCAAGGATGAATCTCACATAGACGTTCAGAAACCTAAGAAATGCGCACCTCTGCAGCTGATTCTTCCTTGCCTCTACTTTTGCTCTTGCAGGCTCAGTACCCCATGCAGACAACAAGTGTACCATAAACTCAAACTCAGACATGTAATATTTGCACTTGTCTTTCTTTAAGAAAATTGTGAAGATGGAGCTTGACACTTCGGGAGTACGACATGGTCGTTCAACACAAGAGTGGAACAAAGCATACCAACGTAGGCGCCCTAAGCAGAATATAACTTGCATTTTTGACTTTAACCTGACCCTATCCCATTAGTCATAAAATTCTAATTAGTTGTCGTCTTAGTGCCATATTGTAGTTCGTTAGTATTTACTATATTGCCGATAAGTGTTATTTTTTTATTCCTTGTAGTATAGTGTATTAACTAAGCCTGTCTTAGTGGTAATGAAGTTCTTTTAAGTGCTGATATGTAGTCACGTAATAATGCATGTTGTCATTTGAATAAATTAGTGAAACTATATATGTGTAAAAGACGTGGGCGTTGTCGGCGATTTGAAGAAGAAGGTAACGAAAAAGTAAAGTTTGGTGAATGAGGGCAGAAAGAAAAAAAAGACAGAAAGAGAGAAGGAACAGAGAAACGAGAGCTGTTTGAATCAAGCACAAAACCATTTGTCTGCAACGTATTCATAGCAGGGGGAAGCAGCAGTAGAAACGGAGCTGAGATAAAAAAACCAAACGTTTGTGCATAGTGTCGACTAAAAGGAAGAGCTGAGAAAAAGTAAAAGCAACCAAAAGATAGTGCAGAACTATCGACCGAAAGAAAAATTCGACAAAAGCAAAAGCAACGGGAAGAATTAGTGCAAACGTGTGGATGAAATTGTCATGAAACAGCGGTTTGTTGGTTTGTTTCTTAGTGGGTTTGACTTGGAAAGGAACTGTGTGGCACTGAACGTTTAGCTTAATTTGTTTAACTATTTTATTTTAAGGCCATTTGTAGTAGCAGTGAGATTAAGAAAAGTTTTCTTTTTTCCTTTATTTTGTTATCTTGTAGTTCGTAATAAATTAGCCATTAGAACATACCTTTTTGTTTATCTCCTGTGTTGCAAGATCGAGAGAATGGGGTTTGGTGTTTTTCTGTCCTTTTTTTTCATTTACTGTTGTTTTCCCTAAGTCCCCTCGGCTGTAGTCACAGTTGATCGTTCTGCTCTTTCAGTTACATCCAGATTCACCAGCTCGTCAAGTTTCTTTTCTGACTTGTCTCTCAAACTGAAGGGAACATGGCGCATGGGCTGGTCAATGGGAATAGTCAATAGAAAATTCTTCAGCTTTCCCTGGCTTCCCCATCTTCTTAGGGTTAGAAACAAAGTTATGCGGCTGTCTTTTCCCAGCAAAGCATGGCGAACACATTTAATGGCCGCTACACGTGTTCGCACTACTTTTACACTCGTGTACACGTGCTAATGGATAAGACACTGCACCCGGGAACCTCGTAAATGCTCTCATTGATGGTAATAAACACAGCAAACGCAGTGGGTTAAAAAATACACTGAAGCAAGCAACCGGATGGATGACTTTTGGTGTAAACAGTGAGGCAAGCGAAAGGAAACGTGTGGCCTCTTTTTTTAATCTCTTAATCGTTTTCATTTTCAATCATGAGTTCAAGCTCTTCTTTTTCAAAGACGCTTGCGTTGTTTTTGCAACAAATCTTTGCTTCTTCGTGGCAAGAGTCGAGATTTACCCAGATTGGCCTAGTCCTCATCATTTTTAAACCACGTTTTGCGGAAAAATGAACAATAGAGCAACTCGGCTATATCAATTCAAACCCTTTGGGAGTAAAACGCTTTGCTCCAGATATTTCCATATCATTTGAATGTGAATGTTACATTATAATATAAATGCACTCCACAAAGAACCTTAGCCCCGGGAGATTTAAATTAGGTACGGTATTTGGTCTATTGTTTATTTTCCTTGAAAACCTGGTTTAAAAATAAACACTTTTCTAACGCTGATGGGGTCAAACCTGATACCAGTTTGTCACTCTTGGGTAATGAACTTTTTTTGAGGCTATTTTTGTTTTTTTGATCAACATGATCATTAAGTCTGGATTCCTCCTGATTGATTACATTGTAATATCTTCGGTAATTTCCTTCTTGTAGTTCTGATTTCCTGTAATTAAGGTTGTTTTGGCTTGCATGGCTTTTCTGTGTTTTATTATTGTTGAGTTATGTTTTCATACATTACGTCATTGTAAGTTAGGTGCATGATGGGTAATTCTCCCTCGTGCTCTTGAAAATTGTAATAAAAACACAGTGAAAGCAATGAGTTCAACAGGTTATGGGCCCAGGTCAGACTCGAGGTGGAAAAGACTGACTTTCAACGGAGATGAGAACGACTACGAGTTGTGGGAAGCCAAATTCCTTCGGCACTTGCGAATGCTAAAACTAAAGACAACAATTCTACCGTCGGAAAACCCCCCGACGAAGCTAAAAATGAAGAATGTTATGCGGAACTTATACAATTTCTAGACGACAAAAGCCTCTCATTAGTAATGAGGGATGCTGCCGATGACGGTAGGAAGGCTCTGAAGATCTTACGAGAGCATTATGCAAGCCAAAGTAAGCCACGAATAATAACGCTCTACACCGAGTTGACGTCGCTCGAGATGGGAACGAACGAGACAGTTACAGAGTACTTGATTAGGGCTGAAAAAGCAATCACGGCTCTCAGAAACGCCAAGGAAACCCTCAGCGATGGATTGATTATAGCCATGATCCTTAAAGGATTACCAGAATCTTATAAACTACTGGCAATTCACATCACCCAAAGCACAAGTGAAATAACATTGACCGAGTTCAAAGTCCAGCTGAGAAGTTTTGAAGAAACCGAGAAATTCAACACAAAAGCGAAAGCAGATCAAGTGATGAAGACAGTATCCCCAACATCCCCAGTATGTTACGGTTGCAGGCAAAGTGGCCATTTTATTAAAGATTGTCCGGGAAAATCTGAAGCGACGAAGTGGTGTAGTTATCACAAGAGCACCACTCACACTGACGGCGAATGCAGAAGGCACAACCGTAAGGACAGAACGAAACAAGCCATTTCCAGCGACCACAGCAAAACCATTGAAGGGGAACACTCCTTTGCGTTTCATGTCGAAGATCATACAAACCGACATCATAATAATCCGACAGGATTACTGGTTGACACAGGAGCTACATCCCACATTGTCACAACTAACATTTTTAAAAGAGTCGATGGAAATTTCAAACCGACAGAACATTGCATGGAGTTGGCGGATGGAACGAAGACTATGAATATAGCAGTCAAACGAGGAGATGCAGAGGTAATACTGAAAGATGTGAATGGGAGGCATGTAAAAACTGTGCTGAAAGATGCATTGTTCATACCCTCGTATCCCCAAGATATCTTCTCGGTAAAAGCTGCCACATCAAATGGAGCACAACTGAAATTCCAACGAGGCCATAACGAACTTGTTCATAAGGATGGAACCACGTTCGCTATCGAAGAACATGGCCAGTTATATTATTTGAACACTGTTGAACAGTATGATAACAATAGTGATAAGGTAAGCGTCTCGCATGACGTCCACACATGGCATGAAATATTAGGCCATTGTAATTTCGAAGATGTCATAAAAGCACAAGGGGTAGTAGATGGGATGAATATATCTGGTAGTTCAGATAAATCTAAGTTTAATCGTAACACGTGCATAGAAGGAACGTTTGTCAATAATAGAAATAGAGGACCTGATGCTAGAGCTACAAAACCTTTAGAAATGGTACACACAGATTTGGCCGGTCCCATTAATCCAGTGTCTAAAGAAGGTTTTAAGTATAGCATGGCCTTCACCGATGATTTCTCTGGGGCCGTATTTGTTTATTTCCTCAAAAATAAGAGCGATACTGTACAGGCGACAGAAAAGTTCCTGGCTGACTGCTCCCCGTATGGCCAAGTTAAGTGCATGAGGTCTGACAATGGGACAGAATTTACGAGCAATTGTTTTCAGACGCTCCTTAGGGAGAGAGGCATAAAACATGAAACATCCTCTCCTTATTCCCCACATCAAATCGGCACTGCTGAGAGACACTGGCGAACCCTGTTCGAAACAGGTAGGTGTTTACTCATTGAGAAGCAGTTGCCCAAAAGTATGTGGCCGTATGCCATTCAGACTGCTGCCCACATTCGGAATAGGTGCTATAATACTAGGATAAAGAATACGCCCTATTTCATGTTAACTGGGCGAAAACCTGATCTTTCCAGAATGGGAGTGTTTGGATCAGAATGTTACGCATACAACCATGATCATAAGAAGTTAGACTCGAGGTGTACAAAGGGGGTGTTTGTGGGCTACGATAAGAATAGCCCAGCATACCTGGTGTATTACCCAGATAATGGTAAGGTCATGAAACACAGACTTATCAGGTTTATTAGTAAAGACAGTGTAGAACAGCAAACGCAAACTGACTTGCCATATGAGGACTCAGGCTTTTGCAGATTGCCAGTAAACAAGGCTGAAACAGCCAACCTTGACTGCAAGGTTGACACGAACACCACAACTGGTAAAGATCTAAATGAGAGGGTTGACATCCCAAACAGTGAAGCCAACATAGATGACCCAGACGGTAAGGATGAAAACGATGAACAGGTCGCAGGTAACCCCGTTCAGACTAGAAGGTTCCCTTTAAGGGAAAGGAAGCCTCCTAAGTACTTAGCTGAATTTTATACTGACTTAAATGATGGTAACGACTTGGCCTACAACAGCACTGATTGCTGTTATAGGGTTTGTGGAGTACCACAAACATACGCAGAGGCTATGAACTCGCCTCTTGCTACAGAGTGGAGACAAGAAATGGAAGAGGAAATGAAATCACTCAAAGAGAATGATACATTTGAGTTAACCACACTGCCTATGGGTACGAACCCAGTGGGGGGGGGGGGGGGGGGGGGAAATGGGTCTACACCATCAAAGAAAATGCAGAAGGGTCTGAAACACTTAAAGCCAGATATGTAGCCAAAGGGTATAGCCAAGTAGAAGGGATAGACTACCAAGAAACCTTTGCACCAACGGCTAATATTGCCTCAGTTAGA
>OX421450.1:15227822-15252822 GCA_949126865.1 Montipora capitata | reverse complement strand
GGGAGCGCAGCATGAACGAAGACAGTGATAGATTTGAACGTTCCGCTGAAATATTTCGCGAGGCGCAGACCAAACAAATGGAGCAGACAAACGCCATACTTGCCGGATTTAAAGACATTTTTAAAGATTTGGCGTCTAAGTAGGTAGCATGATGAATTCATTCAGGAAAATATGTTTTATTCATTGTTAATGTTTTACATACAGTCCAATTTTAGAGGAACTGATTCTTTTTATTTGACATAAATTACAAAGATAGCAATCTAAATTTTGCACAATTTATCAACCACTTTTTCAATTAAAATTACAATTGAAACAAAACCTTTGTTTTATAGTTAGCGTCTATTCGTACACAATTGTCCAGTTGCGACTTTATTCACATGTTTTCCCTTACGTACTCTTTTAGGGTGTCTCGGATGCTGTTGCCAGTTTCCAAAGCATTTCTCCCTCCGTTTTCATCAGCAGGGTTATCGTCTAAGTCGCTCTCGTCTGCGTCGTATAGGTCGCCCCTTTCAATGCAAATGTTGTGTAGAACGCAAGCTGATATTACAGTCTTTTTCAACGTTATCGTTTTTTTTGTTCAAGTTTCTTCAACATAATTCTCCAACGTGATTTTAGCATGCCAAATGTTCTTTCCACTACGCATCGCAGTGCGCTAAACTGTAAATTAAATTTCCTCTGCTCTGGAGTCAAACGGCCTCTATCTGCAAAGGGTTTGAGGAGCCAGTTCATGAGTGGATAGGCACTGTCTCTAGCTAGTAGTGGCCCGATTTCTGTTCCACTGATATTCCGTATTGGACCACTGAGAATTTGCTCATTTTGTGCTAAGTCATATAAACCGCTTAGCCTAAGAACTCTAGCGTCATGTATGCTGCCAGGATACCCAACAGTTGCATGAATAAATTTTAAATTTGCATCGACTATGCCCTGTAGATTGACACTGTAATGCTGCTTTCGATTAAAATAATCTTCGTGATTCTCTGGTGGCGCATTTATCTCGATGTGACATCCATCGATCGCTCCGATTATTTGCGGTATTCCATACAGTTTTTGTAACTTTACCCTAACAAGGTCACAAGTATTCAAATGTTTCTCGAGTGACTCTGAAATGTTCCTTCCACATAAAATTAAGCCCTGGGCTTGCTATGAGGTGTCGAAACCAGTTCTGTGGACGAGGCCAAACCCAAGCTCTTCGTCTCCTTTGAGCATTCATGACCTGATTGATTTGGGTCATCCTGAGAAACATTCGTCTGTTTCTCCGCATAATCTTAAATTCTTCCTCTAAAACGTGAAGGTGATAAAGATGGGAAAGCAAAGATCTTTGACGTAGCAGTAAAATAATTGTGAGCCATAAAAGGCAAGCAATTCGAAGGTTTCTAGGTCGCATGATCAAGTGAAGAATTCCTATTCTCCCGCAATTCATTCCGAAAAGCGTGATGAATACACGTGGGAAATTTGCCGCGAAACTTGATTGAAAACACGATTACCTTGAAAGCATACTTTGAACTTTAATATGAACACTTATCACGGTAAGTAAACATGGACGATCTTAAGTATACTTGAGCTCGGGTATACTTAAGGTGTACTTACTCCGCTGGTATGAACTCACCTACTATCATAGAGCCTGATCAGACACGCGAACACCGATCAACTTCAAACTCTATTTATGAAAAAGTGAGACGTTCTTTTCCAATCAAACCAACGCAGCTGGAAAGTAAGTACCATACATAATGTCATTACGGAGAGAAACCTTGCGGCCCGTCCTTGATGGAACATTTATAGCTCTCTGAACTTGCCTAATTTCGGCGATCTCCAAGTTTTGGCTGCACATTGAAAGACTCGTTAACAGGGAGCGTTGCACCAACCTCGCACGCAGATAGACCTACAATAACCCTAAATAAACGAAAAAGACATTTAAATGCATTACAGGTCAAATGAAGTGGAATAAACCCTCTTTTAACGGCTTCAGCTTGGCTTACCTGCGACAGATAAATGCTCCATTGTTCGAATTTCGCTTCATGATTTTACAAAGAAAGGATGATCTCTGCTACCCAAGCACTGGATCCCTGAAGGTGCAAATGCAGTTTAGGTATCTAAGTTGCTTTTTGCCTGCTATTATCATTCTCAGATCGACGTTTTTCCTCCGAACAAAACGGTAAACTTCACTGAAGATTGCAGCCATATTTACCTTTTCGGACAACCGCTAACCAAACTCAATAATAGCACTTGTGAGGTACTGAGGAAAGGAGACTGTCCGTGAGGACTTTGAATTTTATTGCAATAAGAGTTGTCAAGTCTAGAATTCCTCCACGCTAAACCTGCACACAATTGCAAAACATCTCGTAAGTGACAAACCCAGGAGCCCATGACCCAGCTAATGGGAAATGTAATGGCACGCATTTAGAAGTTATTATGACTTATGATTTTATATTTACCTTATAAGCAACCTCGGATTTCTAGAGTATTTTAAAAGCTATTTTGCTCTTCAGCAATACGTTCGGGAGCCGGATTTTATTTCTAATTGATGTCATTTTAGTCTAGAAAGTAGGACTGTTTAGAATGCCTTTATTTTTTTTTTTTCAGCAACCAATAAAGGACCGCTTGGTCTAAATGCATACCAAATAATATGGATTTATTACGTACTTTTTCTTTATTTTACTGAAAGTCCACATTTGTTTTAGTTTATTGGTTGTTACGGAGGGAATTATCATGAATAGGCTTTTACCAAAAAAATAATAACTGTAAGAGCATTCGAAGAACCCGTTTCACTGTTTTGTACATTGACTACACTTCCTTTGCCATAGGTTTCAATAGGAAAGGAAAGTAACGGAATTTATGAATCTTCATACGTAGAACGGTTTTGGAAAAGATTCCGTTGCCACATGATGTCGACGATACGCCATTGTCAGTCTGAGGCACCACGTTGGAAGTTAGGGAGTCGTCAAATATTTACAAATAACATCAGGTAAGGTAATTTTGGAGCTTGCCAAAGCCTCCGAGAGCTTTGCCCACGCCTATACGGTAAAAGCAGTGCTAAGCATCTCCTGGTAGAGCATACAAAAAATAAACCTTTACTTTTGTCATCACGGAATCGTCAACTTAATCTTAGCCAATACCACAATCGTCTTTTGTGCCAGAAGGAACGGGCTAGGCCCATAGGTAGCATATAGTTGAGTGGGTGTGTGTTAGCGCCGATGAAGGGAATGTTTAGTGGGTCGTAAGACAAGGTGCTCTTACGAGATGTTTTGCAATTGTGTGCAGGTTTAGCGTGGAGGAATTCTAAATTTGACAACTCTTATTGCAATGAAATTCAAAATCCTCACCGACACACTCCTCCCCATCCCGCTGTCAACTTTACCTCATAAGTGCTGTAATTGAATTTGGTCAGCGGTTGTCCAAAAAGGTAAATATGGCGGCGATCTTCACTGATGTTCACCGTTTTGCCGAGGAAAAACTTCGATGTAAGAATGATAAGGGCAGAGAAAAGGCAACTTAGATACCTAAACTTCATTGCACCTTCAGGGATCAAGTTCTTGGGCAGCAGAGATCGTCCTTTTTTTGTAAAATCATGGAGCGAAATTCGAACAATGGAGCATTTATCTGCTGCTGGTAAGCCAAGCTGAAGCCGTTAAAAGAGGGTTTATTCCCCCTTCAATTGACCTGTAATGCATTTAAATGTCTTTTTCGTTTATTTAGGGTTATTTTAGGGCTATCTGCGTGCGAGGTTGGTGCAACGCTCCCTGTTAACGAGTCTTTCAATGTGCAGCCAAAACTTGGAGATCGCCGAAATTAGGCAATTTCAGAGAGCTATAAATATTCCATCAAGGACGGGCCGCAAGGTTTCTCTCCGTAATGACATTATGTATGGTACTTACATTCCAGCTGCGTTGGTTTGATTGGAAAAGACCGTCTCACTTTTTCATAAATAGAGTTTGAAGTTGATCGGTGTTCGCGTGTCTGATCAGGCTCTATGATAGTGGTGCCTTTAAAGTCTCGCTGGTAGCTTCATTCAATCTCAATGTTAAGGAAAGTCACCTTTGTCTATTCAAAAGACATGAAGTAACTGGTCATCTTTTTTGTTTTGTACAGGCTTTGTTAGTTCGTGATAAATTGATCTTCAAAGTTGGGTGAAATTGAAGCCTCGATATAGGGCGCCAAGAGCGTTCGAGCGGGTGAACCAAAAATACCTCAAAACTCCAATAATTTAAAAGATCCGATCAAGTGGATTGTGGTTTTAGTATAAGCACATGAAGGTCTTGCAACACACAAGAAATGAGCGAAATCTATTTTCAAAGCGGATCGACCGGACCGCTTTTACAGAGACAGCCTCTTAATCAGTCAGTCAGGCAATTCACGCGTACGAAAAACGCTGGAATCCTGGTACACTGCAATTACTAGCCAGGCAGACAATAATTCTAAGCAGCTGCCGAGACAATATTCAATTTTATTGTAATCTTATCCATCACAAGTATTTCTTTTGTATTTCTGTATTTATTCATATTCGTTCTTATTTTCTCACCTTTTTCTACATATATATTTTTACTTTCGCTTTTTACACCTCAGTTTTTTAAAGATTGCAGACTGGTAATCGAAAGCTCAGTGTTTTTAAAACTTTTAACCAGAGAACGCTTTTAACTTTTCAATCATGCCCCCTGGTTAGTCATCGATTTTTAAACATAACCAAACTAGTTACCCAAAATTGTTATATGGCGTCTGTTGTCATGAAGGACGCCGGATCGAAAATTGTTACGCTTCATATGGGAGGGAGAGTTATATGAATTTACCTGCCTTCCTAATGAGGTGCCGTGTGCTCCCCGTATACTTACTAAAATTCTTAAGCCTCCTCTGTCTACGCTGCACAAGCAAGGACACATGCTGTGGCACATCTTGATGACCTTTACCTACAAGGGCCAACAAATGAGAAATGTCTCCTAAATGTTATAGATACTGCTTGATAAATTAGGTTTGGTTGTGCATCCAGAAAAGTCCCCTCTAATACCCACACAAGTGCGTACTATCCTGGGATTTGTAATACATTTCGTGGCAATGATAATACAACTGACCAGGGAGAAAGCTTCCAGTTTACAAAATGTCTGTACTGAGTTACTAGTAAACCCTTGAGCTTCTATTAGGGAAGTGGCTAGTGTTATTGGGAAAATAGTTTCTAGCTTCCCTGAGGTAATGCATGGCGCTCTTTACTACCGACACCTGGAAAAAGATAATTCCCAAGCCCTTTTGAGATCAAAGGGTAATTTTGATGACTTCATCTCTTTGGCCTCTCATGCGAAATCTGAATTACATTTGTGGATTCAACATGTGGGAAATGCGTACAATGTAATCAACCACCCACAACCCCAGCACCAAATAACAACAGATGCTTCCCTTATGGGCTGAAGGACAGAATTTTCAGGGGTGTCCTCAGGAGGAATTTCATCCCGTTCAGAATCTAAACAACACATCAACTATCTGGAAATGTTGGCTATTTTGCTCGGGCTCCAAACTTTTGCTAAAGATAAGAGCAACACACATATCAGAATAATGTGTGACAACACTACAGCAGTGAATGTGATTAATCACATGGGAACAAGCCACTCAGATTCTTGCAATTCTGTGGCTAAGGCCTGGAGATCTGGGAATGGTGTATAGATCGAAAGATCTGACTTAGTGCTGCACATATTCCTCGAAAACAAAATCTTATTGCAGATTTTGAATCTTGCAAAAACCAAAGAACATCTGAGTGGAGGCTTGACAAGGCAACATTTAATTTGTGCTCTTGAGGTGCTAGACTTCAAACCTGATATAGATTTGTTTGCCTCTCATATAAACCACCAGTTCCCACATTATGTGTCTTACAGACCAGACCCAGAGGCTATTGCCACCGATGCGATTAGCCTGAATTGGTCCAACCTTAAATTGTATGCTTTTCCTTCGCTTAGTGTTATTCGAACAATGTTGAAGAAGCTGACTACCGAGGGTGCGCAGTGGATTTGCGTGCTCCCGGATTGGCCTACACAATCATGGTACCCAAGAGCCCTCCAACTACTCAAACAAAACCCAGTGTATCTGAAAGCCAGGAAAGACCAAACCATCCCAAGGTAAAACATCCAATCTGGCACAGGTTCAACCTCCTCGTATGTCACTTATCAGGGAGGGACTAAACATGTATGCTTTATCACCTGCAGCAAAATAAAGATGTGCTCATGGCATCATGGAGGGATGGTACCCCTAAGCAATACCACACGTACCTTAACAAATGGAATCAGTACTGTCCGGACAAAAACATTGATGGTTTTCAGCCTGGGGTAACATAAGGCATTGAATTTCTCGTTTCTCTTTACAAATCAGGCTTAGGATACAGCCCTTTAAACACAGCGCGTTCTGCGCTCTCTTCAATACTTGTTTTGGAAGATGGAGCAAAGTTTGGAGAGCACTCTTTAGTAACTCGTTGCATGAAAGGCATTTTTGAGTTAAAACCACCTTATACTGAAATTTGAGACGTTAACATTGTGTGACGTTATTTAAGAGCTGCTGCACCTTTGAGGTCCTCATCTCTTAACCAGCTTACGCTAAATTTGACCATGCTACTCTGTCTCACTACGAGACAGCGTGGACACACTATACATAAGTTTGATGTTAACTACATCCAAGAAATGAGTGAGTGAGAAACTGAAACAGAGTAAGCTTGGGCGACATCTAGCACCCATTGAATTACTCTCTTTCCAAACTGACAAGAAACTTTGTGTGGTAGAACATCTTAAGGAATACTTGCAGCGCACGAAACAGTTGCCAGATGAACACTCACAGTTACTGATAAGTTATGTTAAACCATTTAAACCTGTATCCAAAGACACCATTTCTAGATGGGGGTTAAGCAAGTGCTAGAATCAGCAGGGATCGACATTAACAAATACTCTGCTCATAGCAGCAGAGCCGCATCAACATCCAGCTTTAAGGACAAACCAAAGGTCTAAGCCTAGCAGTGATTATGCAGAGTGCAGTATGGTCTAATTCTAGTACACTTGCAAAGTTTTATGACAAGCCTGTTGACACCCCCTCAGCTAACTTTGGTTCTATGCTGCTGAATCCAGACACACTCTGATCTGTTTTACTGTACCATTCTTTTCTCGAGTTGGAATAAACTAAACATATACTGCTATGAGTTGTTCGTAATGCAGGACTTTGAAGTCTCATGTGACTCCGTAGTGACGTAGACTGATGACAAAGTAGAATTGCCAGATTAAACGGCACTTACCTGTAAGTTGAAGTTTGATTACGATTCTATCTTGTCATCAGTCCGGAACGAAGGACTTACGATTTCACCCGAAAAACCGACTGATCGCATGAATAACGAAGCGATGAGTGCGATGTCGGTTTTTCCACCGAAATTTACTGTCAAATTCACCACTTAGGCCATTGATTTTTTTTGAAGCGCAAGTGTTTTAAAAGAAAACAAGCAAATCCTCAGAAAGCGAACGGAAAAGGAAAAGAGCCATTTCAGAGTCGTATGTCAAAAGCCAGCGAGTAGGAATCACGCTAAAATTAGAAATCACAGACGTGCTATAGCTCGTGATGTGACACATCGTCTTTGTCGGTTCAAGGTCAAACAAGGATTTTTATTGATGTACTTTATTCCACTTTATCTCTGAAAACGAGACCATTTACATTTTGATGTATTTCATCGAAACATGCCAGCTTGACACAATCGGCTACAAAGGACAAACTTCAAACAAGATCTCCAAAAATTACCTGTAGGTGCTTTAAACAAACTTCTGAAAAAACAAGCTGGTTATATTTCTCCTTACTTTTACGAGAACTCATTGAGGTTACATGTTTCCAACATAAGGGCAAACTTTCCTTGTCGCTGTCAAGGCACATCGAAAAGCAATTAGGCAAACGTAGTGAAAGAACTTGTTGTTCGCTCGCATTTTAAAGCCAAACAAACCAGCAAACAGATCAATTATTTCTGTCCAAAAAGAGTACAGATGATTGTTATGTAATTCCAGTTGAGAATAAAAATTCCAGTTTCATTCCTGAGCAAAGGAAAAGATCACTAAACCACTTTTTAGAAATATGCATCTCCTTGAAATAACTCATCCGTAGAAATACCACCACGTTTGAGCTATTACTGGTGTTCCGTTTTGTCGTTCTCGTTCTCTTTCTCTCTTCTTTTGTTTCTGTTCCTCTGTACTGTCATAGGTCGTTCGGGGATCTTGCAACCTTAGTAGATTAAAAATCTTAAGATAAGACTCACGCCAAAATTGCAGTTCAGAGCAAAAAGCAGCACTAAGCAAATTAAAAACAAACACTCAGCCTTAAGTTTATATCCCTCCAATGCTTCACTTGAATAACAAGAGTGTCAACTGAAAAAATTGCCTCCTGGATGAGCAAGGGGGACTTTTGTCTGATTGGTTGATAACTTGCTTGTGCCCAGGCTTTTTTGACACGCAAGCGAGCGAAATAACAAACAAAATGGCAGCCGAAGATGTCTTGTTCCATTACTTGCCCAAGGAATTTTTTATAGCAAGAGGATCGTGTACGCTCTTTTTTTCTTTCGGAATAGCGGTATTTCAGTGCTAAAACTTCTTTACAGTCTTTCGCTCTGGGGTGATGGAATTTTCGCAGGTGGCTTCATGCTCAAATTAGACAATATTCGTAATCCCCGACGGCCCTGGAACGAGTTGGTCTTAGAGCATGAATGTGAGGCTAATGCGGGGAAGGTTGCCGCGAAATACAAGAAATTGATATGGAAAATTATGGCTGGTTTAGCGGAATAGGAAAAACAGGTCAGAAATTGGAAGGTTCCAGAACTTATAACCTGCAGGCTCGAGGGATATCTGTCTCCAACAAAAAAAAATCAAAAGATGAACTGGTTGAGCTGACATCCTGACTGGAGCAACGATTTTTCAGATGCCCCGAACTTTTCCTGGGGAGATTTGTATTGCTATTTAATAAACGAGAAAGAATATGACAAAGAATCCCTCAAGGGGTACAAGTCTCTTGAAGGATGCCGCTTACACTGGGATGGCCATGTGTACAATCGTGAAAGGAACAAGAACATTTATTTTGAACACCACAAAATGAAATTCTCTGTTAAACCTACTGAACGAGAGAAAACACTATTAGGAAACAAGCCGACATATGGTGGCTGGATAATCGTACGTAAGGATGGTGTTGTTCTCTCTGCACACTGCCCTTGCATTGGCGGGTAAGTACTACAAGTTTTCTTCGTGATTATACGCAAATTATGTAACAAAGCAACGAGATTTTCACTTCTTTGATAAACATTAACACTCTCTATCATTTCAAAGCTCTGATGGGGCTTTCCGTCTCATCGGGGCGGCACTCATCGAACTTGAAGACACTCTTCGACAAAATACAGTGGTTACTTGCACTGGCGAGAAATGTGCGTGGAAAAGAAGAAAAAGGACACACAATGAAGCTAGTAATTGAGAAGACATGAACTTTACCAAACCTGAAATTGGCAAGAAGAAGAAAAAGGCAGTGAATCCTTCAACCAGGAATTATGATCCACGCCCCAAACAAATTGTAAATAACGATAATCTAGTTGCACAGTTCAGAGGACTGCTTATTAATACAGTTCCTTCAGCAGTAGGTCTTCTTATATTACCTGACCCTGGATTGAATGAAGCCACCGAAGCCATTGACGAAATAACAGAACCGTGACAAACTAGCTCAAATGGTGCTCCTATGAGAAGTACTCTTGGTAACCCATCTGGCCAAGAACAGCCATTTACTTTAAACTGTATATCGCCTTTCAACCTCACCCCCCCCCCCCCCCCCCTCCCCCCTCCAAGTTTTGATGAAATTAAGCAAGAGGGACAGGGAATAAAGAGAAAACTGAACTTCAATGAAAGTGAAATTAACTTTATTGAAAAGGAAACAAGGCTTCAAAGTCAACAATCTGACTGGTTTTTGTACCGGAAAGGAAGAATAATAGCATCTAATTGTAAACGAGTGGCAAGCCTTAGACCAACAACTTTCCCATCCAAAACAATCAAGGAACTATTGGTGAACAATACCCCCTAGTCTACTGCAATGTTAATTTTTTTATAAGCAAAACCCATGGGTTTTTACGAGCAAGCCCAGACGGCATTATTACTGATCCAGAGGAAACCATCCCTACAAAAAACACAAATATTATTTCCAGCTGTGCCAGCAAATGTTTGTAACTGGATATCACTGGGGAGCTTTCATTGCTCAGGGGACTGACGGAGGCATGTTTTATGAAAAAGTGATATTTACAGTGGCTTTCTGATCTCTTATACTTAACAAAGTGGAAAACTTTTTTGACAAATTATTTGTCCATGAACTTGCTTACCCAAGAATTCAACTTGGACTAGAACGTTTTCACTACTAGAAACTCTGTAATTACCATTTATGTTATTTTAGGCCAATTTATCATAGAAATTTTCTGTTGGGAAAAAAAATTTTGCTAAAGAGCCAAACAGGCCTTTTTTGGTATAGCATTGCATATTTTGGATTGTACTTTAAAATAACTCTTCATCATCCAGTGCTCTCACAAGTGTAAAATTCATGATAGGGTGTGACAATCTAATGCAGAGGCATGGGGAAGTGAGCAAACTACAATATAACAGTGATGACTCACATGGCACTACATGTCTTCTACAATACAAGACCCTTGCTTAGGAAAATTCTAAGGCACCAACAGGGCACACTGAGCTATCTGGGTTACAACATTACTGTTAGGCAACAACCTTCATTTGTATTCACAAAAAAGAAATTTGTTTATTATTATGGTTTTATTTATACCTGATATGTCTCCGTTCGTGTCTTGTTCGTTACGTCCCAGTACTTCATGCCATTTGCAATAGGCTTCAGAAAATTAAATAACATGAGAAGACATGAAATTGAAGGCAAGCCAGTGTAAAACTTGACTGAATTATCGTCCCGTTGCACGTTCTCCATAATGAGTTCCCTTTTTAATTCATTTCGCTGTTCATGTAATTTAAAGTGAGCCTGCTCCATTTTGCTGACTTTATCAGCCATTAAATCTGTCTGGACAGCTTCATCATGATATAATAAATCGTCATTAAACTTCGTTGGATTCACGCTGAGTTCTGGTTCCGATTTTACAAGCCAGAAACTGCGATCATCGATTTCATTATCCACAACACTTTCATTGTGATCTAATTTGGATGATACAAACGACATCTCCTGATCACTGATTTGCTCACCCATGATACTTTCATTGTGTTTCAATTGATTTTCTTGGTACAAAGTCGGTTCCCGGAGATTCAAACAATTACTTGCCTTCGATTGGCTAGGTATGCTTAGCTTTTGAGGTACGTTTCTCATGGAAGCATTCATCACACCTTTCAATCGTCTCTCCTCCGGATCCTGGCGTTGTTTTACTTTTTTTCGGCTGGAGTTGTTTAGGAAAATCAAATATAGTAGGAATAGGGTTAACTTTGCCTTGGTGGGCCCTAAGCCCCCTTCAAAGTATGCCTTGTAACGCTTAAGCTTTCCAGTCGACATGCTACAATCCACCTTCGACGTCTCTCCCGCTCATTCATTCCAGGAGCGTATTGCGTTTTTTCGATATCTGGTGGAAAACAATGGAACGTAACACCTGAAAATCCGGGATATTTGTCCGGGTGCTTTTTCTTTGCTTCGCTGTTGGAACACTTGTACGCTCAGCAATGATGTTTGGGCATTTTCACGGGAAATCGCCACACAAACACGTTGGGTGCTTACCATTTAGCCAAATAATTCGGATGGAATGATCGTTGCACAAAAGTAAGCGATTTTCCGAATTTAATGACCAACCGGATGAGGATGGCGCTTACCATTTACCACACAGCATTCCATCCCGCATATTTTACTCGATCTTGTGAGAAAGGGCCTGGAAACGGAAGGTTCTTGCAAATGGTAAGAGCATTTCGCGAATTCCGTTCCGAACGGAAAAAGAGGACCACCTCTGGAGGTTGTCCACAAGTTCAAAAAAGATTTTCCGGAAAATTGCCTTTCCATTTGACCTCAAACCGAAACTTCTTGGCTAAATTGTAAGCACGCGTTGTGTCCCTTTAACCTTTCCCCGCATTAGCCTCACACTCAAGCTCTAAAGGCCGGGACACACTAGGCGATATGTCGCTGCGACACGTCGCGGGGACAAGTCGCCGCAACAATTCGCCTTGTGTGATACGGTTAATTTCATGAAAATCATTGTCGCTGCGGCAGAATTTTGTCGCTGCGATCAGTCGCACGAATTTAAACCAGTTTGAATTCGTGCGACTTGTCGCAGCGACAAAATTAGCGAAAGCAGCGTTGTCGCATCTTGTGTACACTTCCGGCAACAAGTCGCTGCGACAAAATATAAATGAACCAATGAGAGAGCGTCATATGGTCAGCCATATATTGAATTAGAAAACTAGAAAACTAGTGTGCACCGAACAGGCGTCGTGTCGCAGCGACATGTTTTGCAAGTAGTACACATGGAGCAACTTGTCGCAGAGACATGTCGCTGCGACTTGTCGCCTAGCGTGTCCCGGCCTTAAGACCTACTCGTCCCAGGGTCGTCGGGGAATACGAATATTGTTTATTGAGTTGGGCAGATTTTCGAGTTAAATGTTGTCAATAGATAGATTGAGGTGGGAGTTCAGCCGAGCCCGCGCTGTCAGTTGAAGTCTGCAACCTGAAAATTCTCTTAGCAACAATGCTAAATTTACAGTTAAGTTAGGCCCGTTGTAAACGTCGCGTCGCATGTGCCGAATCTAACGCAAATGAGAAAAATATATTGTCTTCGCTCATTCACATTAGATTCGGCACATGTAAAATGCGACGTTTAAAACGGGCCTAACGTAACTGTAAATTTAGCATTGTTGCTAAGAGACGTCCCCTCTTAAAAATTTAAATTTCTATCACGCAACTGCAAACAAACCGTTGTGTGACAATGTGATCCACCAAGTGTCACGCCATCAATGATAAGTAGAAGCAAATATATCTGCTTAGATGGCTCTGCTTCGAACGTCATTTTGACCAACGGGTGCGCTACTTAAATTTCTTTTGATTTCACCAAATTATAAGGTAGTCCATGAAAATCTTTTGACCAAGCCGATCCCCATATAACGATTTAGTTATTGAGTTATAATCAGAAATGCTGGGGCATTGAAGTTTTCAAGTGCAATCTAATTCCACTCCCGAACTTTCGTATTTGTTGGACTTGGTGGGAACGTTACATTTATGATAGATTATAGTTTCTAAAAACTAGCAATGTCAGAAAGTGTGAGGCTATAATACTAATATTTCAAAATGAAATCCGACCGACGGATCTTTGTCTGGCTATGGTGCATTGGCAGTGCACCATGAAACGTTACCAGAATTTACCAACAGGTAGTATACTAACAGATGTATTCCCATATCACGAAGTCTTAACCTTGATTTGCTTTTCGCGGTAATATGTTTCATTTGGTTTGCTGACGGCCTGTTTATAAAAAAAATATCGTTAAACTTTTGGATGTTCGATTTCACAGCGCACGAAACCGCGTGATTGTCGAAAACTGATAAAAGAAAAAAAATTACGCGCCTGCGCAGTCAAAAGTCACCCTTGCTTCCTGGATAAGCTCGCAACTTGAGCCCGTGATATGGTTAGGTGCACTGGTCACATTGTCACACATCATGAAGGGTGGACGGACTTACCATATTTTCTCAACTATGGTGCTCCATTGTAAAGTTTACTTCTTAAGAAAAAAAACAAAAAAACAAAATCGCAGTTCCACGATGATCGTCACGCAATGTTCTCATTTTCTTTTTTTGTTCGTGTTGATGCCATGTTGTTGTTAATTTACTAAAAAGGGTTTTTAGTAAAGCCAGAGTCGCACGTGAACTTGCTAGTCAATTGCATTCGGACGTCAAGGGATCGAATCCAATACACCGAATTCATAAATGGCGGCCAACCTGGGTCGACTGGCTGCCAGACATGACATCGAGGCGTTTTAGGATACATATTTTCGAAGGAGGAAGGAGAAAATGAACGATCGACGTGCGGAAAATTACATTCCTGGTTCTTCTTTAAGTGGGAGAAGGTCATCGATATTAAAAAAATGATGAACTACGGTTTTGGCTGAAATGTTGGAACGATTCTGCGTAAAGATTAAATTGTAAAGAGGTAATTTTTAACTTTAGTAAGCTTACATCGTTCGACCCGGCGTAGTTGCGTGAAATCAAGTCATCTGTTTGAAGAAATTAAAAAATGCTCTTGTTTTTATTTTTGTTGTAAGAATAAATCACTCAAGTGAAAGACAGTTTTCTGATGGATCCGGATTCGAATTTGTTGTACACAAAGCGGAAATTTGCCAAGCAGGGTGCGAGTTGTGCTGTTGTTTATTCAAACTCTGGTGAGGTTGAAGCTTACTAATGTATGCCTCAGGATTTTGCTGCCGAATCACTGATTAAATCTTGTGTACCTCCACTTTCAAACAAGGAAAATTTACAAATTTTAAGCGTAAGATTCAAAGAGTGGTTACAATAACCGGCCTTACACGCCACCCACGAATAAGCGGAGTTCCACAACACCTCCAGATGCAATACAAGTTACTATCTTATTACCTTCACACGGCAAACTTGAGTTTGCAAACTCAAGTTGGAGTGTGTGAACGGCACAAAAACAGTCGGCAAACACGTTGGCAATTCGTTGGCGACAAATAGAACTTGTCTCTATTTTTGCCAGTAGCTTGCCAACATGTTTAAGAACTGTTGTTGTGTCTTTCACACACACCAACTTGAGTTTGCCAACACAAGTTTGCAAACTAGTTTGCTGTGTGAAGGCCGCTTTAAAATTAGTGGTTCGTCATTTTTCTGCATGAAGCAGTGACAGCACTTACAGCAAAAAGCAAAAACAAAAAGGGCTTGTCGTCGCTAGTACAATCTATTCTTAAGATACTTGTCCTCCTAGGTTCATAGGTTTCTTTATTTCCACAGACAAAACAATAGAAATTAATAATAAATGTCACAGAAATGTGGAGTGGAGATATGCGAGCAAAAACCAACAGGGTTAGTAGTGTTCGCATACCTAATCTAGCATTCATACAAGGTATTAATATTAATATATAATATTAAATAGCAGGCAGACATGATAGACTACATTGTGGAACCAAGAAATTAAACAAAAAACGACTACAATTAGGTTAATTACTAAGATTGAGTTAGAAAGTAAACAAACAAAACGACGAAACAAAGCAAAACAATGACACGGTGCAACTACAGCTAAACAAGATGCCATTCTCGGGCTTTGGATGTAAACAGATGAACTTTAAGCTCATTTCTAAAGCTTTGGAGAGAGGAAGCATTTTTTGTATGTTAAGGTACTTTATTCCAATTATCGGCTGTGGCAAATCTAACTACATTTGCCATAATTCGTTCTTGGCCGAGGTATAAACAGATTTTGGTTTGATCTATCGATGGGCCTCTCTGAGGTTTGTGACTAGGAATCATAAATATCAGGAAGCAAGTTATTTTGATGGTTGTATACAAGCTCACCCATTTGTAATTCAGTAATTTGAAATACGTTCAGTATACCTAATCTAGTAAACAGGGGTCTGCTATGATCTCGCCAGCCTTATTGTGTTATAATCCTTAGTACTCTTTTCTGTAGCAGTAGTAAACAGTTTAATTTAGTAAGGTAGGTACGTCCCCATGAGACAGTACAATACGACAGATGTGAATAAATTAAACTATAATAAAAACATTTAAAAATATTCAAGGTACTACCAGCTTTGTAAATAATACCAACACATAGATCTTCAAGAGGTTTCCCCTTCTGCCAGCTGGTTGGGACAAAATGGTGCTTTTCAGCCGCTTTCCCTATTAAACTTCTTCATTTCTGCCTAGTAAAAAGCGGTATTTTCTCCACCAGAGAGCACCTAATACTTTTACCTTTCGGAAAATTTTGCCTCAGTTTTGTATAAGAAATCTCACCAGAGTTTGAATCAACAACAGCACAAATCGCGCCCTCCTTGACAAAGTTTCGCTTTTTGGGACAACGAATCCGGATCCGGATTAATAAGAAAACTGTCTTTTTCTTGAATAATGTATTCTTCGACTCTTAAAAAAGCAATAGCAACAAAAAGAAAAACAAGGGCTCGTTTTAATTTCTTCAAACAGATGACTTGATTTTACACAATTATGCCATAAGCCTAAGGCGAATCGAACGATGTAAGCTTACTAAAGGTTAAAATTTACCTTTTCACAATTTGATCTTTAAGCATAATCGTTCCAACATTTCAGCCACAACCATAGCTCATCATTTTTTAATACCGATGACCTCCTGGCACTTAAAGAAGAACCAGGAAGGTAATTTTCCGCGCGTCGATCGTTCATTTTCTCCCTCCCTCCTCAAAAATACTGCATGTTTATCCTAAAACGCCTCGGTGTCATGTTTGGCTGCTAACTCGACCCAGCTTGGCCGCCATTTATGAATTCGGTGTATATCACGATAAAAAACACGACAACATTGAAAAAAAAATTGCAAAAACAAGCAAATGAGAACGTTGTTTGACGACTATCGTGGAACTGTGACTATGTTCTATTTCGTATTAATTGTATTGCGTAGGAGGCTTTTAAGAAGTAAACATTGAAATGTGGTTTTAAAATGTGGAGCTCAGCAAGTCTTCAGTGTCTCTAGGAGTTAGCGTATATTCCCCACAAAAACTCCAATTTCAGTCTGAAATTCTCTTAATTCGAATAACAAACAAAAATCTCTCTTTCGTAGCTTCCATATGTTCCTTATTTGTTTGAATAATTTCCACCATAAATGAAGGAAAGATGCCAACCATTCGAATATAACATTACGGGAGAATAATCTTTTCTTTCCCATCTTCTTGTGACTAGGTAAAGCATTCAATTATTTCTTACGTACAAGTCATGAAATATTTAAATAATATCATAACTGAAATAGAGGATATTACATGGCCGCGCGGAGATACGAATCTTATCTTCGAGTGCTGAAAGTATCTCTCACGAGTGAGCGAAGCGTGAATTTTTGAGAATATTTGAAGACGTTTTTGACCAAACTTAAAAGTCCAGGCAGATGATGGTCTTTCCCTTGCATTGTGCGACACTTGTCATAAAAGGGTGGAATCAATCTGGAAAAAAAGTCGTCATTTGCCATTTCTGCAAAGCACGTGTTGAAAAGGACACATCCTCTTTCTCCTTTGACATTGAGGCAAGGGGATGCACAAACTGCTTGTCACATTACCTTTGAAAATGTACCAATTAAGCCAATTCCACCATCCTCGGTAATGTCTTTTCCTGGTGAGTTAAAAAATCACCGTGAGGAAAGCAAAGGAAGTTGCTTCTGCTTTCCAAAATCAAGCAAAGGAACATATGTCAAGGTATACACGTTTCCAATAATTATGTATACATACACACACTGTATGTTGGTGGTATGTCGATTTAAAAACACGTTTTATTATACTGACAGTGTACTAGAAAATAAAATTTGCCATCGTTGTAATGGCATATCCTTAAGTTCCAAGTTTATTGCAAATTACTTAGTTTAACTTAACCGAGTGCTTCGGCTTAATGCCACCTGAGCTCTTCCAGAGGATAATGAATCAAAATTAATACAACCGGAAATAGAGTTTGTTAGATTTGGTCAGGTTTATCTCAAAAGTTCATCCAGCGTCCTTCCCTGATTTGTTTGGAAACAAGTGACAAGTGTTACCGGGTATTTTGCATTCTTAAAGTAATTTTCAAAGAATTATCCAGTGGAATTTTTTTTCATCTTTCAGCTTTTTCATAAATATTTCAAATTCTACTTCAGTTTATAGTTCTTTCTCACATCATGTACTGGGTCAGAGAATTATGATATGGTTTCAAAATCTAAGAAAACAAAATACTGCTCACTGAATTGGTTTTAGAGATACTTTTTAAAGACCAAGTTTTAGACGGTCTTTGAGAAGCACTGTACCATTACTATAGCAGCAGTTGGGACCCAGCAAACACCCTTTAAAACATTGCAATAGTATTACACAGGTATGAAGCTGTAGCCCTTTTGTAAGGATTGGAGTAATCTTTTTCCATTGGACACACGGCTATTAAGAGTGGAAAATCCTTTCGAGCTTCCTTTAATAAACTCGGAAAATAATTTATCTTTTTATCTGTGACCACATTTCTGTCATTCTGTAGAGTGCTCTTTTACCTCTTCAAAGATTTGTCTAAATAGATTAATGCTTCAGTGACATTTTGCATTTTGCCTGAGTATAATATTTATGCTGAATTCAAAACCCAAGCAGCTGGATACAGTTGAACAACAATAATAATAATTGTTGTTCAACTGTGTCCAGGTACATACATGTACTATAGAAAGAGTATGCTGTTTCCTTCTTTCTGTGGGAAATATGAAAATAGTACATCAAATCAGTTATTAATGGTTCATTTTTTGCAGTTCTACCTTGTTTCCCTAAACTGAAATATTGTGCTACTTTTTCTGATGTGTCCAATAAAGCTGATAAATTAATAAAAAATAGTGAAAGAATGTGAATTAATTATTAAAAGTTGTCACATTTTTGGGATCTTTGCTGTAAAGAGAAATATCAAGGTTAAGATTTTATATTTGCAGAGGTACAACTAAGAATATTATGTACTACCTGGATCCAAACTCATTTTACTATTGGAGAAGATTTCTTTCAGCATTGTTTTAGAAACCTCAGGACTCTTTTGTTGTTATTACTGTCTAACACACAGCACACGTTTGTATGAAATATAAAATAGCAAACAAGAATTTCTTTAGAGCAAAATTAATGTTGCTTTAAAACATTAATGATAACCCAACTTACGGTGCTCGTAACATAAAAACAATCTCTTTCCTATGTTCTTTGCAACTGTCTTTAATTTTTTTTTCACATTCAGATTATTGTCCATTATCCAAGTAAAATTATCTCAAAGGAATTGCCAGCATAATTGTGCACAGCTTGTGTATAATTTGTTCCTTGCATAAAGAACACATCAGCTGTTACTTTAATTTGGCAGCATTCAGAAGCAAACGTTTGCTCTCGAGATTAGCAAAGTTTCAGCCACAGCAATTGATGCAAGAAATCTAGAAATACCTCGACCAGGAAAAGGGGGCAGAATAAAAATAATTGTTAGATCCAAATTAATCAATGCTATGTTAGGTGAATCGGGGAGGATATCTTTAATAAACAAATCTCGCACACCTGGAAATACGCTACTGTAACGATACCTTCGAAAGGCCCAGCGTATTTCCCCGCCGACATTCCGAACGATTTCCTGTACATTTTGCGCTGTGATTGAGACTTTTCTCCTCGAGCAAAACCTTGCCAAACGAACCAGGCGAGTATGGCGATCAAGTGATTTCCGTGTAACACGACACGAAACGACTTCACGGCCTGCTGACCTCTGATTGGGCAGAAAAACACAAAGAATTTCTGGCACCAATCAGAACTGAGAATAACCTCTACTGTTTGGAACTGGTCTGGTAAGAACCTGTCCCCAGGGGCTCTTCTCGCCATACTATGCTTTTCTTCGTCGCCATTTTCTTTCGCCCGTTTACACTTCCCTTGCCTCGCGATCTGGCCCCGGGTCTCCGTGGATGCTCTTCAACCTAAGGTAAACTGACATGATAATTTGCGGGTTTCTCTTCGATGCATGTTATGTCAATTGTTGTGAATCGCTCTCCTTGTTTTTGCAATTCTGTTAGGGCGATTAAAGTTGGGCAAGTTGTTGGACTAAATGCGCCTTGAGTTTCGAGAATTAAATGTTGCTACACTTTCAGGAACAGGCTTCGTGGTAGCAAATAAAAGCCCCTGAACAGGTTTCACGAAGGAAAAATAGTTGCAATTACAAGCGTCAACGCGCTTGGGAGTAAATTTTAATGTCTTCGAAAATTAAAAAAAGTGCGTATTGCGTCCGCCAAAAAAAAAAACGTCAATTCGAATTTGCTTCGTAATCTATTCATGAATTCGACGCACGTAAATGCTATTATTAAACCTCAAGTCCTGTGATTGTTGTCGCACTCTTACTTTATCATTTTTTTCCATTACTCTTGTTTAGAATTCTATCGTTATTATTTTTTGCTGATTCCACGCTTAAGAGATTCCTCATTTAATAGATTCCCGGTGCTTCATTTCTGGTTATATAAGAGTTTCCCATTCCTCGATTTTCCATTCCCTGAAGTTACTCGTTATCTCCACGATTTTGTGAAACTGTGTTTATTTTATCTTCATTTTATTCGTTTCTGTCCCTGTTCTAAAACTACACATACAAAAGGCCCTTCTCGAATTTCTCGTCATCATTCGAAATTTATATAACCTGCCGTAGTTGGCAAAAGGTTGCTATCGACTGTTAACATAGCGTACCTCGTTCAAAGTAAGAATTTACTTTTCATTTAGTCTAATACCGTTCCTGTACAAGGTGTAATACTGAACAGGGATGCAAAAACAAAAGCGATTTAATGCAGAATATTTACTTTTATCACGCAGCTGAAGTCGACTCATAAATTAATATATGGACCAAACACAACAGATCCTTCAGTGGCAGCCAATTTGTGCCCTTCGCATAAGTTCTTTCATTGGTTTCATTATTAAGACTTCGGTTTCTTTAAACAAATTATGATCCGGTTAATTTTGCTCGTCCCTTTCTTTACCTAAGTGTAGCCTCAAGGTGATGTTATTCAAACAAATACGTTTTCAAATTTAGCTGAGCCCAGAGAGTGTTTGAATTTAAAAAAAAAAACAGGATAACCACCTTTTGGTTTGGCTCACATCCTTCTCGCAGGATCTTTTCTTTTCCATCGTCTGATAACCAGACGTAACAATTTGAATGCATGTTATTAAATATGCAAGAATGTAACCACTAATAAATGAACGGAAATTGTCTATTCTAAAATGATAAGATAAGATAAAATTTGGCAGCACCATTTAATTGTTTAAAGAGCAGTAACTACAGTAACTATTTACTTTAAAACCCCAAAACCTCAGTACAGCATATCTTGCTCCTTTATCATTACAGGAATAGCGGAGAGAACAGGTTCCTCTGAATGATCAACGCTTATACAAAGTTGGTGATCAAGGTAAGCGCGGGAAGAAATCGGCAGACAAAAAAAATCAAATAATGCGAAAAGGCAGTTGGTAGAGTATTGCATCTACAATAGATGCTCGGATTATGATTTTTAAGCAAATTAAAGTGGATCATTTTGCTAAACGCACGAAAGCAAAAGGGATGTCTTCTCATTTCCTGTTGGTACGCCCACGATTGAAGAGAAAAAAAAAAACATGACAAACAAGTTTCAAAATTTTGCTTTTTCTTTTTAAAGTAATGACAATTTTCGCCCATTTTCAAACAGAAAAAACAGGCGAGTTTGGCTCGTCCGGAAAGTAATTAAAGTTAAGCCAGGCATGTCTCGCGTGAATCATGCTTGATGATTTCTCAGCTCTGAATGATTTATAATGAAACGTGACAGGAACGAAGACAAAAATTGTGAAATTCTCTGTCATTACAATTTAGAAAAGTGGTAAAAATTGGTCGCCGCGAGAGGTCTGCCTGCAGTCCACAAGAGGCTTAATAAAAATGTGTTGAAAACGCTCATGACACAACATACGAACCGGCCACTAAAGCGATAAGCACAAGGATAAGCTTGCGCCGTTTACACAGTGAGACAAGATGAAGAAAATTTGGCATACGCAAGCGTAGTGATAACGTCCGAGAAGATCTAGTAAGATTCAAGATGGTGCGCGAATCGTCGTGCTTGTGCAAACTCACGCCGGTTCCCACTTGTGAAATAAACACAACCGTATGATAATAGCATGCGCGCAAGGAAAGGAAAAAGTTTCCTTTCTTGCGCTTTACGCTTATGTTTATTTCACGTTTATTTCAAACCGGTTCCCACACGTGTTTTTTTAATACTTACGCTTTTACTTGTGCTTATTGCACAAGTGGGAACCGGGCTTAAGCTGTCGCAAATCATGTTGCAAATGAGATGCAGGATTTGTTATCAAACTATTCGGAGTGATCGGGTTTGTTCGGGAATCTACTGCCTGCAAACTGCGTGTACATTTGATGGACAGTTATTCCACTGGGTATTCGCACCTCCCAGCATTTTCCTGTAGATTTGCATTTGTAAGTAACTAACCGCAACCAATTAGAGTCTATTAAGAACCCACATGGGACTTCAAGTGAGGTAAAAGTAATTTATGCCAGAAAGCAAGTATATGTCCTACAAAAAATAGCCATTCTGCGCCATGCTTTGGTCATAAACGCAGTAAAATGGTCAAGGAAACGGTCCAATTACTATATACTATATATATATGTAAATTATATTTTCTCAAATATGGTGCTCCGCGCGTGGGCGCCCCGCTATAAACTTTTTTTACATAAATTTTAAATTTCAAGTACATAAATAAATTACAAATTATTGCAAATTACAAAGTTTCAAAAAAACAAAAAACAAAAGGACCTACAAAGCGGTACGATACACTAATAATCTGATGAACGACTTAACAAAGGCACAAGACCCGAGCACAGAGCCAACTTCCTATTGAATTTTTCTATATCTTTTCTGTTTCCCTTGAATAAGTTATTTCATTGGTTTTAATTTTTTACAGACTCGGACTTGTTTTTCCGAAGTGACTATTTCCGCTAAAATAGGGCCTCCTTTCTATACTTGTCTGCATTATTCAGACTTATACTCTCCCTTTGAGGTTTGCCGAGAGAATATTAATTTTAGACCTGAAGATGGTGTATTTCCCCAAAATGAATTTAAAACCATAATTTGGCTAAACCTTGGCTATACAGAATGAAGGAGTCTTCTTGAGACTATCCAAAACACTAATGCCCCACTGCAGAGCACAGCAACACCATGTTTGGGTAGAAAGTTAATGCCACGAAGCATGATCTAAACAGCTGCATGTTTAATTTTAAAATGGGTAGTAGCCAAAACGCGGGGCCGGGGTCGGGGCCGGAGCCAAGGTCGGGGCCGGAGCCGGGGTCGGGGTCGGGGACGGGTTCGTGGTCAGGGTCGGGGTGTCTTGCCTTTTTTCAATTTTTGTCGTTATTCTCCTGTACTGTTTTTTTCGAATGGAGAATAACGACAAAAATTGAAACAAAAAAATTAGGGAAAAAAATTACACCTCGACCCCGACCCCGTCCCCGACCCGGGCCCCGCGTTTTGGCTACTACCGGGCGATTAAAGTTGGCAAGTTATTGGACTAAATGCGCCTTGAGCTTCGAGAATTAAATGTTGCTACACTTTCAGGAACAGGCTTCGTGGTAGCAAATAAAAGCCCCTGAACAGGTTTCACGAAGGAAAAATAGTTGCAATTACAAGCATCAACGCACTTGGGAGTAAATTTTAATGCCTTCGAAAATGAAAAAACAGTACGTATTGCAAATACTTGATGGGCGATCAGTATCCATTATATGATAAAAGGTGTTTATAAAAACGTTGAAACTGATCTAGATAAAAAACTATTAAAAACTGAATTTTCGACTGCAACTGCGGTCTTCATCAGAGTAACTAAAATATGCTGTTTGAGAGTAATATGCTAAAACTAAAATAAGAAGTTACTTTATCCCCTAGGGCTTCAATAATGTCTTATAGACAGAAGGGAATGGCTTCCGCTCGTTCACCGCATTTTTGTCTATTGTGGAGTGCCATGATCCAAAAAGATTCTTTTGTGCCAATTATTGACATTCTTTTCTAGAATTTCCACATAGCTAGTGTCAATGTCATGGTCAGTGGTTTCGGCGTGATCTTTTATTGCCGACTCTTTGTTATTATTAGTTCCTGGTTTATGCTCCCCGCAACGTGAATTCCATGATCTCTTTGTTTCCCCAATGTATGTGAAATCACACAATCGGCATTCAACCTTGTACACAATGCCTTTTGTTTTCGTTTCTTTTGGGCGATCCTTTGGTTTCCTAAAATAATGGGCGAGTGTTTTTATAGGCTTGAAAGCAGTTTTTATGTTCGCTTTGTTAAGCACATTTCTGACTTGTTCTGAAACGCCCTTTACGTATGGCAAGGTAGCAAAAGTTTTTGGCCGTGTATCTGTATCCTGTATTTGGATTGCAGCCGGTGGTCTGGGGGCCAGACATTTCTCAATGAATTTATCTGTATAACCATTAATTTTTAAGTCATTAATGACTTGTTGTCGTTCTAGAGCTTTTTCTGTGTCATTGGATGTCACTCGCCCATTATTTTAGGAAACCAAAGGATCGCCCAAAAGAAACGAAAACAAAAGGCATTGTGTACAAGGTTAAATGCCGATCGTGTGATTTAGCTGAACCCAGAGAATGTTTGAATTAAAAAAACAGGATAACCACCTTTTGTTTTGGCTCACATCCTCCTCGTAGGATCTTTTCTTTTCCATCGTCTGATAAGCAGACGTAACAATTTGAATGCATGTTATTAAATATGCAAGAATGTAACCACTCATAAATGAACGGAAATTGTCTGGTCTAAAATGATAAAATCTATATTTGAAGATAAACTTTGGCAGCACCATTTAATTGTTTATAGAGCAGTAACTACAGTAACTATTTACTTTAAAGCCCCAAAACCTCAGTACAGCATAGCTTGCTCCTTTATCATTACAGGGATAGCAGAGAGAACAGGTTCCTCTCAATGATCAACGCTTGTACAAAGTTGGTTGAACAAGGTAAGCGCGGGAAGAAATCGGCAGACAAAAAAAATAAAAATAATGCGAAAAGGCAGTTGGTAGAGTATTGCACCTACAATAGATGCCCGGATTATGATTTTTAAGCAAATTAAAGTGGATCATTTTGCTAAACGCACGAAAGCAAAAGGGAAATGTCTTCACAATTCCTGTTGGTACGCCCACGATTGAAGAGAGAAAAAAAACAACATGACAAACAAGTTTCAAAACTTTGCTCAAATCTTTGGTCATAAACGCAGTAAAATGGTCAAGTAAACGGTCCAATTACTATTAATATATATATATATATATATATATATATATATATATATATATATATATATATATATATA
>OX421450.1:15206387-15227622 GCA_949126865.1 Montipora capitata | reverse complement strand
GAGTTAACCTGAGTTGAGCCTGCAATCCATTCGAAAACGAGTTCCTGGTCGGCGGTCAACTTAAACATTAAAAAAACCAGCTGACCTGGGTGAGCTCTAAGCTTGAGCCCGGGATATGGTCAGGTGATACTGGTCAGCAGATACCTTGTTTTGACAGGTGTCAGTTGATCAAAATATGGATTTCCAATATCAAAGATATATGCTGTAAACTAGCACGATACTGGTCACATTGGCATACATGTAGGGGTGGACGTACGTACGTACTGACGGACGGTCGATGACATCATGGCTATAAATCCAAATTTTTTCGCATCGATGGGTTACAATATTTTCTTAACTATGGTGCTCCAGGCCAATTATTAGTAGAGTGATGCCTAAACAAACCAAAATTTGAAAAATGGCCATTTTAGCTTGCTTCAACGACTGTAAAAAGATATAAGCTATATCGTTTTAGTCATACGTATCAGAATGTGATATTTTAGTCTCTGGATTCACTGTCAAACTCTATTTTACTTTTGCTCAATTATTAAATGATAATTATTGCTAATTACAAAATTATTACATTAATATTATTATTAAATGATAATACTACTACTACTATTACTTCTACTACTACTACTACTACTACTACTAATAATAATAATAATAATTATTATTATTATTATTGTTATTGTTGTTGTTGTTGTTTTAATAATAATTACTTTTATTTTTATTGACCATAAACTCTTCAATAAAAAAATTAGTTTTAAAAAGAAAAAAAATAAGTTATCGCATTTAGTATAGCTTACCGTAATTTAAAACAATGCTGTCTTTATGCTCAATCTTCTTTTTTAAAAAAAAAAAAAAGAATAAATATTGTGAATAAATATTACAAAAGTGTTAAAATGCTTATTTTAACAAATTATGCTTATTTTAACACTCTATTATTATTATTATTATTATTATTATTATTATTATTATTATTACTATCTGAAGAAAAAGCATATTGCTCAGTCTGTCATTGCCGAATAAAATCAACGCTATTGGGCGGGCCATAACAAATGACCAAGGGCCAATGTGTTATCTCTTTTTCTTATTGTTCTAAAGCTGTCCCTAGGATACGCGCTGTTCCCAGCAAGGTAATGTTTTGCAAACCACCAATATTTCCAACCATTTTCCAAACTTTTTTGTCCGAGAGCCAACCGCACCATTCACAAGCAGAACCACATTTACTGATCTCATCTGCCAGATTCTACCAATTTTTCTTTTCAGATCCTGATATTTCTCTACTTTTTGAATTTCTTTTTTGCTACATCTAAAATTTGCCGGTACTGCAATATCAATAACTGAACAATTTTTCTCCTTTTTCTCAATTTAACAAGTACAGTGTCAAGTCTTCTTGATTCAATAATGTTGTCACATTGAATGCTGATGTCCCAAAGTAATTTCACATTCTCATTCTCAACTGGTCCTTCAGGGAAGCGTTCATACAATGTGCTACTCCTATCAAGATGAAACTTTCACATAGCTTTCAGTGGACAAACTTTACTACATTATCATGTCGTCTTTTATATTCATGTTGCGCTAGCTTTTAGCACTTACTATGTGCTGGACTGTCTCAACCTTTTCATTATACATCCGACGTAACGGGTTTTCAGCTGTCAAAACCCTATGAAACTTGACGTACTTCGTTCGAATAGCCTGTCCTTGGGCAGCACACAGCAATGCTTCTGTATTGACTTTAAAATCTCCTTGACCTAGCCATATCCTTGTCAAACGTCTCAGGCATTTTCAAGTCTTACAAATTGACCATGCTTTTTCTTTTCGTGCAACTTTCTCTTCACTTCCTATTTTCTAGCGCTCTCAAAGGTGTTTAACAGCATTTTCTGTTTCCAGTGTTCCAGCCATCCTCACACCTTCCATTAGCTTTCCCATGAAACATTTCATGTACCCATTTCCCTTTCACACATTCATATTATTATTATTATTATTATTATTATTATTATTATTATTATTATTATTATTATTATTATTATTATTATTAATTTTGATTATCATTAAATTGATAAATATTAAATATAAATTAATAAATGATATTCCTAATATATTTTTAATTTTTTGACTGATCGTCTTGGAGTTAATTGAGAAGAGGAGGGGCATGGTATTTTGCCCACGTTCGTGGGAAGTCAAGTCAGGGGGTGGGCAGGAAGAGAACCAAGCAAGTAATTGGGGTCACTCGGGGGGCTTTCAAAGAATGAAAGGAAAAAAAATGGAATCGACATAGCCCTCTTCTAAATACTTTATGAACACTTTATTACCAGTTTAAGGTGGCTGTACCAATTTTCGAGAGCCGGACCGCTATTCCCTTTAACTTCCAAGACGTTCATGGCTGCCACACAAGAGTGACCAGGAAAAAGCTTTTAACCTCAAACGTTTATGTTTGAAAGGGCTTGTGCAACGTTTCTATGTCAACAGGGGTGAGTAGATAGAAGGCTTAGTAGTAGTAGTAGTAGTAGTAGTAGTAGTAGTAGTAGTAGTAGTAGTAGTAGTAGTAGTAGTAGTAGTAGTAGTAGTAGTAGTAGTAGTAGTAGTAGTAGTAGTACTAGTAGTAGGAGTAGCCGTTCCGCTAGGCAAGTTTAACAGAGGCTCTGGGGACGAGTTTGTTGCAAGCTCGTGGAAAGAGCGACAATCGAATGCAAGCTCCAGTTTAAAATTATCAAGGTTTCTTCTCCGAGGTGGTGTTAAATGTATGCCCCAGAGACCAAATCCTTTTAAAACGGTTTGTTTTGGTCATTGGTTTTGTGCGTGTGCGGTCACTCCAATTTAGCCGCGCTTTTTTTCCCCTGCGGGACGACAAGGGAACCTGGGTTTAGGGTTGGTTGTTGACTTAACTCACACTGTCAAAAGATGTTCACGAGGTTGATGCCTTAATTAAGCGATCGATATGCGAACGATTAAACTACATGTGTTCCGCGATCTACTAGGTAAATTTGGTTTTCTCCTGGAAAGTAATCCACGTACTAATCTTAAAAAAGCAAGGTGAAGTTGCTCTTCCTTGGCTGCGTTCTCAAGTTCACGATTGTAACATTGTAAGTTGGTCATATATATTCGGCGAAACTTCCAACGTTAAATAAGGTGTACCTTTACCTTTACCTAGGTTTCGCTGGGATTGGGATTAGGCCTAAGCACCTATTATAGGGTATTTTGGTCGAATAACAGTTTGAGGGAGCTAGTTGGCGAAAGGACTTCGTACTTTAATAACCGGATGACACTGATAAGAGTTTAAAGGAGCTGTGTCACGCTATATTGGTCTCGCTTAAGATCAATGCTTGAGATGCCTGAAATTACATCATGGATTAGAAATAACGGTAATCTATAGAGTGTAGAGAAGCGACATGGTTCCAAAAATACATCGTTTATTGTTTTGCTCTCTCTGTCGTATTGAGACGTACAGCTGAGTAGGCTAATACCAAGACCCCCGATTTCCTTTTTTTTTTTTAGAAAAGGGCTCCCTTGTCACCCATATACTCTGTTACTGCACTAAAATCATTGCTACATTTTACTCCCTTATGCCGTTACACATGGCAAGGATGGAAATGTACTGCACTTTGAAAACGTTAAAAGCATCAAAGAGAAGGTCTTGAGTGCAGTGTACATATCTTTTTGAGGACTTTCGGTGAAAATGATCTTGTTCGCTTCCTCAACACCATTCGAACTATGCTGCAAGAAGTAGAAATATAAGTGCCTAACATAAGGCAGGGCCGAGCTGAGAGCGTTGTGAGTTTTATGCAAACCGCATCCTTTGTTCACTGCGACATACGGTGCTACTCATCAATGTCCATTTACAGCCTCCAAATGAACTTCAGGAGCTACAGAAATTACGGAAAACCTCAAAGCTATTTATACATTGCTGTATGAGCTTCCTGTGATGCATGGCTATGCCTTTAGGCCACCAAACGAGCAGCAATCTGGTCCAGGGAGGCCAAGGTACGTGATAACCTCTGAACAGCTTTGGTGCCTACGCCGCGAATTTAATAGCTGGTCCCAGATTGCCAGCGACCTTGTAGTACCAAGACAGGCAACATACAACAGGCGCAGAGAGCTGGCGTTCTCCTTAAACTTGGAGCGGTTTTCAACAATTTAAATAATCATTAGTTGTTGTCCATCAGTAGCATTTTGTGGTTAATGATTCCAAGTTCGAGTGAGGCCTAACACTACTGTGACGTTTTTATGCCCAATTATTCCATCAGAGATCAACCCTAGTATTGGAATTGGGCCCACACAAGGACAGAGAAAAATTAAGATCTCACATACCCACGGCCTGCTCCCGTTCTGGCCTTGTAGCTCAGTCGGTAGAGCGGCGGTGATCTAATCCGAAGGTCGTGGGTTCAAATCCCACCCTGGTCAGAGTTTTCCTCTGTCCTTGTGTGGGCCCAATTCCAATACTAGGGTTGATCTCTGATGGAATAATTGGGCATAAAAACGTCACAGTAGTGTTAGGCCTCACTCGAACTTGGAATCATTATCAACAATTTAAGATAACACTTTGGATGCAATGGTGCAAGAGGAGCTTAATGCCTTCCCACGCACGTATGAAACAAATGTCGGGGCTGGTTTACAGAAACGCGGAGTATATATTCAGCACTGGCCGGTAAGGGAGAATATGATTCACGTTGGTCCCATCAACAGGGCAAACAGGTGGGGATCAAAAATATAACGTCGGCCATACAGTGTTCCACACCCTAATTATTTGTGACATATGGATACTAATATGAAATAGAGGCATTGGCGATTTTATATCCTTCGCTATGTTGATTGTTTTTCCAGAGCCATAGTGTACCTGAGAGTAAACAATAACAACAGGGCAATACCTTGTTTTCAAATGGCAGCATCTGAATGAGGATATCACTCTCGTCTGAGGGTTGATAATGGGGGGAGAAACATATAGCTGTCGGAGAGTTTATAGTATGGTTTCGTAGAGAAAACCACGGAAGTTTTTTGACAGGGCCAAATGTGCGGAACACTCAAATTGAAAGACTCTGGAGGGATGTTGTAGAGTGTGTGGTGTCCGTATTTCATCCATGTCCTTATTTTTGGAGGACTACTTCTTTTAGATACTGACGATGACAAAGACATGTATGCTTTGCACTTAAGACTCTTGGATCGGTTTACAATTAAATTCATTTATCATTCAAAATGAACAGAACAGAACTCTACGTCAGCTTTGGGCCTCTGGGTGACTGCTCGGCGACAAATCTCCCTATGCTGGTGTGAGAGATGTTTTTGACCAAGAAATGCCTTTTGATCCGGACACATATGGTCATGACCCAGATGGGCTTCCTCCAGAACCTGACAATAAAGTATCGGGGATATATATTGCTCCCATCATTTAGTTTTGAATTATACTCTGACAATTGCTCTTCAACAAAATTTTGATCCACTTGATGATGATAAAAACTACGGCATTAGCATTTATTTGCAAGCTAGGGAATTCATAAATCACGTTGTCCAAAATGATAATAATCCCAGTCAGAAGTATACTTTAGGGCTCCCCCTGTTGGCATCAAGGTGTGTTCACTTGTTTGATCGTTTTTCCTTCTCTGCTTGGATTTAATTTCAGCTGTGATTTTCTCATGCTATCTCTTATCATTTATTTGTTGGAGAGTTTGCACTTTGCAATGAGACTGGATCGTTGAACAAAAAATACAGTAGCATTGCCGATGATTTGGTAATTGCTCATCCAAAGAAAAAAAACGGGACAGAATCCAAATTTGGATGCAACACTCTTTCATTATTCGATTCAGCTCAATGGGAATGAATGCCTGACAATTAAGTGTTGCTTTAATCATAAGTTATACCGTTTATCAACTTTGTTTTCATATGACAATAGATCGATTCGGCTAACTTAATGCTGTACCCAATTCAAATCCTTTGGGAGGAGAAATCCATATCATTTAAATGTTAATATCACTTGAATGTGAATGCTACATTATAATGCAAATGCAACGCACAAAGAACCTTAAGGGGGTGGAACTTAACTACAGAAAGACAACTGTTGCTAAGAAGGCTTTTGAGTCAAAGATCTAGAGCCCTAAAAAAAGGTTGCATGGATGGTTCTATGAAGTAACTTTTTCAATGAAAACTGGTATCACTTCAATCAGGATGCTTATGCGCAACTAGTACCAGTCCTCTGTCGTGCGTCGTGGAAAACATGTGAAAACTCTCAGGAAAGGAAAGGAAAGGAAAGGAAAGGAAAGGAAGAGGCGGCTATTTTTTCACCAGACCCATCATTTTTCGTAAACTTAAGAATGGAATTTCTATTTGGACAAAAAATGGAACTCATATTTTGAAAAGCGTGTCAAAGGAGGGCCTTAGAGAACGTTCACAAAACGTGTTTGGGGGGGGGGGGGGGGGTGATGGCAAATTGGGTGGTAAAAGGAAGGTGTTTGAAAAATATAAACACTCTATAGGGGAGGACCTTGAATAATGAAAACAAAAACTGCCATTAGCCAATGCAAACGCAATTTAACAAAATATAATATTCGAGAGTGTAAAATGGTGGTGGCGGTTCTAGTAAGATTTCATGTAGCAATGGTTTTTGTTCTATGAGACTTTAGTTTTGGACCTTCATAGTACTGCAGATATTTTTTCGTCCAAGAAAATAGTTTGTCTTGATGATATATTTTTAGTTTCTTGGTGCTGATTTTTCGTTTGAGACTGGACATCTCGTCCGGTGGTTTCCCATTCTATGCCCGGTAGTTTAATGCCAATATTTGAAGGGTTTGTACTTTTAAAAAAAGAATTTGAGAGAACTCCAGCCTTGCCTGAGAAACTGGTTTTGGAGTTCCAGAAACACTGAGTATTATATTTTAAAATTTCCTGAAGACACCCTTAGGTAGCTCGCGCCTTGTCACGTTCAATGCTTTCAAAAATATGCATGTTAATTTTCAAAACTGTGGAAAACCTTCGTCTCTCCAGTACCGTGAACATGAACTTTGGCCTCACGCTTTTGCATCAATTTAATTCTAGTCCCAACGGATAGGCTTGTCAGTGGTAGAAACGAGTGATGCTGCTTTTAAAGATTTGACTCGGGCCTCGTATCTGCGTGTTAGGTTGTGCCATGTATATATCAGAAAGGTGGCTTCCTAAAGGTTTTGTTTGCCTTGTCTTTTTTCTGCGTTTCTTAGCAGACCGTTATGCTCTTTGGAGGCGTTTTTCTGTTTCGCTTGTTCGGTCAGACTTTTGCATCGTGTATTGGTTTTTGGCCATGAGGTAGAGTGGGGTGCCTCAAATTTTAGGGAGACTAAGAGGGGGTTCCTAAAAATGTTTAATGCAGCAAGTAGGGGTCCTTCAATGTTTTTACAAGGTAGATAATTTCGCATCAGTCCCCCCCAACCAACAAGTTGTTTGTTAACGTTCCCTTATGACGTCATATTTTTTTGAGAAATATGTTCTCGTACTGTTGCGTTAACTCGCTGAGTTTTAAGCATATTCTGTTTTGGTCACCTGATTTACCAAAAATGGCTGTTAGTCGAACCAGACGAAGAAATGTTGAATAGAACACAATCGAAAAATGATTATTTGAAAGGGTCTATAGCAACAGGTTGGTAGTTAAGAGCCACCCACCCCCTCTTAACCCTAAGAGATTTGAATTGGGTACAACATTGATTTAGCCAAATCGGTCTATGTATTGGGAAACTTCTATTCTTTGTTTATCAGTGAAAAGATGCAACCAGGTTTCAGTTATTCAAACGATGGATAGCGCTATCCGCCTGATAAATCACTATCAAGTGCCCCAGTGGATAAGTCGTAACGAAACCACTTACGCTATCCAATGGTTTAATTAATTAAGTTCGATTATCCTTCTTCTTATTTTGGCTGTTCACGGTTTTCTGAGGTTGAAGGTAAAATGCAATTGTTAAGCTTACGCTTAAACGTTTTATACGTATATTTTTATGTTTTTGAAGTTCATCAACTGGATTGTGGATGCAGAGATTTAGAAAAAGACTTAAAAGCTAAGGTGTGCTTTTTTTAAAATACGAGAATAAAGTCAATCATACGTTTATTTATTAAGTGACACAGGTCTTGAGTCGTCATTCGTTTCAGTGGAATATTCAAAATTTACTCTCTTAAATTAAATAGAGGAAGGTTTATCAAGGTGGCCGGTTGATCTTCAACGAAAAGTAGTAGATTACAGTCATCCTCTATCCCAATCCCCCTCGGATCATGGAAATTAACTGAGGCATTACGAAATTTTGGAACCATGGCGAAAGGATTGCCAACTTGGGAAACATTTCGAACTTCGGAACCATTCCAAACCAACGGAACTATTTCGACATTTCGGAAGCATCGCGAAGTTCGGTATTCTTTTACGAATGGTGCGCCACAAAGAAGAAGGCAATGTTCTTTTATGAGCTTATCGTTGCGGTTATGTGACCAAACGTTTTTCAATTCAATTGTGGACATCCAAAATACAGGTATGAAATTTGCAAGAAATCCGCCTAAACAAACAGCATAAGCAATCTCATTTTCTCTGATTTTTCATTTTACTACCAAAGTGATGGTGAACATATAACAAATACAAGGTGTTACAAATGAACCCACTGGGAACTCGGTTCGAATCCCATCTGGGGCTCGGATTTTTTTCCGAGTTCCCAGTGGGTTCACTTGTAACACCTTGTATTTGATATATGTTTCATTTTACTGTTTAAACAATATTTCTCCCATTAACTGGATCAGGTTTTCTGTTAGGAACAGAGGGGAATCTACACATAGTAGAGAGAAACGAAACTAGGGGAGGTTCACACGCTACAGCGCATACACATGATTCCATTGCAACTCATACAACGAGACCATACTACATTTGCTCTATTTCCTGTGTCTTCCTTCCGCAGCATTCACTTACTCATGGTAATTACTAAAATTACAGCTGAATAGATTGCGGTTGGTCTCAAAGACCAACATGTGAAGGATTTCCGAAAAACCGTTCAAACAAATCAAGCTAATAGCTAAGTCTTTATTTACATAGACATCATGTTTTCGTCGCGTAATAATCATCTCAATAACTTAAAGAAGGTTTCATGATTATGCTTTGATCAACAGGAAATTGAATGCTAAGGAAATGGCACTTAGAAAGAGATATATCAAGAAATTTTCAGTTTTCAATTGGCCCTTATCTTTCGCGCTGTATTCATATCATGGAAACTGATTAAATATTTAATTAGGAATAAGATAGATATTAGTCCTCCTTCCTCTCCCCCCCCCCCCCCCCCCCCCCCTTCGAAGTAAGAAATTAAAATAATTATAAAACACATAAAACATAAAAAAAAGAAAAGTACAGGTAGGGAAAACAAAACAAAATCAGCAAAGTATTAAGGCAAAGAGATTTAAGGCCGGAATATACGTAAGGCTTTTTTTTTATACGTAGTTATATATGTATCAAGTAACAAATAAGAAGTAAAACATGAATCATTTTATGATTGTTCCACGTTTTTTTTTTTTTAATATCTCGTCAAGAATGCTGAAAATAGCATTCCCGAGCTTCAAGATTTCAAAATTTTCTGGCGGAGAATTCCCCTAGAACCCACTACAAGTTGGCGTCTCCAGCGCTTGCTTGTTAGCACCTCCAATACAAAATAAGCTCTGCCGTCCCTGTACTTTCTAGTAAAGTGGCGAATAGCAATAGCTAGGAAGTAAAAATAATCGGAAAGTTTCCATCTCTTTTTTTTTCTTCTGGAAGCAGGATGTCCATGGTTGAAAAGAACAAGGAACATACCAAATAATTGGAACATTTTACTGACCAATAACCTCACTGATTCCAAGGTTGTCGTGATGGTGCAGTGGTTAGCACACCCGACTAATAACCAGGGGGATGCCGGTTCGATTCCCACTCATAATATGTTTCTCATTCAAATGGTTCAGTTCTCGAATTCCACACTCAAATCACTTAACGTTTGTAGCAAAGCGTTGTGTATCCTTCGGATCCTATTAGCTTGTAACTACAAAGTTGGATTTCCAGCCTTGTTGGAAGGCTGGAACAGGACTACATCGGATCATCCGAAGAAGATTCACAGGTTACGAGAAATACCAATTTATATTTAGAATGAAGAACTGGAAATCCAACGATGTAGTCACGAGCCAGTACGAAATACTGACTGATCCATTTTGAATGAAAAAACACATATGCCGTGAGTGGGAATCGAACCCCGCGGCTAACAAATCATCTCTCTGATTGCTCTGTTTCCAGCAGGGTTGTCGTGATGGTGCAGTGGCTAGCACACCTGACATATAATCCAGGGAACGCGGGTTCGTTTCCCACTCACGGCTCATATGTTTTTCATTCAAAATGGATCAGTCAGTATTTCGTACTGGCTCGTGAATAGATCGTTGGATTTCCAGTTCTTCATTCTAAATATATATGTATAGTAATTGGAACGTTTCCTGGACCATTTTACTGCGTTTATGACCAAACATTTGAGCAAAATTTTCAAACTTGTTTGTCATGTTTTTTTCTCTCTTCAATCGTGGGCGTGCCAACAGGAATTGTGAAGACATCCCTTTTGCTTTCCTGCGTTTAGCAAAATGATCCACTGCGATTTGCTTAAAAATCATAAGCCGAGCATCTATTGTAGGTGCAATACTCTACCAACTGCCTTTTCGCATTATTTGAAATTTTTTTGTATGTCGATTTCTTCCCGGGCTTACCTTGTTCATCAACTTTGTGTAAGCCTTGATCATTCAGAGGAACTTGTTCTCTCCGCTATGGATGTGAGTCAAAACAAAAGGTGGTTATTCTGTTTTTTTTTTTTAATACAAACACTCTCTGAGTTCAGCTAAATCTGAAAACGTATTTGTTTGAATAACATCAGCTTGAGGCTACACTTAGGTAAAGAAAGGGACGAGCAAAATTAATCGGATCATAATTTGTTTAAACAAACCGAAGTCTTTAATAATCAAACCAATGAAAGAACTTATGCGAAGGGCACAAATTGGCTGCCACTGAAGGATCTGTTGTGTTTGGTCCATATATTAATTTATGAGTCGACTTCAGATGCGTGATAAAAGTAAATATTCTGTATTAAACCGTTTTTGTTTTTCCATCGCTGTTCAGTATTACACCCTGTACAGGAACGGTATTAGACTTAATGAAAAGTAAATTCTTACTTTGAACGAGGTATGCTATGGTAACAGTCGAGAGCGACCTTTTGCCAACTACGGCAGGTTATATAAATTTCGAATGATGACGAGAAATTCGACAAGGGCCTTTTGTATGAATGTGTAGTTTTAGAACAGGGACAGAAACGAATAAAATAAAGATAAAATAAACACAGTTTCAAAAAATCGTGGAGATAACGAGTAACGTCAGGGAATCGAAAATCGAGGAATGGGAAACTCTTATATAACCAGGGATGAAGCACCGGGAATCTAAATGAGGAATCTCTTAAGCGTGGAATCAGCGAAAAATAATAACGATAGAATTCTAAACAAGAATAATGGGAAAAAATGATAAATTAAGAGTGGGACAACAATCACAGGACTTGAGTTTAATAATAGCTTTTACGTGCGTCGAATTCATGAATAGATTATGAAGCAAATTCGAATTCAAGGTTTTTTTTTTTTGTGCGGACGCAATATGTACCTTTTTTTATTTTCGAAGGGATTAAAATTTACTCCCAAGCGCGTTAACGCTTGCAATTGCAACTATTTTTCCTTCGTGAAACCTGTTCAGGGGCTTTTATTTGCTACCACGAAGCCGGTTTCTGAAAGTGTAGCAACATTTAATTCTCGAAACTCAAGGCGCATTTAGTCCAATAACTTGCCCAACTTTAATCGCCCAAACAGAATTGCAAAAAAAAAGGAGAGCGATTCACAACAAGTGACATAACATGCATCGAAGAGAAACCCACAAAATATCATGTCAGTTTACCTTAGGTTATCTTGAAGAGACGAAAAGGCCTTTCAGTTATGATATTATTTAAATATTTCACGACTTGTTCGTAAGAGATCATTGAATGCTTTACGTAGTCACAAAAAGATGGAAAAGAAAAGATTCTACGAGGGTAGTAGCCAAAACGCGGAGCTAGGGCCGAGGTCGGGGTCGGGGTGTCTTTTTTTTTTCCAAATTTTTTGGTTTCAATTTTTGACGTTATTCTCCCGTAATGTTACATTCGAATAGTTGGCATCTTTCCTACATTTATGGTGGAAATTAGTCAAAATAATATGGAACATATGGAAGCTACGAAAGGGACATCTTTGTTTGTTTTTCGAATTAAGAGAATTTCAGACTGAAATTGGAATTTTTGTGGGGAATATACGCTAACCCCTAGAGACACTGAAAACTCGCTGAGTTCCACATTTTAAAACCACATTTTAATGTTTACTTCTTAAAAACCCCCTCTGCAATACAATTAATACGAAATAGAACATAGCCACAGTTCCACTATAGTCGTCAAACAACGTTCTCATTTGCTTGTTTATGCAAAATTGTTTTCAATGTTATCGTGTTTTTTTATCGTGATATTGGATTCGATCCCTTGACGTCCGAATAGAATTGACTAGCAAGTTCCCGTGCGACTCTGGCTTTATTAAAAACCGTTTGTAGTAAATTAAAGACAGACAACAGACACATTGCGTGACGATCATCGTGGAACTGCGATATATATATATATTTTTTTTCTTAGGAAGTAAACATTACAATGCTATTTTAAAGTGTGAAGCTCAACGAGTTTTCAGTGTTTCTGGCAGTTGGCGTATATTTCATAAACACCAATTTCAGCATCGTCGGAAATTAGCTTAATTTTGAAAAACAAACTCCGATTTTCGAAAAAACTAAGTCAGATGCTCGCAAAATCTAACTTCGATTTTAAAACACACAAAAAAACAAAGTTCGATTTCGAGAAAAAAAAACTAATATGTCTCTTAAGAACTTTCACATCTTCGTTAAGTTCCTTTACGTTTTTGACTAATTTCCTAATTTCCATCATAAATAAAGGACATTCTAAAACAACAGTACAGGAGAATAACGACAAAAATTGAAACAACAAAAATGGGAAAAAAAAGGCACCTTCTATGAGGCAGCTGAGCGCCAAAACAAATGACAGCTGTTGTGTTTTGTTCAAACCCTCCCTGGGCTTAATTAATACGCGCTAAATTTGATCAGGTATTTGTTTGAATAACATTGTCTTGCGGCTAGTCTTAGGTAAAGAAAGGGACGTGCAAAATTACTCTGATCATAACTTGTTTAAACAAACCAAAGACCAAGTGGTCATTTTAAAATTAAAGATGCAGCTGCTTAGATCATGCTTCGTGACATTAACTTTCTACCCAAACATGGTGTTGCTGTGCTCTGCAGTGGGACATTAGTGTTTTGGATAGTCTCAAGAAGACTCCTTCATTCTGTATAACCAAAGTTTAGCCAAGTTATGGTTTTAAATTCATTTGGGAAAATACACCATCTTCAGGTCTAAAATTAATATTCTCTCGGCAAACCGCAAAGGGAGAGTATAAGTCTGAATAATGCAGACAAGTATAGAAAGGAGGCCCTATTTTAGCGGAAATAGCCACTTCGGAAAACCAAGTCCGAGTCTGTAAAAAAATAAATCCAATGAGATAACTTATTCAAGGGAAACAGAAAATAGATAGAAAATTTCAATAGGAAGTTGGCTCTGTGCTCGGGTCTTGTGCCTTTGTTAAGTCGTTCATCAGCTTATTAGAGTATCATACCGCCTTGTAGGTCCTTTTTTTTTTTGATTTTTTGAAACTTTGTAATTTGCAATAATTTGTAATTTATTTATGTACTTGAAATTTATAATTTATGTAAAAAAAGTTTCTAGCGGAGTGCCCACGCGCGGAGCACCATAGTTGAGAAAATGTAATTGCCTGAAGATCGCCAACCGGCGTGAAACTCAGAGTAGCAACAGCTGATCTTTGCCTTGTGTGTTTACTTTGTTTTCACACCACACTATAAACTTGTTATATATATATATATATATACCTTATGGTGTGTCCAGGTTTATCCTACGAAGAGTGCTCTACACCCACAAGTGGGGGAGCGTTACAATAGTTCAATGAATGGGACTAGTCGTTTGACATTTGCCTACAGGCCTGTTTCGTGGAGGCTTTAGGCTTCCACTCTTCAGGGCTTTTTAATTAAACTGTGTGTTGCCTGCAGTATTTATAAATGGTCATCTTTCCACATACGTGCGTACAAAAATTCACGAGGTCATTAGTGTAAGTGTCCACAAAGGTCATTAGTGTAAGTGTCCACAAACTCGCTATCACAAGCATTCACAAGATCGCTATCATAAGCATTTACAAGATCGTTCGTGCGTAGCGTAACTTAAATGCTTGTTATCACACTATCCGTTCTTTATAAGAAATTTTCTTGCGTGCCTACATGTGCTAATCAATTCTGTTCTTTTGTTCAGGGATGCAAGATCGCTGTGACAGATAATAAAGAACTTTTCTAGGTTACACAGATTGCATGTTTTTGTTACGTTCGTGTACGCTCTCGCCTTTCCCAGGATCTTCCATGTTATTTGATAGTTAGCTCCTTCTTCCTTTAAATGCCATATGTGTTTACTCAGCTCGGTTTGATTCCGTTGCTTTTCCTTGATAAATGATTGCTTGTGATTTGCGAGTCTGGCCTTGAAAGTGGTGTCAGTGAGCCCTACGTATGTTTGTACGCTTTCGTTGTTGCCCGATGTGATGGTTGCTTGGTAAACGATACCCTTGGCTAGGCACTGATTATCTAAAGGGCACTCTGCCACGTATCCCAGAAAGCACGTATCCCAGAAAGCATAAACCAAAGGCTGTCAGACATATCATCCGATGAGAGGGAATTGAACAGTGCAGCTCCACCATACCAAGCGGCCCTGGAAAAAAGTGGCTACGAGTACAAGCTACACTTCGCCCCGAAAGATCGAAGAAATAAAAGACGGCGAAAACGAACTAGAAACATCATCTGGTTCAACCCTCCATTTGACGCCAGAGTAAAAACCAACCTAGGAAGAGAGTTTCTGAAAATCGTGAGGGAATGTTTCCATAGGCGCCACGTCCTGCACGCCATATTCAATCGCAACACCCTTAAGCTGTCATACAGCTGCATGCCCAACGTGAAATCAATTATTAGCGCGCACAACAAGAATCTGATAAAGCCAAACACAGAAGACCCCAACCAAAACCTGTGCAATTGTAGAAAGAAGGCAGAGTGCCCTTTAGATAATCAGTGCCTAGCCAAGGGTATCGTTTACCAAGCAACCATCACATCGGGCAACAACGAAAGCGTACAAACATACGTAGGGCTCACTGACACCACTTTCAAGGCCAGACTCGCAAATCACAAGCAATCATTTATCAAGGAAAAGCAACGGAATCAAACCGAGCTGAGTAAACACATATGGCATTTAAAGGAAGAAGGAGCTAACTATCAAGTAACATGGAAGATCCTGGGAAAGGCGAGAGCGTACACGAACGTAACAAAAACAAGCAATCTGTGTAACCTAGAAAAGTTCTTTATTATCTGTCACAGCGATCTTGCATCCCTGAACAAAAGAACAGAATTGATTAGCACATGTAGGCACGCAAGAAAATTTCTTATAAAGAACGGATAGTGTGATAACAAGCATTTAAGTTACGCTACGCACGAACGATCTTGTAAATGCTTATGATAGCGATCTTGTGAATGCTTGTGATAGCGAGTTTGTGGACACTTACACTAATGACCTCGTGAATTTTTGTACGCACGTATGTGGAAAGATGACCATTTATAAATACTGCAGGCAACACACAGTTTAATTAAAAAGCCCTGAAGAGTGGAAGCCTAAAGCCTCCACGAAACAGGCCTGTAGGCAAATGTCAAACGACTAGTCCCATTCATTGAACTATATATATATATATATATATATATAGATACGTAGACTTGAACTAGGTCAAAAACATTTATTTGCTACTCCGAGTTTCATGCTTCTCACGAAGCAATCATCAGGCAACTGCCAAAAAGAAGGAATACATGGTGTTTTACAGTGATTTTGAAAATAACGGTAGCAATTCACTATAGGCTGGGGTGCATAGCAACGGTAAAACAATACAAACTGTTTCCAGTGAGCTGCTAAAAATAAGCCTTAAATAATTACGCTATTGAGAAGGAATTTCTTTGCATGTCTGCAACTTGTTACAAGCTCATTTCTGTTGTTAAGGGTCGCCAAATCTGGTCTACAAATTATATAGTATTTCTCCCACAGACATAAATTACACTTCTTCGTTACATTTGAATAGGATCTCGCATGCCTAACAATCCGCCATTTAATGCGATAGTCGACTTTCTTGTCTTTCAAACCCCATACATATTTACTAAGTTCAGTGGAATTTCTGTAGCGTTCATTTCTAAAGGAACATGTGTGGTTTCTATAACGTGATTTGAATGATGTGTCGCAAAGACCGATGTAAGTTTGCTTTGACTGATATGTTGTGACCTCTGCTTGATAGATGGTATTCCGCACGTTGCACTTTCCGTCTAGAGGGCAGGATCTTTTGTCACGGCAGTTGCAAGTGTTGATAGTTTGAGCGGGTGGATTTGATGACTTGTTAATGACGGCTTTATTTTGGTTGGAGATAATTGTTTTTACATTGCTCATGCAGCTATAACTAATTTTGAGAGTGTTCCGGTTGAAAATTCTGTGCAAAGGGTGTGATTTTGGGAAGTGCTTGCCGATTAAGGTGAGGAAACACTTTCCAACTTTTGTTTTGACGTTTTGGCTGTACGGAGGATTGAACCAGGTGATATTTCTAGGCCTATTCTTGCGGTGTTTGGTTTCTGGAGTTGTTTTTCTGTAGGTTAGATTATATATGTAGCCGCTCTTGTTGAGTGCATCTTGGTAGGTTTCTTTCGCTTTATCAAATGATTCTTTGTCGGAAGAAATTTCTGAGAGGCGCTTGCATCTATCAAGCAGAGGTCACAACATCTCAGTCAAAGCAAACTTACATCGGTCTTTGCGACACATCATTCAAATCACGTTATAGAAACCACACATGTTCCTTTAGAAATGAACGCTACAGAAATTCCACTGAACTTAGTAAATATGTATGGGGTTTCAAAGACAAGAAAGTCGACTATCGCATTAAATGGCGGATTGTTAGGCATGCGAGATCCTATTCAAATGTAACGAAGAAGTGTAATTTATGTCTGTGGGAGAAATACTATATAATTTGTAGACCAGATTTGGCGACCCTTAACAACAGAAATGAGCTTGTAACAAGTTGCAGACATGCAAAGAAATTCCTTCTCAATAGCGTAATTATTTAAGGCTTACTTTTAGCAGCTCACTGGAAACAGTTTGTATTGTTTAACCGTTGCTATGCACCCCAGCCTATAGTGAATTGCTACCGTTATTTTCAAAATCACTGTAAGACACCATGTATTCCTTCTTTTTGGCAGTTGCCTGATGATTGCTTCGTGAGAAGCATGAAACTCGGAGTAGCAAATAAATGTTTTTGACCTAGTTCAAGTCTACGTATCTATTCAAAGCTCTGGTAAACCCATTGAGCACTTTTAGCTAATGATCAATTTATCACGTCATTTAATTATATATATATCTAACTGGATTTGTCAAAAGGTGCCTGCAGAAATTGTGAAAACAAGCCAAATTCTGCTACCGTCACAAACTTCAAGAAAAGCTACCCTCCCCACCCCTGTGCTTTGGTCAGACAACCAACAATCACCTACCCACACCACAGTGTGGGTTCACTCTAATTGGTGATCAAAAGCAAACTATCATTGAAGCCTAGACTAGTCCAGGAAAAATTGCCAATGAAGACATGCTACAGTGTAAAGTCTGACTTAACAAGGCCACAAACTCTAACTGCAGTTAAAGTGTCAAAGCAGCAACCCCCCCAGCCCTGTGCTTTTGAAACACAACTCACAGTTAGAACTGTCCCTGGGCTGTTTGGCAAAGCAGGCCTTGACGGCAAGCCCCCTCAATTTTGAGAGGCCACAATGGCTTGAACACGGGCTGTGCCCGTGCTCAAGCGAAAACTCCAGTAGCTACCTTTTAGCAAATTCGCTCAGATATCAAGGGCCAAACGCCTAAAATTCAGTCAAAAATCGGCTGATCACACTCGATTTACTCAGCCTGGCTCACAGAATGCCATTCTGGAGAGAAACGCACAGATAACTATAAATTTCTAACTGGATTTGTCAAAAGGTGCCTGCAGAAATTGTGAAAACAAGCCAAATTCTGCTACCGTCACAAACTTCAAGAAAAGCTACCCTCCCCACCCCTGTGCTTTGGTCAGACAACCAACAATCACCTACCCACACCACAGTGTGGGTTCACTCTGATTGGTGATCAAAAGCAAACTATCATTGAAGCCTAGACTAGTCCAGGAAAAATTGCCAATGAAGACATGCTACAGTGTAAAGTCTGACTTAACAAGGCCACAAACTCTAACTGCAGTTAAAGTGTCAAAGCAGCAACCCCCCCAGCCCTGTGCTTTTGACACACAACTCACAGTTAGAACTGTCCCTGGGCTGTTTGGCAAAGCAGGCCTTGACGGCAAGCCCCCTCAATTTTGAAAGGCCACAATGGCTTGAACACGGGCTGCGCCCGTGCTCAAGCGAAAACTCCAGTAGCTATCTTTTAGCAAATTCGCTCAGATATCAAGGGCCAAACGCCTAAAATTCAGTCAAAAATCGGCTGATCACACTCGATTTACTCAGCCTGGCTCACAGAAAGCCATTCTGGAGAGAAACGCACAGATAACTATAAATTTCTAACTGGATTTGTCAAAAGGTGCCTGCAGAAATTGTGAAAACAAGCCAAATTCTGCTACCGTCACAAACTTCAAGAAAAGCTACCCTCCCCACCCCTGTGCTTTGGTCAGACAACCAACAATCACCTACCCACACCACAGTGTGGGTTCACTCTGATTGGTGATCAAAAGCAAACTATCATTGAAGCCTAGACTAGTCCAGGAAAAATTGCCAATGAAGACATGCTACAGTGTAAAGTCTGACTTAACAAGGCCACAAACTCTAACTGCAGTTAAAGTGTCAAAGCAGCAACCCCCCCAGCCCTGTGCTTTTGACACACAACTCACAGTTAGAACTGTCCCTGGGCTGTTTGGCAAAGCAGGCCTTGACGGCAAGCCCCCTCAATTTTGAGAGGCCACAATGGCTTGAACACGGGCTGTGCCCGTGCTCAAGCGAAAACTCCAGTAGCTACCTTTTAGCAAATTCGCTCAGATATCAAGGGCCAAACGCCTAAAATTCAGTCAAAAATCGGCTGATCACACTCGATTTACTCAGCCTGGCTCACAGAATGCTATTCTGGAGAGAAACGCACAGATAACTATAAATTTCTAACTGGATTTGTCAAAAGGTGCCTGCAGAAATTGTGAAAACAAGCCAAATTCTGCTACCGTCACAAACTTCAAGAAAAGCTACCCTCCCCACCCCTGTGCTTTGGTCAGACAACCAACAATCACCTACCCACACCACAGTGTGGGTTCACTCTAATTGGTGATCAAAAGCAAACTATCATTGAAGCCTAGACTAGTCCAGGAAAAATTGCCAATGAAGACATGCTACAGTGTAAAGTCTGACTTAACAAGGCCACAAACTCTAACTGCAGTTAAAGTGTCAAAGCAGCAACCCCCCCAGCCCTGTGCTTTTGACACACAACTCACAGTTAGAACTGTCCCTGGGCTGTTTGGCAAAGCAGGCCTTGACGGCAAGCCCCCTCAATTTTGAGTGGCCACAATGGCTGGAACACGGGCTGTGCCCGTGCTCAAGCGAAAACTCCAGTAGCTACCTTTTAGCAAATTCGCTCAGATATCAAGGGCCAAACGCCTAAAATTCAGTCAAAAATCGGCTGATCACACTCGATTTACTCAGCCTGGCTCACAGAATGCCATTCTGGAGAGAAACGCACAGATAACTATAAATTTCTAACTGGATTTGTCAAAAGGTGCCTGCAGAAATTGTGAAAACAAGCCAAATTCTGCTACCGTCACAAACTTCAAGAAAAGCTACCCTCCCCACCCCTGTGCTTTGGTCAGACAACCAACAATCACCTACCCACACCACAGTGTGGGTTCACTCTGATTGGTGATCAAAAGCAAACTATCATTGAAGCCTAGACTAGTCCAGGAAAAATTGCCAATGAAGACATGCTACAGTGTAAAGTCTGACTTAACAAGGCCACAAACTCTAACTGCAGTTAAAGTGTCAAAGCAGCAACCCCCCCAGCCCTGTGCTTTTGACACACAACTCACAGTTAGAACTGTCCCTGGGCTGTTTGGCAAAGCAGGCCTTGACGGCAAGCCCCCTCAATTTTGAGAGGCCACAATGGCTTGAACACGGGCTGTGCCCGTGCTCAAGCGAAAACTCCAGTAGCTACCTTTTAGCAAATTCGCTCAGATATCAAGGGCCAAACGCCTAAAATTCAGTCAAAAATCGGCTGATCACACTCGATTTACTCAGCCTGGCTCACAGAATGCCATTCTGGAGAGAAACGCACAGATAACTATAAATTTCTAACTGGATTTGTCAAAAGTGCCTGCAGAAATTGTGAAAACAAGCCAAATTCTGCTACCGTCACAAATTTCAAGAAAAGCTACCCTCCCCACCCCTGTGCTTTGGTCAGACAACCAACAATCACCTACCCACACCACAGTGTGGGTTCACTCTAATTGGTGATCAAAAGCAAACTATCATTGAAGCCTAGACTAGTCCAGGAAAAATTGCCAATGAAGACATGCTACAGTGTAAAGTCTGACTTAACAAGGCCACAAACTCTAACTGCAGTTAAAGTGTCAAAGCAGCAACCCCCCCAGCCCTGTGCTTTTGACACACAACTCACAGTTAGAACTGTCGCTGGGCTGTTTGGCAAAGCAGGCCTTGACGGCAAGCCCCCTCAATTTTGAGAGGCCACAATGGCTTGAACACGGGCTGTGCCCGTGCTCAAGCGAAAACTCCAGTAGCTACCTTTTAGCAAATTCGCTCAGATATCAAGGGCCAAACGCCTAAAATTCAGTCAAAAATCGGCTGATCACACTCGATTTACTCAGCCTGGCTCACAGAATGCCATTCTGGAGAGAAACGCACAGATAACTATAAATTTCTAACTGGATTTGTCAAAAGGTGCCTGCAGAAATTGTGAAAACAAGCCAAATTCTGCTACCGTCACAAATTTCAAGAAAAGCTACCCTCCCCACCCCTGTGCTTTGGTCAGACAACCAACAATCACCTACCCACACC
>OX421450.1:15193887-15196387 GCA_949126865.1 Montipora capitata | reverse complement strand
GAGTTCCTGACAGCATTTTTAATTTCCGAATGGTCACCTTGCGTGACACCATGATATAAAGTTATTTGGTTGAAAATGCCTATGAATCTCGAGAGTCTGAGCGTTTCATGTACATTAGGTCATACACATGTATTTTGTCTCATGAGCGAAAAGTAAGCGCTTTTATCGCTAAATGAATTCCAGATATTCATGTGGATTTCTGGCCGCCATATTACCAACGTGGCGGCTCGGTACAAAACTCAATAAAGTTGCGTGAAACGCTTCGACAAATAACTCAGAAACGATGTACTGCACACACCTGAGAATTGGTGAAGTACTTTATAAATGTGTTTCCTACAACATTCCAAGTTTTTGGCGTATTTCATCGAACGGTTTCGATTTTTTTTTTGTTGCGTGACAGTGGGAACGATCTATTGAACTGGCCCCTTGGTGCGCGCTCTGTTAAAGGTCCAAACGTGGCTTGGTCTTGAAAGATATTTTGGGAAAGTAAGACAAACCGACAAAAAGCGAACTGTCGGTCATTATGCCGAAGTTAAATTAAAATCGACAAAATCTAGACTTTGACTTGACATTATGATCACTTAAATCATTGAAAGAAAGAGATGCTTTGATTTTGCAGTTATTTTTCCTACGAAGGGGCTATATGACTTTGCTGTTATTTTACCATTACTAATGCTCCTAAAGGTCCCGCTTTCAATCGATTTCTTTAAAGTCTTCCAAGTTTTTTTTCCGAGTCTTTGTTAAAAGTTCGCGCACACAAACACCTCAAATGGCCGGATGATTGTGTTGCGTGATTCAGTCATCCAATTGAGAAAAAGGTATTTTGATATTCTTTTCATTAAAATAAACTGAGCCACGTTGAAACAGAATTGTCTTCATTGGACACTTTTTTCAGTCTATTGTTATCTAGGCAATTAAAAGCACGCATCCGAAAGTCAGAGAATTTGCAGAATTTTGTAATTAAGAATGTTCCACAATGCCAGGTCTCTTGTTTCCGCTGTTCTTTCGGAGCAGAAACAACCGCCATCGCTTTGGCAAAGCATATTAATTTTCTTTCTTATCTTCTACTTTTTTCTTGGGGTAAATTTTGTGAGCTTCATTCGTGGAAACTGAGTTTGTGGTTATTTTGTCGAGGCAACTTGTAATGTCTCGTGTAACCATGAACTTGTTGATTTCAGTGATGTTTACATGTTTATGCGAATTTATTGCGCGGCCGCGCTTTGTTTCCTCACAGTTATAGGGTCCAAAAATTCAAGGAAAACGATAAACTCAGTCTTTCTATGGAATAGTCCCTTATCAAACTGTTTAATTTAAATGTATTAATTTATTTGCCAGTTTTTGGTTTTTGATTTCAACTTTAATTAGCATTTGATTCTTTACTGTAGATCTACACTGGCCGCTATAGAAATCCACGGCAAAGACAAGATCCAGTGGAAGTGACTGACAACTTTCTTGAAAACTTGCATCCTGGTTGTTTTGTGGCTGTATTTTTGGAAAATTATGATAAGATGCCAGTACTTGGAAAAGTATTATCTGTTGGGGAAATACATTTTCAGATTCATTACTGGAAAGGGTCATATGGTGGAAAATGGTCACCCCAACATCTTCCGCGAAGGAGAACAGAGCCTTGGCTTGAGGACTTGCCGAAATCGTGTATTGTTTGCTGTGATTTTCACCTAACAGAAGATAGCAGACTAATGCCATCTACTAAAACATTTCTTAAAAATATGTATGCTGCTCTTAGAGAGTGCGTGTAACCAGGATTTGGATTTAATTTTTGAAAACCCAGTGAATTAATTAACCTTTTGACGTAGAAACCGGCCAAAACCGGCCAGACTTGTATTTTACTCTGTCCAGACGATTTTAATCATCAATGGGTTAAAAAGTTCCACTAACCACCTTAGTCATTGCATTTGTATGTAGTACAAAACGGAATTATCAAAACACTTTGCCTTTTGAAATGAAATACAATTTGCCTCCATGAGAGAGTTTCTGCTATTTTCTGTAAACTGTATATACATATGAATTAAAAGTTATTATTTAGTAGACAAATAGTGGTTTGTACACCAAAGCTGTTCTTTCATAGTGGGGGTCAGGGGGTTGACTTACTCTCCGCACATGTAGTTAGTTTGCGGCACCAGTCAGAGATGGCCTCAGAATTTCTGCGGCACCAGTCAGAGATGGCCTCAGAATGTATGCAGCACCAGTCAAGGATGGCCGCAGTATTTCTACGGCACCAGTTAAGGATGGCCTCAGAATTTGTTAGCCGCAGAATTTCTGCGGCACCAGTTAGAGATGGCTGCCGAATTTTTGCGGCGCCAGTCAAGGATGGCCGCAGTATTTCTGCGGCACCAGTTAAAGATGGCCTCAGAATTTCTGCAGCACCAGTCAGAGATGGCCTCAGAATTTCAGTGGCACCAGTCAGAGATGGCCTCAGAATTTTATAGCCGCAGAATTTCTGCGGCACCAGTCAGAGATGGCTGCCGAATTTTTGCGGTGC
>OX421450.1:15186387-15188887 GCA_949126865.1 Montipora capitata | reverse complement strand
GAGCGACATAAGCATCGTCATAGCGTATAATACTGTTACTATGGCAACTCCAGTGTTACTTGATTCGGACATGATCAGTTTGATTTATACCTGTAAAATGTTATTAAATTGATCAGTTTTTGCTAGTTATCTCTTTAATAGCATAGTGTCTTGGATCCTATTCCTGTTCTGATGTCTCCTAAAGGGGCCAAGAATGTTTTCCCAGAGTTTAAGAAATCAGGTGAGGTATTTCTTCTTTCCCATACTTCGTCAGGCACTGCCTGATTTCTTTAGGGAAATAAAGCACTTTAAGGTGATTCCTTAGTATTGCACTGCGCATCCTGTACTGCGTAAATGGTGAGTAAATATTTGTAAATTGGTCCAATTTGCAACATTGTAAATATGGCGTAAGTCGATCATACACACTAAAACAGTTCTCAAAACATGTGATAGAAGTTGTGAATGACCCATAACTCTTTGCGAATAAGCGCGCTTTCCGAGAACATGGCCAATTTTATTGTTTCGATCTACGATAATCGAGATAGATAGGTGTGGTGGTGTTTTACTCCTAAACGAGCACAGTGACCTGTATTTTTTATTGCATTATATTGGTGTAAAAAATATCTCTTTTAAATTATTTTATATAATATATATATAAATCTTGAGTATAGTCTATCCTTGCGGTAGAGTGCTTGATGCGTTTAGCAGAGCGTAGTATAACTGAAAGTTGAACTAATCAATAAGTCAAAGTCTGTCTGGTGATTGCTTAAGCGTGAAACTCAGAGTCACAGAAAAAGTGATGTCTTATTGATTAGTTCAACCTTGAGATATATAGCTCTTTGGCATTACAAAGCTTATAAGCTTTTGCTTTCATGTCCAAATTAAGCACTCTACCAGGATGAGTCATTGCCGCTAGAAATTGCGCATGCTCACTAGCTCGCCAGTTCCAGCACTCTGGCATGGCTTATATGTATCACATGTGTGGGATATTTGGGGTGGATTTTTAAGCTTAACCACTATCCTAGACGTCAGTACTACATTGATGAGGCCTTGAAGGCCGAAACAGCACTGTCTGCATTTAGTTATATACAAATATATATATTTTTAATGGCAATCCAACGATGTAGTCGCAAGCTAGTAGGATCCGAAGGATACACAACGCTTTGCTATTCAAATGTTAAGTGGTGAGTGTGCAAATAGCGACAGCAAACTACTAAATGATCCATTTTGAATGAAAAACATGTTATACTGTGAGTGGGAATCGAACCCGCGCCCCCCTGGTTACTAGTCGGGTGTGCTAACCACTGCACCATCACAACAACCCTGCTGGCAAGAGGGTCATCAGTGAAGTTACTGGTTAGCCACGGGGTTCCCCGGTGTTTAAAATTCAGGAACAGGACGTACATCGGATCATCCGAGCTAACTAATAACTTCACTAATGGCCCTGTTGCCAGCAGGGTTGTCGTGATGATGCAGTGGTTAAGACACCCGACTAGTAACCAGGGGGACGCGGGTTCTATTCCCACTCGCAGCGTTTTTTTTTCTTTTTTCTTTTTTTTTTTCTTTAACAGGGGTTTATTCAATAACAGTTATCTGCTCTCTTTTTGGACATAAAGAAATGGTTGATTTGTTTGTTTGTTTTGCTCTAAAATGCCAGCGAATGTTTTTTTTTACTCCGTTTGCCCAACTGTTTTTCGATGTGCCTCGACAGTGACACGAAAATTTTGCCCTTGTGTTATAAACACGTAATCCCAATGAGTTTACGTCAATTTAAGGACAAATCACTAGCTTGTGTTTTTAGAAGTTTGTTTGAAGCAGGTACAGGTAAGTTAATTCTGAGTTTCTTATAGTTGCTGTATTTTGCCGATTCTTGTTCCAAGCCAAGCTAGCGTGTTTCAATGAAATACATCAAAATTTAAATGCTCTCGTTCTCAGAGATAAAGTGGAATAAAGTACATTAATAAAACTCCTTTTGGACCTTGAACTGACAAAGTCTCCGAACGACCTGTCAAATCACGAGCTTATACGTCTTTGATTTCTAATTTTAGCGTGATTCGTATTCGCTGGCTTTTCCAGCTTTTGACAATTTTCCTATTTCGTCATCTTGCTGATAACTTGCTTGTTTTCTTTTAAAACTCATGCGATTGAAGAAAAATTCATTGCCTAACTGGTGAATTGCACAGTAAATTTCACTTAAGTTGATTCCCTGGTTTTGCATTGCGCAACCCTGCTGCGCATAATTTCTTGCGTCATTTTCGCGCAAAAGAACCGACAGCCGACAAAAGAACACATGCCCGCTCGACGGAAACTGCCTGCAATCATCAGTGATCTACCAAGCCACCGTTACACGCAAACACAGAAACACGACAGAAACGTACATTGGACTCACAGAGAGCGACTTCAAAACAAGATACGGAAACCACACCGCATCATTCCGCCACGCTAAACACAGAAACTCCACCGAACTCAGCAAGCATATCTGGACCCTCAAAGACAAAAAACATCGAACACTTTATTTCCT
>OX421450.1:15156387-15173887 GCA_949126865.1 Montipora capitata | reverse complement strand
TTTTCTGTTTCCAGTGTTCCAGCCATCCTCACACCTTCCATTAGCTTTCCCATGAAACATTTTATGTACACATTTCCCTTTCACACATTCACATTATAATTATTATTATTATTATTAGTTTTATTATTATGATTATTATTGTTATTATTATTATTATTATTATTATTATTATTATTATTATCATTAAATTGATAAATATTAAATATAAATTAATAAATGATATTCCTAATATTTTTTTTAATTTTGCGACTGATCGTCTTGGAGTTAATAGAGAAGAGGAGGGGCATGGTATTTTGCCCACGTTCGTGGGAAGTCAAGTCAGGGGGTGGGGCAGGAAGAGAACCAAGGAAGTAATTGGGGTCACTCGGGGGGCTTTCAAAGAATGAAAGGAAAACAATGGAATCGACATAGCCCTCTTCTAAATACTTTTTGAACACTTTATTAGCAGTTTAAGGTGGCTGTACCAGTTTTCGAGAGCCGGATCGCTATTCCCTTTAACTTCCAAGACGTTCATGGCTGCCACCCAAGAGTGACCAGGAAAAAGCTTTTAATCTCAAACGTTTATATTTGAAAGGGGTTGTGCAACGTTTCCATGTCAACAGGGGTGAGTAGATAAAAGCGTGCTTCTAGTCAATCTGTATAACATCGTTTGTTTCTTTCGTTCTCTGCCTATGATGAGTTTAGAAAAAGAAAAAGTAGCTGACGTCAACACATCTTTAGTAGTAGTAGTAAAGTAGTAGTAGTAGTAGTAGTAGTAGTAGTAGTAGTAGTAGTAGTAGTAGTAGTAGTAGTAGTAGTAGTAGTAGTAGTACTAGTAGTAGTACTAGTAGTAGTAGCCGCATTAGAGCCTCCTGCGGCCGTTCCGCTGGGCAAGGGTAACAGAGGCCCTGCGGACGAGTTTGTTGCAGCTCGTGGAAAGAGCGACAATCGAATGCAACCTCCAGTTTAAAAGGTTTCTTCTCCGCGGTGGTGTTAGATGTATGCCCCAGACACCGAATACTTAACGATTTGTTTTGGTCATTGGTTTTGTGCGGGTGCGGTCACTCCAATTTCCCCGCGCTTTTTCTCACTTGCAGGACGATACGGGAACCTGGGTTCAGGGTTGGTTGTTGACTTAACTCACATTGTTAAGAGATGTTCACGAGGTTGATGCCTTAATTAAGCGATCGATATGCGAACGATTAAACTACATGTGTTCCGCGATCTAGGTAAATTTGGTTTTCTCCGGGAAAGTAATCCACGTACTAATCTTAAAAAGGCAAGGTGAAGTTGCCCTTCCTTGGCTGCGTTCTCATGTTCACGATTGTAACATGGTAAGTTGGTTATATATATTCGGTGAAACTTCCAACGTTAAATAAGGTGTAGCTTTACCTTTCCCTAGGTTTCGCTGGGATTGAGATTAGGCCTAAGCACCTATTATAGGGTATTTTGGTCGAATAACAGTTTGAGGGAGCTAGTTGGCGAAAGGATTTCGACTTCAATAACCGGATGACACTGATAAGAGTTTAAAGGAACTGTGTCACGCTATATTGGTCTCGCTTAAGATCAATGCTTGAGATGCCTGAAATTACATCATGGATTAGAAATAGGGCTGATAATGGGGGGAAAAACATATAGCTGTCGGAGAGTTTATGGTATGGTTTCGTAGAGAAAACCACGGAAGTTTTTTGACTGGGCCAAATGTGCGGAACACTCAAATTGAAAGACTCTGGAGGGATGTTGTAGAGTGTGTGGTGTCCGTATTTCATCCATGTTCTTATTTTTGGAGGATTACTTGTTTTAGATACTGGGAATGACAAAGACATGTATGCTTTGCACTTAAGACTCTTGGATCGGTTTACAATGAAATTCATTTATCATTCAAAATGAACAGAACAAAACTCTATGTCAGCTTTGGGCCTCTGGGTGTCTGCTCGGCTACAAATCTCCCGATGCTGGTGTGAGAGATGGTTTTGACCAAGAAATGCCTTTTGATCCGGACACATATGGTCATGACCCAGATGGGCTTCCTCCAGATCCTGACAATAAAGTATAGGAGATACATATTGCTCCCATCATTTAGTTTTGAATTATACTCTGAAAATTGCTCTTCAACAAACTTTTGACCCCCTTAGTGATGATAAAAACTACGGCATTAGCATTTATTTGCAAGCCAGGGAATTCATAAATCACGTTGTCCAAAATGACAATAATCCCAGTCAGCAGTAGAGCACAGACAATATTACTTTAGTGCTCCCCCTGTTGGCATCGAGGTGTGTTCACTTGTTGGATCATTTTTCCTTCTTTGCTTGTGATGACAAATTGGGGGTCTCCCAAAAAATAGAGTTAAAAGGAAGGTGTTTGAAAAATATACACACTCTATGGGGGAGGGGGGGGGGGGGCGGGGGGGGTCCTTGGATAATGAAAACAAAAACTGCCATTAGCCAATGCAAACGCAATGAAAATGTGGAAAACCTTCGCCTCTCCCGTACTGTGAACATGAACTTTTGGGACGTCTTTTGGCCTCACGCTTTTGCATCAATTTAATTCTAGTCCCAATTGCAACGGATAGGCTTGTCAGTGGTACAAACGAGTGATGCTGCTTTTAAAGCTTTGACTCGGGCCTGGGATCTGCCTGTTAGGTTGTGCCATGTATCAGATAGATGGCTTTCTAAAGGTTTTGTCTGCCTTGTCTTTTTTCTGCGTTTCTTAGCAGACCGTTATGCTCTTTGGAGGCGTTTTTCTGTTTCGCTTGTTCGGTCAGACTTTTGCATCGTGTATTGGGTTTTGGCCATGGGTAGGTTGGGGTGCTTCAAATTTTAGGGGGACTAAGAGGGGGTTCTGAAAAATGCTTAATGCAGCAAGTAGGGTTCCTTTAATGTTCAATGTTTTTGCAACAAGTTGTTTGTTAACGTTCCCTTATGACGTCAAATTTTTTTTGAGAATTATATATTTTTGAAAACACATGCTACATATTTTGTATTAGAATGTTCTCGTACTGTTGCGTTAACTCGCTGAGTTTTAGGCCTATTCTGTTTTGGTCACGTGATTTACCAAAAATGGTTGCGAGTCGAACCAGACGAAGAAATGTTGAATAGAACACAATCGAAAAATGATTATTTAAAAGGGTCTATAGCAACAGTTTGGTAGTAAAGAGCCACCCAACCCCTCTTAACCTTAAGTGATTTGAATTGGGTAAAACATTGATTTAGCCAAATCGGTCTATGTATTGGAAAACTGCTATTCTTTGTTTATCAGTGAAAGGGTGCAACCAGGTTCCAGTTGTTCAAACGATGGATAGCGCTATCCGCCTGATAAATTACTCTCAAGTGGATAAGTCGTAACGAAACCACTTGCGCTATCCAATGGTTTAATTAATTAATTTCGATTATCCTTCTTCTTATTTTGGCTGTTCACGGTTTTCTGAGGTTGAAGGTAAAATGCAATTGTTTTATACGTTTTGAAGTTCATGAACTGGATTGTGGATGCAGAGATTTAGAAAAAGACTAGAAAGCTAAGGTGTGTTTTTTTTTAATACGAGAATAAAGTCAAATCATACGTTTATTTGTTAAGTGACACAGGTCTGGAGTCGTCATTCGTTTCAGTGGAATATTCAAATTATACTCTCTTAAATTAAATAGGGGAAGGTTTATCAAGGTGGCTGGTTGATCTTCAACGAAAAGTAGTAGATTACAGTCATCCTCTATCTTAATCCCCCTCGGATCATGGAAATTAACTGAGCCATTACGAAATTTTGGAACCATGGCGAAAGGATTGCCAACTTGGGAAACATTTCGAACTTCGGAACCATTCCAAACCAACGGAACTATTTCAACATTTCGGAAGCATTGCGAAGTTCGGTATTCTTTCACGAATGGTGCGCCACAAAGAAGAAGGCAATGTTCTTTTATGAGCTTATCGTTGCGGTTATGTGACCAAACGTTTCCAATTCAATTGTGGACATCCAAAATGCAGGTATGAAATTTGCAAGAAATCCGCCTAAACAAACAGCATAAGCAATCTCTTTTTCTCTGATTTTTAATTTTACTGTTTAACAAATATTTCTTCGATTAACTGGATCAGGTTTTCTGTTAGGAACAGAGGGGGATCTACACATAGTAGAGAGAAACGAACCTAGGGGAGGTTCACACGCTACAGCGCATACACATGATTCCATTGCAACTCATACAACGAGAAAATACTACATTTGCTCTATTTCCTGTGTCTTTCTTCCGCAGCATTTACTTACTCATGGTAATTACTAATTACTAGAATTAAACTAAATAGATTGCGGTTGGTCACAAAGACCAACATGTGAAGGATTTCCGAGAAACCGTTCAAACAAATCAAGCTAATAGCTAACTCTTTATTTACATAGATATCATGTGTTCGTCGCGTAATAATCATCTCAATAACTTGAAATTAAAGAAGGTTTCATGATTATGCTTTGATCATCAGGAAATTGAATGCTAAGGAAATGGCATTTAGAAAGAGATATATCAAGAAATTTTCAGTTTTCAATTAGCCCTTATCTTTCGCGCTGTATTCATATCATGAAAACTGATTAAATATTTAATTAGGAACCAGATAGATATTATAAGTTTTTTTTTCAGTTTAATTAAATTGTCTGGGACAACTATTTTTTTTCCTGATTATGTCTCAAATGTGCATTATTGAAAGGGCCAAGAGTGTATAGAAGCTTTAGTCCTCCCCCCCCCCCCCCCCCCCCCCCCACCTTCCCCCATAATTTCAAGCAAAAAATACAAATTTCGAAATAACAAATTAAAATAACTAAAAAACACATAAAGCATAAAAAAAAGAAAAGTAAAGGAAGAGAAAACAAAACAAAATCAGCAAAGCATTAAGACAAAGAGATTTAAGGCCGGAATATACATAAGGCTGGAATGTACGTTGTTACATATGTGTCAAGTAACAAATAAGTTGTAAAACATCTGTCATTTTATGGTTGATCCTAGTTATTTTTTTTGATATCTCGTCAAGAATGCTGAAAATAGCATTCCCGAGCTTCAAGATTTCAAAATTTTCTGGCGGAGAATTCCCCCGGAACCCCCTACAAGTTAGCGTCTCCAGCGCTTGCTTGTTAGCCCCTCCAATACAAAAGAAGCTCCGCCGGCCCTGTACCTTCTAGTAAAGTGGCGAAAAGCAATAGGTAGGAAGTAAAAATAATCGGAAAGTTTCCATCCCTTTTTTTTCTTCTGGAAGCAGGATGTCCATGGTTGAAAAGAACAAGGACCATAACAAATAATTGGAACATTTTGCTGACCAATAACCTCACTGATAGCTCTGTTGCCAGCAAGGTTGTCGCGATGGTGCAGTGGTTAGCACACCCGACTAATAACCAGGGGAATGCGGGTTCGATTCCCACTCACGGCATAATATGTTGCTGATTCAAATGGTTCAGTTCGCTATTTTAAATCACTTAACATTTGTAGCAAACCGTCGTGTATCCTTCGGATCCTATTAGCTTGTGACTACATCGTTGGATTTCCAGCCTTGTTAACTCAACATATATACATTTTACTGCGTTTATGACCAAAGATTTGAGCAAAGTTTTGAAACTTGTTTGTCATGTTTTTTTTCTCTCTTCAATCGTGGGCGTACCAACAGGAATTGTGAAGACATTTCCCTTTTGCTTTTGCTTTTGCTTTTAATTTGCTTAAAAATCATAATCCGGGCATCTATTGTAGGTGCAATACTCTACCAACTGCCTTTTCGCATTATTTTTATTTTTTTTGTCTGCCGATTTCTTCCCGCGCTTACCTTGTTTATCAACTTTGTATAAGCGTTGATCATTCAGAGGAACCTGTTCTCTCCGCTATCCCTGTAATGTTAAAGGAGCAAGCTATGCTGTACTGAGGTTTTGGGATTTTGAAGTAAATAGTTACTGTAGTTACTGCTCTATAAACAATTAAATGGTGCTGCCAAATTTTATCTTATCTTATCATTTTAGACCAGACAAATTCCGTTCATTTATGAGTGGTTACATTCTTGCATATTTAATAACATGCATTCAAATTGTTACGTCTGCTTATCAGACGATGGAAAAGAAAAGATCCTACGAGGAGGATGTGAGCCAAAACAAAAGGTGGTTATCCTGTTTTTTAATTCAAACATTCTCTGGGTTCAGCTAAATTTGAAAACGTATTTGTTTGAATAACATCAGCTTGAGGCTACACTTAAATAGAGAAAGGGACGAGCAAAATTAACCGGATCATAATTTGTTTAAAGAAACCGAAGTCTTAGTAATGAAACCAATGAAAGAACTTATACGAAGGGCACAAATTGGCTGCCACTGAAGGATCTGTTGTGTTCGGTCCATATATTAATTTATGAGTCGACTTCAGCTGCGTGATAAAAGTAAATATTCTGCATTAAATCGTTTTTGTTTTTCCATCGCTGTTCAGTATTACACCTTGTACAGGAACGGTATTAGACTAAATGAAAATAAATTCTTACTTGGAACGAGGTATACTATCGTAACAGTCGATAGCGACCTTTTGCTAACTACGGCAGGTTATATAAATTTCGAATGATGACGAGAAATTCGAGAAGGGCCTTTTGTGTGAATGTGTAGTTTTAGAACAGGGACAGAAACGAATAAAATGAAGATAAAATAAACACAGTTTCACAAAATCGTGGAGATAACGAGTAACGTCAGGGAATCGAAAATCGAGGAATGGGAAACTCTTATATAACCAGGGATGAAGCACCGGGAATCTAAATGAGGAATCTCCTAAGAGTGGAATCAGCGAAAAATAATAACGATAGAATTCTTAACAAGAATAATGGAAAAAAAAATGATAAATTAAGAGTGGGACAACAATCACAGGACTTGAGGTTTAATAATAGCTTTTACGTGCGTCGAATTCATGAATAGATTATGAAGCAAATTCGAATTCAAGGTTTTTTTTTGGCGGACGCCATACGTACTTTTTTTAATTTTCGAAGGCATTAAAATTTACTCCCAAGCGCGTTGACGCTTGTAATTGCAACTATTTTTCCTTCGTGAAACCTGTTCAGGGGCTTTTATTTGCTACCACGAAGCCTGTTCCTGAAAGTGTAGCAACATTTAATTCTCGAAGCTCAAGGCGTATTTAGTCCAATAACTTGCCCAACTTTAATCACTCAAACAGAATTGCAAAAACAAGGAGAGCGATTCACAACATGACATAACATGCATCGAAGACAAACCCTCAAATTATCATGTCAGTCTACCTTAGGTTATCTTGAAGAGAAGAAAAGGCCTTTCAGTTATGATATTATTTAAACATTTCATGACCTGTACGTAAGAAATCATTGAATGCTTTACCTAGTCACAAGAAGATGGGAAAGAAAAGATTATTCTCCCGTAATGTTATAATGTTATATACAAGAAGATGGAAAAGAAAAGATTCTACGAGGGTAGTAGCCAAAACGCGGGGCCGGGGCCGGGGTCCGAGTCGGGGTGTCTTTTTTTTTTCCAAATTTTTTGGTTTCAATTTTTGTCGTTATTCTCCCGTAATGTTATATTCGAATGGTTGGCATCTTTCCTTCATTTTTGGTGGAAATTAGTCAAAAAAAATATGGAACATATGGAAGCTACGAAAGGGACATCTTTGTTTGTTTTTTGGAATTAAGAGAATTTCAGACTGAAATTGGAGTTTTTGTGGGGAATATACGCTAACTCCTAGAGACACTGAAGACTCGCTGAGCTCCACATTTTAATGTTTACTTCTTAAAAACCTCCTCCGCAATACAATTAATATGAAATAGAACATAGCCACAGTTCCACGATAGTCGTCAAACAACGTTCTCATTTGCTTGTTTTTGCAAAATTGTTTTCAATGTTGTCGTGTTTTTTATCGTGATATACACCGAATTCATAAATGGCGGCCAAGCTGGGTCGAGTTAGCGGCCAAACATGACACCGAGGCGTTTTAGGATAAACATGCAGTATTTTTGAGGAGGGAAGGAAAAAATGAACGATCGAGGTGCGGAAAATTACATTCCTGGTTCTTCTTTAAGTGCCAGAAGGTCATCGCTACGGTTGTGGCTGAAATGTTGGAGCGATTATGCTTAAAGATCAAACTGTAAAGAGGTAAATTTTAACCTTTAGTAAGCTTACATCGTTCGATTAGGCTTAGGCTTATGGCATAATGGTGTAAAATCAAGTCATCTGTTTGAAGAAATTAAAAAGAGCTCTTGTTTTTCTTTTTGTTGATATTGCTTTTTTAAGAGTCGAAGAATACATTATTCAAGAAAAAGACAGTTTTCTTATTAATCCGGATCCGGATTCGTTGTACAAAAAGTGAAACTTTGTCAAGGAGGGTGCGATTTGTGCTGTTGTTGATTCAAACTCTGGTGAGATTTCTTATACAAAACTGAGGCAAAATTTTCCGAAAGGTAAAAGTATTAGGTGCTCTCTGGTGGAGAAAATACCGCTTTTTACTAGGCAGAAATGAAGAAGTTTAATAGGGAAAGCGGCTGGAAAGCACCATTTTGTCCCAACCAGCTGGCAGAAGGGGAAACCTCTTGAAGATCTATGTGTTGGTATTATTTACAAAGCTGGTAGTACCTTGAATATTTTTAAATGTTTATATTATAGTTTAATTTATTCACATCTGTCGTATTGTACTGTCTCATGGGGACGTACCTACCTTACTAAATTAAACTGTTTACTACTGCTACAGAAAAGAGTACTAAGGATTATAACACAATAAGGCTGGCGAGATCATAGCAGACCCCTGTTTACTAGATTAGGTATATTGAACGTATTTCAAATTACTAAATTAAAAATGGGTGAGCTTGTATACAAACATCAAATAACTTGCTTCCTGATATTTATGACTCGACCCTAGTCACAAACATCAGAGAGGCCCGTCGATATTGTACACGTGCAAGATCAAACCAAAATCTGTTTATACCTCGGCCAAGAAAGAATTATGGCAATTCAGTTAGATTTGCCACAGGCGATAATTGGAATAAAGTACCTTAACATACAAAAAAATGCTTCTTCTCTCCAAAGCTTTAGAAATGAGCTTAAAGTTCATCTGTTTACATCCAAAGCCCAAGACTGACATCTTGTTTAGCTGTAGTTGCACCGTCATTGTTTTGCTTTGTTTCGGCAGTTTTGTTTGTTTACTTTCTAACTCAAACTTAGTAATTAACCTAATTGTAGTCTATTTTATTTTATTTCTTGGTTTCCACAACGTAGTCTATCATGTCTGCCTGCTATTTAATATTTTACATTAATATTAATACCTTGTATGAATGCTAGATTAGGTGTGCGAACACTACTAACCCTGTGGGTTTTTGCTCGCACATCTCCACTCCACATTTCTGTGACATGTATTATTAATTTGTATTGTTTCATCTGTGGAAATAAAGAAACCTATGAACCTAGAGGGACGAGTATCTTAAGAATAGAATATACTAGCGACGACAAGCCCTTTTTGTTTTTGCTGTAAGTGCTGTCACTGCTTCATGCAGAAAAATGACGAACCACTAATTTTAAAGCGGCCTTCACACAGCAAACTAGTTTGCAAACTCGTGTTGGCAAACTCAAGTTGGTGTGTGTGAAAGACACAACAGTTGTTAAACATATTGGCAAACTATTGGTAAAAATAGAGACAAGTTCTGTTTGTCGCCAACAAATTGCCAACGTGTTTGCCGACTGTTTTTGTGCCGTTCACACACTACAACTTGAGTTTGTTAAACTTGAGTTTGCAAACGCAAGTTTCCCGTGTGAAGATAATAAGATAGTAATTTGTATTGCATCTGGAGGTGTTGTGGAACTCCGCTTGTTCATGGGTGGCGTGTAAGGCCGGTTATTGTAACCACTCTTTGGCTCTTACGCTTAAAATTTGTAAATTTTCCTTGTTTGAAAGTGGAGGTACACAAGATTTAATCAGTGATGCGGCAGCAAAATCCTGAGGCATACATTAGTAAGCTTCAAACCTCACCAGAGTTTGAATAAACAACAGCACAACTCGCACCCTGCTTGGCAAATTTCCGCTTTGTGTACAACAAATTCGAATCCGGATCCATAAGAAAACTGTCTTTCCCTTGAATGATTTATTCTTACAACAAAAAGAAAAACAAGAGCATTTTTTAATTTCTTCAAACAGATGACTTGATTTCACGCAACTACGCCGGGTCGAACGATGTAAGCCTACTAAAGTTAAAAATTACCTATTTACAATTTAATCTTTAAGCAGAATCGTTCCAACATTTCAGCCAAAACCGTAGCTCATTATTTTTTTAATACCGATGACCTTCTCCCACTTAAAGAAGAACCAGGAATGTGATTTTCCGCACGTTGATCGTTCATTTTCTCCTTTCCTCCTTCGAAAATATGTCTCCTAAAACGCCTCGATGTCACCATGTCTGGCCGCCAGTCCACCCAGTTTGGCCGCCATTTATGAATTCGGTGTATTGGATTCGATCCCTTGACGTCCGAATACAATTGACTAGCAAGTTCCCGTGCGACTCTGGCTTTACTTAAAACCGTTTGTAGTAAATTAAAGACAGACAACAACATGGCATCAACACGAACAAAAAAGCCAATGAGAACATTGCGTGACGATCATCGTGGAACTGCGATTTTTTTTTTCTTAAGAAGTAAACATTACAATGCTATTTAAAATTGTGAAGCTCAGCGAGTCTTCAGTGTTTCTGGCAGTTGGCGTATATTTCATAAACACCAATTTCAGCATCGTCGGAAATTATCTTAATTTCGAAAAACAAACTCCGACTTTCGGAAAGACTAAGTCAGATGCCCGCAAAAACCAACTTCGATTTTAAAACACACAAAAAAACAAGTTCGATTTCGAGAAAAAAAAACTGATATTTCTCTTAAGAACTTTCACAGCTTCGTTAAGTTCCTTAACGTTTTTAACTAATTTCCACCATAAATGAAGGACATTCTAAAACAGCAGTACAGGAGAATAACGACAAAAATTGAAACAAAAAAAATGGGAAAAAAAAGGCACCTTCTATGAGGCAGCTGAGCGCCAAAACAAATGACAGCTGTTGTGTTTTGTTCAAACCCTCCCTGGGCTTAATTAATACGCGCTAAATTTGATCAGGTATTTGTTTGAATAACATTGTCTTGCGGCTAGTCTTAGGTAAAGAAAGGGACGTGCAAAATTACTCTGATCATAACTTGTTTAAACAAACCAAAGACCAAGTGGTCATTTTAAAATTAAAGATGCAGCTGCTTAGATCATGCTTCGTGACATTAACTTTCTACCCAAACATGGTGTTGCTGTTCTCTGCAGTGGGACATTAGTGTTTTGGATAGTCTCAAGAAGACTCCTTCATTCTGTATAGCCAAATTTTAGCCAAATTATGGTTTTAAATTCATTTGGGAAAATACACCATCTTCAGGTCTTAAATTAATATTCTCTCGGCAAACCTCAAAGGGAGAGTATAAGTCTGAATAATGCAGACAATTATAGAAAGGAGGCCCTATTTTAGCGGAAATAGCCACTTCGGAAAACCCAGTTTGAGTCTGTAAAAAATTAAAACCAATGAAATAACTTATTCAAGGGAAACAGAAAATAGATTGAAAATTTCAATAGGAAGTTGGCTCTGTGCTCGGGTCTTGTGCCTTTGATAAGTCGTTCATCAGTTTATTAGTGTATCATACCGCCTTGTAGGTCCTTTTGTTTTTTTATTTTTTGAAACTTTGTAATTTGCTATAATTTGTAATTTATTTATGTACTTGAAATTTATAATTTATGTAAAAAAAGTTTATAGCGGAGCGCCCACGCGTGGAGCACCATAGTTTAGCAAATATGGTAAGTCCGTCCACCCTTCATGATGTGTGACAATGTGACCAGTGCACGTAACCATATCACGGGCTCAAGTTGAGAGCTCATCCAGGAAGCCGGGGTGACTTTTGACTGCGCAGGCGGGTATTTTTTTTGGTTTTATCAGTTTTCGACAACGCGGTATCGTGCTCTGTGAAATCGGGCAACCAAACGTTTAAGGATAAAGCTTTCATAAACAGGCCGTCAGCAAACCAAATCAAACATGTTACTGCGACAAGCAAATCAAGGTTAGGACTTCGTGATATGGGAATACCTCTGTTAGTTTACTACCTGTTGGTAAAATCTGGTAACGTTTCATGGTGCACTCCCAATGCACCACAGCCAGATAAAGATCCGTTGGTCGGATTTCATTTTGAAAATATTAGTATTATAGCCTCACACTTTCTGACATTGCTAGTTTTTAGGAACTATAATCTATCATAAATGTAACGTTCCAACCAAGTCCTACAAATACGACTGTCTCCATATTTAAGACTGGCGACGAGGATGGGATTAACTGAAAGACTGAAACAGCGAATAATGGCGGCAGTTAATATCGAAATCCAAGGGATAAGTCCGTTCGAGTGCAAAGGGAATTCGTCAGCGCTGGCACCACGTTGGAAAAAATGGCTTCAATCGTTTCAATACTTTCTCGTAGCCAAAGGAGTGGTGAATGACGCGCAAAAGAAAGCTTTGTTACTTTACACAGCGGGAATACAGGTTCAAGAGTTGTACGAAACGCTAACGGATCCAGGCACGGATACGTTTGAACAAGATACCGCAACGGAATACGTTCGGAACCGAAACCGTTCGCACTCTGAACGCGTATTTTGTCACCGAACTGAACGAACCGTATGAGAGACATGTGTTCAGAAGCATGACTCAACAGGATGGAGACAGTTGATCAGTTCATCGCTAGACTCAGGAAACAAGCACAGAATTGTTATTTCAATGACCCCGATGTTGACATCAGAGATCAAGTCATCGATAAATGTCGGTCTTCGGTTTTAAGACGAAAACTACTCGGAAAAGAAAATCTGACTCTGACAAAAGTGCATGAGGTTGTTCGAGCTATGGAGGCTGTAGACTTGCAGGCTAAGCAAATGGGAGAGCAGAGGGAAGAGCCACTGGGTGTGCATAAGGTTGTCCAGAAATCTTCTTTGAAAACTTCCAAGCAGCCAAACAAGAAGTCGAGTAAAGGGCGGTGCTACCGATGTGGTCAAGAGGGGCATTATACCCGAGATAAGTGCTGCCCAGCTCGCCAAGCAGAGTGTTCAAAGTGTAAAATGGTGGGTCATTATGCAGCTATGTGCAACCCAAGACAAGAGGTGGAGCAGCAAACTCGTCAGGTGGCCGGAAGCGAGAGGCAGAAGTTAACAAGTATTTGGAAGACTAGTGGTAGGCGACACAGATGATGATGATGATGGTGAGGATGAAACACTAGGCCTTTTCACAGCTGAGGATTCCAGGAAAAGGAGGCATGCACCAATTCAAGTGTCAGTGATGCTAGACCAGAAGAGCTGTGAAATGCAGTTGGATACAGGAGCAACAGTGTCTATCTTGCCTAAGACCTTGTATGACCAGCAGTTTAATCAGTGGCCATTGCGGAGTACCAAGGTTAAGTTAAAGGCTTACAATGGTGTCCAAATTCCAGTTTATGGAGAGGTTACCGGTTGTATATGATCAGCAAAAAAGGGTGTTGCCGTTGATTGTAGTTGATGGAGATGGTCCCCCTCTACTGGGTAGGAATTGGCTGAAAGAACTCCAGCTGAACTGGCACAACATCTTTCTTGTGAGCAAGACTGAAACGCTGTCAGATATATTGAAGCGGCATGAAAAGGTGTTCAACAAAGGACTGGGAACCATCAAAGGCTTCAAGGCGGATATTACTTTGCAAGATGGTGCTAAGCCTGTATTTTGCAAAGCCCGGACAGTACCCTATGCCCTACGCCAAAAAGTTGAAGAAGAGTTAGACTGTCTGGAAAGCCAAGGAGTAGTTAAGAAGGTGGAACGGAGTGACTGGGCTTCGCCCATTGTTTGTGTGCCAAAGAAAGACGGAAGTCTTCGTATCTGTGGGGATTTCAAGGTGTCCATTAACAGAGTCCTTTTAGGCAACCCATATCCATTGCCAGACACTGAGGATGTATTCGCCACTTTGGGTAGTGGAACTGTGTTCAGCAACATTGACTTGTCAAATGCGGATCAGCAGATGGAATTGACGGCTGACAGCCAACGTTACCTCACGGTGAACACTCACAAGGGGTTGTATGCATATCAGCGTCTCACCTATGGTATAGCCTCTGCTCCTCCCGTTTTTCAGTCAACAATGGATCAGATACTGCAAGGGATGGATAAAGTGCGTTGTCGTATAGATGATATTCTGATCCGAACAGAGCCCCATGAACACTTGCCAGTATTGGATGAGGTGTTGACTAGGTTGGAGAAGCATGGCATATTAGCTAAGAGGCCAAAATGTGAGTTCATGGTGCCAAGTGTGGATTTCCTAGGGTACCGTGTTGACGGAGAAGGACGGCATCCCACAGATGAAAAGATTGCAGCTATTAAAGGGGCCTCGAGCCCGAAGAATGTGGCAGAACTTCGTTCCTATTTGGGACTGCTAAATTATTATGGTAATTTTATTCCTAATCTATCCACATTGCTGCAGCCGCTGCATGAACTGCTTCGGAAAGGAGTGAAATGGGCTTGGACAGAATAGTGTGAGAAGGCGTTTTCACGCAGTAAATCTGAGCTTGTGGCTGACAAGGTGCTTGTGCCATATGATGAAAAGAGAAAGCTGATTCTGGCATGTGACGCCTCCCCTTATGGTGTGGGTGCCGTGTTTTCGCATGTAATGGATGATGGTGAAGAGCGTCCCATTGCTTTTGCCTCGAGAACACTCACAAAGAGCGAAAGGAATTACTCGCAAATATAGAAGGAAGCCCTGGGAATTGTATTTGGTGTCCGGAAGTTTCACAAGTATCTATACGGTCGAACGTTTCACCTGTTAACAGATCACAAGCCATTAGTGACCATCTTGGGTCCTAAAACAACAGTGCCTACTTTAGCAGCAGCTAGAATGCAGCGCTGGGCTGTTATTTTTCAGGCGTACCATTATCAGGTGGAGTATCGCTCGTCGGCAGAGCATGCTAATGCAGATGCCTTATCACGTTTACCTTGTGACCTCAGTCCCATGAAAGAAAAGGCAGAAATGTTCTTCTTCTCAGGTCTTGATGAATTGCCAGTTGACTCTAAGGACATCAGCAGGGACACACGGAGAGATCCTGTATTAGCGAAAGTTTTGGAGTATACCCTCGCTGGATGGCCTAATCATGTTATCGAAGAGGAACTTAAACCGTACTTTACACGCAGACATGAGCTAACAGCAGATTAAGGATGTGTCTTATGGGGAATGCGCGTAATCATTCCGTCATTGTTAAGGAACCGACTATTGCAAGGGTTACATGAAGAGCATCCTGGTATTGTTGCCATGAAAGACATTGCCCGGAGTTACTTATGGTGGCCTAATTTGGATGCAGAGATTGAGCTGATGGTAAAGAATTGTGAAGTTTGCCAGTCGGTACGGAAAGCGCCCCCAAGAGCACCCTTGTACCCGTGGAGATGGCCGACTCGAGTGTGGCAGAGAGTGCACATTGATTTTGCTGAGAAGGATGGCAACAGTTTTCTTGGTCTAGTTGACAGCCACTCAAGTGGATTGAGGTAGCACACATGACATCTACTTCAGCTAAGAGTACTATTGACCAGTTAAAAGTGTGGTTTGCAGCATACGGACTTCCTGAGGAAGTGGTGTCTGATAATGGTCCCCAGTTTATTGCCAATGAATTTGTGGATTTCCTTAAGCAGAAGGGGGTTAAACAGACCCTAGTTCCCCCTTATCATCCGTCGTCCAATGGTGCAGCAGACCGTACAGTACAGATCCTTAAACAAGCATTACAGAAGGAGGCCGAACGAGTAAGAAGGGGTGCACCAAAGCGGTCTTTGAAGCACCAACTGGCAAACTGTCTGTTCCAGTACAGAAACACCCCTCATTCTGTTACAGGAGTGACACCAGCAGAACTGTTCTTAAAGCGCAAACCTCGCACTCAAGTTCAGTGTTCTAAAGCCTAACATGGAAAGGCACGTCCAAAACCAGCAAGGCAAGCAACAACAGCAGCACGATAAGAGCCGTGTTAAGATGCGTGAACTATCTTCGCGTGATTCTGTGAATGTGCGAAACACCCGGGGAGGGGTAGAGAAGTGGGTTCCTGGTAAAGTGATAAGAAGGTCGGGGCCGTTATCCTATCTGGTGAAAGTAGGGCGGCAACTGCGTTATGTACATGTTGATCACCTGCTGTGGACTGAGCGTGAAAATTCTGAAGAGGGGTTTGATGATGTGTTTTCCGAGGAGCGAGCTGTTCCAATGTGGTCTCCAAAGTTGACATGTGGTACGTCATCATCACCAAGCGCTGCTACTTGTGTGCCAGAGCCAGAAATAGAGTCACCTTGTAAGGTACCTATACAGACACCGAAACCAGTTGCAGTACAACCTTCTGTGCTTAAGGACAAGACCCCGAATTGTGCCGTCAACTCGAAAGATCCAGACTCAGACACCCGTTGCAGCGAGGAAGTCAGCTTGTACGCTTTACCTGCCCAACCCTGTTCCAACACTTGAGTTGGATTCTTCGTCTCGAGCACAAAGTCCAAATATGTCAATTTCAAGAGATTTGCCAAATAGGGCTAAGCACAGATATTCCGTCAGGCAGAGAAAAGCACCTGTCAAGTTAAGTCTGTGACATTGATAGTAGTAAGGAACATTTTTAGGGTTGAACACTGCCTGAGCTCTGGAGTCATTTATGTTACCCTTTTTGTTGATGTTTACAAGTTTTTAGTGACTTATTAGTCTTTTTTTTAGGTTTTGTGAACTCGACCAAGCAAACAGTTTCTTCAGTAGTTTAGTGCTTTCACATATTAGAAGGGGAGGAAGTGTTATGTATTCGTTATTTATCTGTCAGCGGTTGTTGCTTACGCGTGCGCATTAAAGCAGGTTAGCTGGGGAGTAGACCGCCATGTTGGAAACGTGTATGTTTTGGTTGTGTGTCTCATCTAGTTCAATCTGACCCTGTTTGGAACCATCGACTGGTTTTTCCATATTTAACAACTGTCACACAACCGTTTAATTGCAGTTACGTGATAGAAATTTAAATTTTTAAGAGGGGGCTTCTCTTAGCAGCAATGCTTAATTTACAGTTAAGTTAGGCCCGTTTTAAACCTCGCATTTTACATGTGCCAAATCTAATGTAAATAAGCGAAAACAATAGATTTTTCTCATTTGCATTAGATTCGGCACATGTAAAATGCGACGTTTAAAACGGGCCTAACTTAACTGTAAATTTAGCATTGTTGCTAAGAGAATTTTCAGGTAGCAGACTTCAACTGACAGCGCGGGCTCAGCTGAACTCCCACCTCAATCTATCTATTGACAACATTTAACTCGAAATTCTGCCCAACTCAATAGACGATATTCGTATTCCCCGACGGCCCTGGGACGAGTAGGTCTTAGAGCTTGAATGTGAGGTTAATGAGGGGAAAGGGTAAAGGGACACAACGTGTCTGTGTGGCGATTTCCCGTGAAAATGCTCAAACATCGTTTCTGTGCGTACAAGTGTTCCAACAGCAAAGCAAAGAAAAAGCACCCGGACAAATATCCCGGA
>OX421450.1:15148887-15151387 GCA_949126865.1 Montipora capitata | reverse complement strand
GGTAAAGGTGGCCTGTACTAACTCCAAATTCCACCTGTTGTAAATTGACCTTACATCCCTGCGAAATACATGTAATAGGCCAATAGTACAGGACAAGTGAAAAAAGATGTCATTGGCTAACTGATAGGCAACTACATTTGACTGTACATATTAAAACAAATTTACCTTTTCTAAACTCTCGCATGGGGTTGTCTGTGTCCCTGAACTTGATAAATTCCCGGTGCGCTTCACTGTGTGCAAAACTAACCTCAATGTTTTTGTGATTGTTTGATTTTTTTATGTAACTGTGAACTGCCCTCTCCTCAGTCCAACAAGAGTAATTATCCATGGGACCAAAACGCTGGATGTCCTTATAGAAATGCAAGAGACTGTGTAAAGTGATAACACATCTACTCAATCCACATGTCTCTTCCAGTAAACATCCATACCTCACGCACATCTCATGGAATGTTTGAGCTTCTACAAGACTGCATCCATTTCTTTCATGATTAACCACAAACTCTGTAATGCGACTTAAGCAGTGAAGAATTTCTTGGTGGGGATCGTGAAGGAAACCAGCAAGACAAACTTCGGCAGCAGGGAATGCAAATCGACTCAGTTCCTCGGCTTTCCAATAGCCAAACCTTTGACTAATGCCCTTCGGTAGCCTTCCATTCTTGTGCTCATGTGTCCAAGGGAAGGTATTTAGCAGACTATCTACTTCAGCTCAATTGACGTCATCAAATTCCTGACTTTCATTGTCCAATAAAAGCTGTAAATGGTGCTTCACAACATTTAAGGGGATTTCGTGCATTTCATCAAACACTAAGTCTTTGTCATACAAAAACCCATACAAAGGATACAATCTATGTAAAATAGAAAGTCCAGTGTATCCGGATGCCTTTGCTTTCTCTTTCTTCACTGTGGGCCTCTCCTCTTCATCTATGTCTTTCAAAGTTTCCAAATATTGCAGGATATTTTTGTCATCATTAGGGAAACGACCTTGCTTTCTAAACCCTGGGTAATAGTAATGATTGGCGCTGGCTACCCACACTGCTTCCAAATGGCAACGACGACAACCTTTCTTCCCACACTTGATAAATTTTCCAACCTCACATTGACCACTATGGTTTTCCTTCCAACAAAGCAAAAGGTGTCTTATTAGAGCTGGACCTGGTTGGATATCAGCAACTTCCATTGCATAGTTCGCACTTATTCCAGAAATGAACCCTTCCTCTAATTCTCTCAAAAGTGGTTCAAGAAATGGATCTAAGGCATTACTTCTTTGCTTTGGAAGGAGATAGTTAGGAACAAACCCAGCAACGTACACTTCATCTGTATGGCACCTTTCAAGTTTTGACATTGTTGCGATTGATACTTCAATAGCTCCACATCCACGAGTTGGAGATGAAAAAGGCTGCCAACCATCCCAATGTCCTATGAAGACAAGACCATAAAATTGTGAAAATAAGCCCCAGGGCTTACATTTTTTAAAGGCAGTTTTTAATGGGCTTATATTTGGAGGGGCTTATTATAATTATAGCGTTTTCATTCATTTAATTGCATAAAGTTAGAGTTCAATTTTGCAGAGGTTTAGTCTGGAACACCAACATGGCCTCGACATCTTTGTTTTGGAACACCAACATGGCCACCGTGACGTCATGTGAAAGCACTCTATAGGAGGAAAATGGTGCTTTGACGTCCAGGGGCTAATATTTGGAGGGGATTATAATAGGAGGCCTTTTTTGTTATAAATTTCAGGGGGGGGGGGGGGAATTTCTGGTCCCAACGTTGTCCACGTTGTTTCTCGCATCGATGGGTTACAAGTATTTTCTTAGCTATGGTGCGGCGCGCGCGGAGCTCCGCTATTAATTGGTAAACCGCATTAAACTTAAGGTGCACTAGTTTCTCGAATGCTAAGTGTAGGTTCTATACCCTGTTAATATAATTTAAAGCAGTGATTGCAGTAGCTATACAGACATGGGGAGGGGATTTTCTTTTTCTGCCTTTGCCTAAAGGTACTTTACGTAATTTCACACAAGAAAATCGAAAATAAGATACTTCGTGAAAGATATATATGAAATACATCATATATTGCACTGCGGGTATGACATCAAATGAAACCATGTTGTCTCTCAGTGATGAGCGCAAATTTTTATTGCGTCGAGAAGCCTGAAAAATTTTCAGGACTTCAACGGGATTTGAACCCGCAATAGAAATTTGCGCTCATGACTGCGAGACAACATGGTTTCATTTAAGATACTTCGTATAGATCGTTTTCACGTGACGTCATCATTTTCTAAAATCCAAAACTAAAGAGCCACGAAAGTTTTTATCCTCATAAGGCATAAGAGACGGTAAATTTGTATCCATTTGCAATTTTAAAGCTCAATAGCGTGCTTCGTTTGGAAACCAGAGCATTTTGAATTTCTGAGTTATAGCGGTGCGTGACACGAGGCGACGATCGAGTTTATTGAAATATATATTTATCTCATGGTTTTGAGCCTTTTTAGAATTTAAA
>OX421450.1:15136387-15141387 GCA_949126865.1 Montipora capitata | reverse complement strand
TTCCTTCTGTTACGCCGCCGGATGCTCCTGTCTTGCGTTGTGACGCTCTAGAGGATGCTGATGATCCCAATGTCTTGTCTGAGACCAATGACAATTCAGAAGAACCTGAGGTAGCAGCAAGTGAACAGGTGGATCTAGATAGCGCTTCTGCCATCGAGGTATCCCCGCTCGCTGGTGTGCTTCCTTTTCGGAGTAAGCGCCCTCGGCCAGATCGGGATGCCTCGGGAGGTCGGGATTTTGATGTAGATTTGTTTGAGCCCACTTAGCCCCTTTGCCTTCAGGTGCTGCGCGATCAATGTCAGAGGCTTCAGCGATAGGAAGTTTATTTCGATCACTGATTATTTTCATAGCGCGAATCTTGATTTTTGCTGTATTCAAGAGACTATGGTTTCTAATGTGACTCTCCTGTCCTCCTTTTCCTCCAGCTGGCGTGGTCCTAGCTTTTGGGCCCCGGCGGTTGGGAGAAGAGGGGGCGTTGCGATTTTGTGTTCTGACCGTTTTCGAGATAGACTATCAGTTTGGCAAAGGGACTCGGATGGGCGTGTCCTCAGTCTTTTAATCAGTTTTGGTGACATTAATGTCAACCTTGTTAATTTTTATGTGCCTACGATTCCAGCTGAGAGAAGGGCTTTTCTTCGGTCGGCTCATGCATATTTTTTTCCCAACTCTCGGCTTGTTTTAGCGGGAGATTTCAACTGTTACGATTCCAGTTTAGACAAAATGGGAGGTAACATTTCTGTCGATTCGGGTTAATCCGATTTCAAATCATCTTGTAGTATTAGAGATGCATGGCGTTTCAAACATCCTAGAGAGCGTCAGTTCACGTCGTTCAACCACGATTTCAGTATTGCAAGCAGATTAGACACCTTTTTTGTCTCCCGTGTTCTTTGCGATTCGATTAGTGAGTGTAGCATCCTCCCATGTGTTTATTCTGACCATGATTTTGTTGTTTTAGAGCTTGATCTGACAGATCCAGCTAGATCTGGGACGGGTGTTTGGAAGTTTAATAATTCCCTCCTCCAGGATGAGGCTTTTTGCTCCGAGATCTCTGATTTGATTGATGCATATCTATCTTTTCGCCACGTTTTTCCTTCGACTAAGGAAATGTGGGAGTTGTTAAAGAAGGATTTCAAGTCAACTTCGATTTCTTTTGCTCGTGATAGACGTAAGGAGCTTTCTAGAGATAAAGTCCTTCTCACCAATCGACTGATCGTGCTGAAGCGGCGTTTAGCTTCAGGGATTTCGGCAGTTTCATCAGAGATCTTGGAGTTAGAAGCCTCTTTAAAATCTATCTTTGACAGAGAGTGAGAGGGTTCTAAAATCAGAAGTCGTGCTAAGTGGTTGGATGAAGGTGAGGCCCCCACTAGGTTTTTCTTTAATTTAGAAAATCAACGACACGAAAAATCCTTAATGTCGTCAGTTTTGACCCCAGAGGGGGATGAGGTCTCATCTCTTCCTGAGATGACGGAGGCTCATGAGCGCTTTTATTCTGCCCTCTTCGCTGAGGAGGAGATTGATCTTGATGTTCAACATGAGCTTCTTTCTCACGTTTCGAGCCGTTTGTCGGATCCCGAGCGAGAATCTTGTGAGGGCCTCCTTTTCTTAGATGAAGCTACACAGGCCCTTAACCTCTCTGATAGGAATAAGACTCCTGGATCAGACGGTTTGACAGTTGAATTTTATTCAAATTTTTGGTCGGGCCTTGGCCCTCTTTTAGTCGACGTTTTCACTGAAAGTTTAAGTGATGGCGAACTGTGCGAATCTATGAAATCTAGTGTTACTCGCCTAGTATACAAGAGGGATGATCGTAAGGACTTGAAGAACTGGCGTCCAATCTCCCTCCTTAATGTAGATTATAAAATTTGTTCTAAGGCTTTCTCTTTACGGTTAGCTAGGGTTTTGAGTTCTATTATCAGCCCTGACCAAACTTGCTCTGTTCCAGGAAGGTCTATCGCTTCTAATTTAGCTTTATTGCGTGATACTTTAGATTACATTGACCGCACTGGGGAAACGGGGATTCTAGTTTCTTTGGACCAGGAGAAAGCCTTCGATCGGGTTAATAGGTCTTTTCTGATGACTCTTCTTGAGCATTATGGCTTTGGTCCTTCCTTTTGCAATTGCATTCGTACGCTTTATAATGGTGCTTACATGCGCATTCTCGTTAACGATTTTCTTTCGAATCCTGTCCCTTTGCATCGAGGTGTACGGCAGGGCGACGCTTTGTCGCCTATGCTGTACATCCTGTGCGTGGAGGTTTTAGCTTGTAAGGTTAGAGATTCTCCTGACATCGATGGCTTTCTCCTGCCTGGGGCTGGGGGGATCCAGTTTAAGGTCGGGCAATATGCGGATGATACAACAGCAATTGTCAAGAATGACCGCTCTCTTGTTTCGCTCTTCCGTGCAATATCCTTATATGAGAGAGGCACCGGAGCAAAGCTGAATGTCTCTAAGACTGAGGCCATGTGGCTTGGTGCTTGGAAAGACCGCCAGGACAAGCCGCTTGGCCTTAAATGGGTGCAAAAAATGAAAATTCTCGGGATTGTCTTCGGTACAGTTGATGTGAATCGTGATAATTGGGAACCTCGTTTGTCAAAACTTGACAAGTCCTTATCCCTGTGGAAGTCGCGGTCTCTATCCTTGATTGGAAAAGTTCTGATCTTGAACATTCTTGGTTTAAGCAAACTTCTCTATGTTAGTCGTGTTTTGGATCCCCCCAGATGGGTTTATGACAAGTTAAACCGTTTGATTTGGCCTTTTTTATGGGGCGCCAGGTTAGAAACTGTGGCCCGTAAGATTCGCTCTGATGAAGGGCTAACGCTCGAAACGTCAGCTTTTAGAATCTCCGTAAGACTATTGTTTGCCCTACGTTTGAGGGAGGTGTGGGTTTGAAAGACTTTGTATGTCAGGGAAAGCCTTTACGCCTCGTAGCCTTAGTTAACGGTCTTGGCGAGTCGTGTCACAAGTGTTTTTATATGGCTAAGTATTTTTGTGGTGCCCGCTTGGCGCCCCTGCGGCCTGAGTGGTCAACGTTGCGCGACAATCTGACGCCCAGCGCTGCCCAGCCCACTAGTTCTTACGTCTCGGTTTTGAGCTCCCTTCAGTCTGTGAATATCCCCAGCACCTTTCTTTTTTTCGGGGAAGTCCCTTTATCCGCTTTTTATAAAGAAGGCTTACACCATTCCGAATCTTCCAGCTTTTTGGTCTCCCTTCGTATCTGCGCGTTTTTCCCTGTCTCATCATTGGCGTTTAGTCCGTGATGATTTCACCGAAAACTTCAAAAACGACTTAGCCTGGTTAATCACTCTTCGTGCGATTAAAGTGCGTCGCTCCCTTCGTGATTGGGGTTATATAGGATCCTCCCGCTGTGCGTCTTGCCCTAGGGATGAAACTATTGACCATTGTTTTTTACATTGCCCGCGTGTTAAATTGGTTTGGTTCCACTTCTTACCCCTCCTAACTAGTCTCCTGACTTCGCCTTTTAGGCAGAATTGCGCATTTGTCTTCTTTTATGAGTTCCCCACTCCTCATGCAAAGAACCTCCGCCTTATCTTATACTCGATCAAGTATATTTTATATGGTGTTTGGAAATTTCGAAATAAGGCTGTATTTCACAACGGTAGAGAAAACTCCAGAGCCATAATCAAGTATATTACAGCATCTGTAAAGGGTAGAATCCTTATCGACAAACACCGGTTTTCTCCGAATAAGTTTCGCTCTCTGTGGGTCCATCCTGCAATTTGCCATTTCCGAGATAATGATAATCTTCTTTTCCTTTTCTAGCTGCTCGTTAATTTCGCTCTAACTTGTAATTCCTGATTATCTAGTTTTGCTTAGTAATGTATGTTGTAAATAGTTTCATTCTCCTGAGTAAGGTTTTGTAATAGTACTGTCTGCAGATAGATATAGCTCTTTGGTTTTACAAGGCTTTTGCTTTCATGTCCGAATTGAGCACTCTACTGGGATGAGTCATTGCCACTAGCAATTGTGCATGCTCACTAGCTCGCTAGTTTGAGCACTCTGGCATGGCTTAGATGTACCACATGTGTAGGACATTTGGGGTGGCTTTATAAGCTTAACGTCCATCCCAGACATCAGCACTGCACTGATGAGTCCCAGAAAGCCGAAACAGTACTGTCTGCAGTTAGATATAGCTCTTTGGCATTACAAAGCTTTTGCTTTCATGTCCAAATTGAGCACTCTACTGGGATGAGTCATTGCCTCTAGCAATTGGGCATGCTCACTAGCTCGCTAGTTTGAGCACTCTGGCATGGCTTAGATGTACCACATGTGTGGGACATTTGGGGTGGCTTTATAAGCTTAACCTCCATCCCAGACATCAGCACTGCACTGATGAGGCCCAGAAGGCCGAAACAGTACTGTCTGCAGTTAGTTTCTTGTTATATATATATATATATATATATATATATATATATATATATATATATATATATATATATATATATATAATGTTGTAACGGAACGCAATTCAGTCTTGCGACTGTCATGTTTTAATGGTTAAATAAACTATCTATCTCTATCTATCTTCATCTTATTGGTTTCATAAATGATCCACTCTCCACAAATCTTTGCATTTCGCCAGTATGGCAATCCCATTCGGAAAGTGGGTGGGATTTGTTCGTTTTATTTTTTTATTTTATTTTCCGTGTCGGTAAAAGTCTTGCCTGTCACTCCCCTGCCAAATGGTGTCTTTGTGCATAGCGCCTTCTGCGCGTATTTTCTTAGGATCGAGAGGGTAGTGGGAAATGCGTAGATTTCTCTGGTGGACACAGTAGAACGATTCACTTAACCGGCAATGGCGTCGAAAGTCATGTAACGCGAATGGCGTTTTAGTGGATCTTTGAACAAAATATGCCCTTATGAAGCTCAATAAGTCAATTGGATACTGAACAAGACAGGCGATATAATATTAAAAGCGACGAGTAATGGACTTCGACAACAATCTGTCGCCCGTCGAGCCGAAACCAAAGTGAGCTGTATTT
>OX421450.1:15108887-15118887 GCA_949126865.1 Montipora capitata | reverse complement strand
TGCTGAAAGAGGTGAAACGAAACCTTGGCCCCAATGCAACAAGTCACAATGCCATTGATCGTTATTTCCATGCAATTGACATAACAAAGCCTGCCCTTGACAATTTTGATCGTGAATGTGGTGTTACTCGGCGATCAGGGCATCATTCTGAAATTGAAGCCATGTCTGATTTGCACAAAGTGGTTACAGAGTTGATTACTCAAAGAGCATTTTGTTGGACTCCTGGACGTAGTTATGGACATTTCAGAGATATTGACTCTAGTCTCTTGGATGGCTTTGACCTTAATGCCATGTTTCGATGGATAAACAATTACAAGAAGAACATTGTAAAGGCAAGGCATGCACGATAACTAATGACATGACTTTCATATCAATAAGGTCCCTTGGTTTGATGTTCTAGAAATTATTGAATCCAAGCAACATACAATACAGTATTTATTAATTCTCCCCACAGGGCTGTTTAGATTAAATACACATCCGGTAAGAAAAGGAAACAAAAAAAACGAAATAAAATATGTCTTGTTAAATTGATAATTAACACAATGTCATGAAAGTCATATATACATTCAAAATAAATCACCAAAATCAGAAATCCCATGATCTCCACGTTTCTTTCGCCACAATGCCCCTTTTGTGCTCTTAATCTATAAAACTGAGTGCGATTTCCTTGTAGCAACAGGGAGACTATTCCAAGCTTGAAGTGCCCTATTCAATGTTATTCACTAAAGTGTGTTGTTTCAGACCCATACCTGTTCCTGTGAATTTTCAGTGACCTTCCACTGGATGCGTATAGATATATTACAGATTTTCTACAACTGCACCTTGTCACCTCAAAAGATTGTCAATCATACTGCTGATGCTTCTGTGTTGATTACCAGATTGATCAACTTCTTCCATATAAACATCAACATCCTCGAATTCAATTTCCTGTGATATGTAATATAACTCTGCGTCATCTCTGATATCCTCCCACTCTGCAATCATTATATCTGACTCCTCTTCGATAGTTTCTGGAATTTGAAGTTCATTACTGTCAATGTCACCAAATATTTTGTTTATAGCAGCAAGGATTGCTCTGCCATGTTCCTTTCTCCGAATTTCAGCAAATTCCTCTGCATGGTGTAATGTTCTGATCTTGTGACAATTGTCAAGTACTTGGTGTATATGGAATGGTATAAATTCATGCATAAGGTTTAAAGATGCTACTGCACCTGAATTGTTGCAAATAAGCAAGTCTTTCATTTAAGCAAAACATTCTGCTTGAAGATTTTGCTTGTCCTGTTCATTAACTGAGCTAACACTCTCAGGTAAAGCAACACTGCTGTCACAGCTAACATCAACACCCTACAAGGAATGTTGTGGACATGATGCACCTCCACAATTACAGGCACTAGCACATATGTCGCAACATTGACAACCTACCACTGTAGATTGAAAATTCCCTGGAAAATGCTTGTAAATGAAACTTCTTCGACATTCATTATTGTTAATATACTCTTTGATGTCATCTGAACAATAAGCCCCTAAAAGTCCATTATGTAAAAGTAAGCATGAACTTTTTTCACCATCCCGTCCAGCCCTCCCACATTCCTGGACATAACATTCAATGTTTCTTGATTGGCCAAAATGAACAACTCAATGTACTTCTTTACAGTTTACCCCCATCCCGAATGCTACAGTGCAGGCAATCACTCTGATGTGGCCACCAACTTCACAAATGTTGGTCAAAATGTGCTTTTTCACTGACACAGGTGTTCCTGCATGAAACATTTCCATCAACCTTTCCTTTGGATTAGGTTGTCCATTCAGAAAAAAAACAGTTCCAAGGCTATCTTGAAATACTGAGTACAATAAAGCACACTGCTTTCTGGTTTGACATAAAATCATTGTCCTTTTGCAAGCAACTTTCTTGGTTTTTAGCTCTTCTATCAGAAATTGAAAAATAGTAGAGACTGGCACATTCTTGTTTAAATATTGAACATCAAAACTTACATTTGGACTTTCTGGACTACGTTCAACAATGTGACAGGAAGATTGTTTTAATTTAACGTCTTAAAAATGTCTCGCCTGGTAGCAATGGATGCAGTCGCTGTCAATACGATTGTGGGAACATCGCTTGTTAATGAGTTAAGTTCGCCTAGATTTCCATACCATGTCCTGAAGGGCACTGCTGTCTGGTTGGATGATTTAGACAGACCCCACTGACTAATGCAGTGTGCTTCGTCGATAGCTATCGCCACCAAAGACCGCCGATATTCATTGCTGGACATTAATTTGCGCCATCTGTTGACGCTCAGCATCTTCTCAGGCGAAGCAAACAAGTAAGTGAAATTTCCCTTCTCCACTTTCTTAAGGATCTCTTCGGATTGTTCATCATGCAGTGCAGTAGCAGACAAACCCAGGGATTTCAGGTAGGCGACTTGATCTTCCATCAGCGTTTTTAGTGGAGATATGATAACAATATTACTGCTTCCACGTGTTCTTTCGAAGACTTGATCGGCTACGATTGGAGCAGCATAAAAGAAAACTGACTTTCCATATCGTGTATGAAGGCTTGCATATACTTCTTTTCCTCCCAGAAGTTCTTTCAAACATTCTTCTTGCTCTGGATATACTGGATATGTCTCGCAAATACGGACGACAGCTCGTTGGAAAGTCACGCTCAATGACACACTAGACGCCATTTTGAAAATGAAATCAAACGAGACTGCCGTTTTGGTCAGCAGAAAGGAACAAATTCAATTTATGCAAAATTATTCCGGAACACGATTAGCGTCGGCATTACACAGACGTCTCTCTCCCCAAAATTTTCCAGGGGAGGAGGCGGATGTACACAGGCTATTTTTTCCTTTGCTCAGGAATGAAACTCGAATTTTTAGTCTCAACTGGAATTAAATAGCAATCATCTGTACTCTTTTTGGACAGAAATAATTGATCGCTTTAAAATGCGAGCGAACAACAGGTTTTTTCACTCCCTTTGCCTGATTGCTTTTCGGTGCAATTTCACTGGAAAACTTGAATCATTTACAGACTTTAAAAAAATTGGTAAAATCTCTGTTAAATGTCCACATTTTCTTTGTAAATTACAATCTCTGTAAATTTGCACATTTACAGAGATTTTGTAACTCCATAAAAAGTCTGTAAAATTTACGACATTTTCGATCTTACGATGACATAAAATGTGTACAAAATCTCAATGAAATCTTTGTAAATTGAAGGAAAATTTTACAGAGGTTTTATGCGATAAGTACAAAATGTCTGTAAAATCTCTTTACTTTCTCTGTAAAATTTACACGAGAAAAAATCTCTGTAAATCAATCCATATAAAATCTCAGTGTTATCTCTGTAAAAAGTGAGTGAGAAGAATGCATGATATGTCTATAAAATGTCTACAAAAACCCTAAAAAAACTGGAGGGGAAAGATGTGAAATGTCTTTAAAATGTTGGTGCTTTAGTGCACAAAATCTCAGCAAATTGTTCACAATATCTCTGTAAATTAAGTATTTTAAATCTGACAGAAGGCACGAAATGTCAATAAAATGTCTGTAAAACTGGAGGGGTAAAGTATGTGAAATGTTTTTAAAATTTTGGTGTTTTAGTGCACAAAATCTCAGCAAAATGTTTGCAATATCTCTCTAAAAAATAGCATTTAAAACTTGACGTAAGCCAGGAAATGTTAATAAAAAGTGAAACGGATGAAAGGTTAGTCGATTTTACATTAAAAAAAAGGACAAGCTCTAGAGTTTGTGAATGCATAATTTTTTTTACGTCAAATCTAAAAATATAATAATTATTTGTTTATACTACTTTCAATAGAATCTAAGTGTACAATAAAATTCTTGCAATAAGTTCAATAAAGTAATTCAATTAATAACATGATTTACCATGGCAACTTTTTCTACAGTGCCAAAATGGTGTCCAGCTTTGAAAAAAACCCACGTCCTATGAACGTGATTTGTCACCCATGATTTATAGCTGATGAAATGGTACAATGTATACTCGTGAATTTAGGGAATAATTCCACTTGTGTTTTGTCCTAAATCAAATAATTTTTCTTGCCTTAAGGTGGCTCTAAATACTATTTCTCAAAGGTTTGCATATTACAACAGCATCAATAATTTTTCCATTGGCAAATTTTTATCACATAGCACTCGGTAGAAGGTCAAAAATAAACACCTACAGCCTTAGACTACATGTAGGAGATTCTTTGAGAACCTCAATGTCGTTGCTATGGCAACAACTGTAAAAAATGCTTGGTTTGTTTTTGTAACCTACCTGAGTTCTAGACGGTGTTTCTTGGTTTCTACTCGGTGAATTTTCTTTGTTTTCGGGGTAACAGAGTGAACTTCCAAGGAGTTTCAACTGACAAAGCTACAAGAAAATCTGTACGTAATTTTTGGAGGAATTCGCAATTTTCGTTTTTGACGCGCATTACATAAATGTATGTTTAACAAATAGATTCCATGTTGCCGTGCGTCTGTTCAGTAATAGATCACAGATGACGTCAAAATGTGGTAAGAACAAAAAAGTGGCACACGAGGCGATAGCACTTGTTGAATAGGAGATATACCCTTTCTTCTTTGACATCGAGCCAAGGGGATGCAAAAACTGCTTGTCACTTTGACAAGAAAAAATGTTATAGAATTCCCTTTGAAAATGTACCAATTAAGCAAATTGCACCATCCTCGGTGGTGTCTTGTCCTGGTGAGTTAACAAATCACCATGAGGAAAGCACCCAAACACCAAAATCAGGTTGCCACTGCTTTCCCAAATCAAGCAAAGAAACACCCGTCAAGGTATGCACATTTCCGATAATTATGTATACATACACACACTGCATGTATGTCGGTGTAGAAACACATGTTTTATTATACTGACAGTGTTCTAGAAAATAAAATTTGCCATCGTTGTAATGGCATATCCTTAAGTTTCAAGTTTATTGTGAGTTTAGTTTAACTTATTACACAAGATGCAACATCCTTATTCTTTAGGAGGCTTAGAACAGGTGTTCAACCGAGCTGCCACACATGCCACCTGAGCCACTCTGAAGGGCAATGAATCAAGATTATACAACCGGAAATAGAGTTTGTTAGATTTGGTCAGGTTTATCTCAAAAGTTCGTCCAGTGAGAAGCGTTCTTTTGCATTCTTAAAGGGAATTTTCAAAAATTATGCCGTAAAGTTTTTTTCATCTTTCCGCTTTTTCATAAATATTTTGAACTCTACTTCAGTTTAGTTCTTTCGCACATGATGTACTGGGTAAGGGAATTGTGATATGATCTCGAAATCTAAAAAAACAAAATACTGCTCACTGAATTGGTTTTCGAGATACTTTTCAAAAACCAAGTTTAAGAGGGTCTTTGAGTAGCACTGTACCATTACCATACCAACAGTTGGGACCCAGCAAACACCCTTTAAAACATTGCCTCACAATAGTATTACACAGGTATGAAGCTGTTGCAGTTGCCCTTTTGTAAGGATTGGAGTAATCTTTTTCCATTGGACACACGACTATTAAGAGTGGAAAATCCTTTCAAGCTTCCTTAAACTGAGAAAATAATTTATCTTTTTATCTGTGACCACATTTCTGTCATCCTGTAGAGTGCTCTTTTACCTCTTCAAAGATTTGTCTATCTAGATTATGTAGCAGTGACATTTTGCATTTTGCCGGAGTATGATATTTACATGTATGCTGATTTCAAAACCCAAGCCGCTAGACTCAGTTGAACAACAACAATAATAATAATTATCATTATTATTGTTCAACTGTATCCAGGTACGTACTTGTACTACAGAAAGAGTATGCTGTTTCCTTCTTTCTGTGGGAAATATCAAATACCACATCAAATCAGTTAATAATGGTTCATTTTTTGTAGTTCTATTTTGTTTCCCTAAACTGAAATATTGTGCTGCTTTTTCTGATGTGTCCAATAAAGCTGATAAACTAATAAAAAATATTGAAAGAATGTAAATTAATTATTAAAGTTGTCACGTTTTCGGGATCTTTGCTGTAAAGAGAAATATCAAGGTTAAGATGTTATATTTGCAGAGGTGCAACTCAGAATACTAGTATGTACTACCTGGATCCAAACTCATTTTACTATTGGAGAAGATTTCTTTAAGCATTGTTTTAGAAACCTCAGGACTCTGTTGTTGTTATTGCTGTCTAACACACAGCACACTTTTGTGTGAAATATGAAATAGCAAACAAGGCTTTCCCTATAATTAGAGCAAAATTAATGTTGCTTTAAAACATTAATGACAACCCAACTTATGGTGCTCATAAAATATTCACACTCTCTTTCCTATGTCCTTTGCACCTGTCTTTAATTCAGATTATTGTCCATTATCCAAGTAAAATTATCTTAAAGGAATTGCCAGCACATTTGCACAGCCTGGGTATTGCCTTTTGCAAGGCTATTTAAAAAGAACACATCAGCTGTTACTTTGGCAGCATTCAGAAGCAAACGTTTGCTCTCCAGATTAACAAAGTTTCTGCCACAGCAATTCATGTAAGAAATCTAGAAATACCTCGACTAGGAAAAGGGGACAGAATCAAAATAATTCAATTGTTAGATCAAAATTAATCACTGCTATCTTAGGTGAAACGGGGAGGACATCTTTACAAAAACTTCGCACACTTGGAAATACGCGACTGTAACGATACCTGCAAAAGGTCCAGCGTATTTCTCTGCCGATAATCCGAACGATTTCCTGTACATTTTGTGCTGTGATTGAGACTTTCTCCTCGAGCAAAACCTTGCCAAACGAACGAGGCGAATATGGCGATCAAGTGATTTCCGTGTAGGAAGACACGAAACGACTTCACGGCCTGCTGACCTCTGATTGGAAAGAAAAACACAAAGAATTTCTGGCACCAATCAGAATTGGGAACTACCTCTGTTGTTTGGAACTGGTCTGGTAAGAACGTGTCCCCAGGGGCTCTTCTCGCCCTACTATGCTGTTCTTTGTCGCCATTTTCTTTTGCCCGTTTAGACTTCTCCTTGCCTCCGCGATCTGCCCCTGGGTCCCCGAGGATGTTCCCAACAGCGAGAGAAAGAAAAAGCCTATCCATGTGCCAATTTTCAAAAAAAATTCACCGCCTGGAACGCGCCCCAGATGCGTTTTTAGATAACTCAAAACCCTTGTTTTTAGTGAGGTCATCAAAATAAAAATTCTTCAAGTTACGGCATTGTGCATGCTCTGGTTTCGCTTTCTTTGCACTCTTCGCACGTGCTAGTTGAAAATTAGTCGAGAAGTAGAAGCTTATTTTCCCCCACTTCGGGGAAAAGTATACCTAAGTGTTGGAATACTTATGAAAATGCGTTTTAACTTGTGGCTTCCTCCGCTGCTTTGAAGTTTTCAACGATCTTGGCTAAAATAGGCATTGCTAGTTGTTGAAGATGGAGGCAGAGACAATACGCCAACAAGCCCTTTTGCTCCAAACTTCTCGAAAACATTCTTAAGATCTCGATATGAAATGCCACTTCCGGCTGTTTTTTCAGCAATCTGTTGCTTGATGGGAAATTCCGCGTTTGTTGGATGATAAAGAGATCCTCGGAACGTCTGCAGGAGTTCCAGCGACGATCAAGGTATTTCATGTCGTTTTCTGCGTACTGTGTTGTTGACATGTTTTCTGTCAACATGTCCTCTGAAATGTTCAAACGGGAGTCAAAGACTATTCTTCTTAAAGCTCTAACATCCTCCATTGCATCGTGTGCGGGGAATGGTTCATGGAAAGTGTCTGAACCATCCGATAAGACCAGAGAGGGATGTTTACGTTTCACCAAGTTCTTCATCACTGGGAGAGTATCAGAAAAGAACACGTTAAGACCAGGAAAGGTTTTCACAAAGTTGATGTCCACCTTGACGAAGAAGGGTGGCGTATCGAAAACCTGAGAGTTGTGCCCGATTAAAACTGTATGAATATTATTATCGCTTTTAACACGCCTGACAGTTTTCTCTAAGTAGGTTAGAAAATTTTTCAATGATTGTCCAAGTGACAGTTTCGACTGGTCGATTGTCTTTGAACAGGGTCCTGACGCCTCTGACTGTTCGGACACTTCAACCATTTACCCTTGTAGCATGAATATCAACATGCCTCAAAGGCAATATATAGTCGTTGAAACAGTGCAAACCTGATTGATCAACTGCTGAGAGTTGACATATTTCTGCAGTTTTTCCAGACATGTTTGTTTCAATATCGTAAATGACGAAATTGTAAGCGTTGTTTCAGTCATAGGGAAATTTCTCCGCCACTGGTCAGGTCGTTACTTTAAGAATGCATGTTTTTCAGCTCCTCATCTGAAATTTTTAAATCGATGATGTCAAATTCTTGGATCAGTTTGGTAGAATTGTTTGGATCCAGGTTAAGTCCTATTCCACTTTGGCATGTGTTCCCTTCCTTAGCTTGTTTTTGACCATCAAGATTTAACTTCTGCCTACGTAGTTGAGCTCTTTGGCGTTTGAAATTAATGCTGTTTTTTCTTAGTTTGTCTTGGGTAGACTTGTGATCCATCCTTTCAATGTAGCTGATACAGTGTATACCAGGTTCAATATTGAGGCTCTCAAGTGTTTGGCTAATGTACTGATATCCAAGGTTTACTTGCGAGATGCCACAGGCCACCCGGAAGTCATTACTTTCACTTGCACCATAGTATCTAATTTTGGGGTTTTTTGAGCCTATAACACTGTTTAGAGCCTCATTTCTCTGCGAATTTGCCCCAGGTGATAACTTTGCAACTACTATGTCAGTACAATATTCATCAAAAGTTCTCTTCAGAGCTTTCCTTAAGTCATCGCCATAGAGATCTTTGCCATAAGGTAAGTCAAAGTGTTTATAGTTAGTAGGGTCTTTTTTGGCACCACACCAGGATTCATTGCAATTTTTGTGGTTTCCAAACGAATGTGGTAGAATGCTTTGTGACGATTTTTGAAGGGCTGATGGATTTCCCTTATTTTGAGACACGCTATAAGTAAAACATTTGATCAAGTAATTGATAACTTTCTGTTGGCTTAGGTTATACAACCTTGTAGTTAGTGATCTTTTGGCACGCACAGTGTCTGTCCACTTTTCTACAGAATAAGGGACCTTCTCTTTATATGTGCAGCTGTTGTGGAGTCTCCATCCCCGACATAAATAGATAGTTTGACATGAGAATTTAGGCTTTAAGTAAACAAATGGACTGCTGCCATAGGCTCCATTGCTTTTGATGATGCTGTATGATTGAGTCGACAATTGTGTTGCTTGGCTTCTTTTCCAGTTTTTTAGCATTTGTGCAAACCCTGGAGAATTTTGTTCTTGTAGTACAATCCATAACCTTCCCATAGGTTAAACCCATGACTGCAGCATGACCGGTCAACGAGTTATACCCCTTTACCCGTTTTTGCCAACCCATGTCATATGAGCAGGGGATATTGATGCAGCTTTGGTCATCTGCTTTTACACCCTTTTGGATGGCAGCATTTCTTTCGTCTGACATTGCAGTTTTGCAAGTTTTCAATCTCATTTTCTCTACTTTTGAAAGTTACTGGATTCATTGAGGGAATATTTAATGTACACAGTAAATTAGTTAGGTGGCTTTCACCGATTCCTGTATGAAGACACCCAAGAACAACTCTTGAATTAACATCGTCACTGGGAGGACCTCTTTGACCACTCTTGTGTTCACTGGAGGTCTTGACAACATTCTGTGTACCCCACACTGCACAGATAACTGAGAACACTGAGGCTAACCCATGTTTTTTTTTCTGCTTTTATGTTCCACAACGACAAGTTGGCTGAAAATGGAGTGACAATATTGATACTCAGGGAAATCTGATACTTTGTTCTGGCAGTGTGTCTTCTCCTTTAATTTGGAACGAATAAGCACAAGTAAATTTTCGCAAAAACTAACAAAATTTCACAAATGCAGTGAATGCAATTTGTGGTCTGTGGACAATTTGAAACTGCTTGTTTGTTCCAAATTTACCCAAAACATTTTTGGTGCTAAAAATAGACT
>OX421450.1:15101387-15103887 GCA_949126865.1 Montipora capitata | reverse complement strand
TCCATGTAGTTGAAGTTGTTCTCTGATGTTCTTGGACGATGTGGATGGTTTTATGGTTTTCATGGTTTCTATCTGTTGAAGATCTCCGGTACTTAATTTCGGTAGATTCCCCGAGATTCTTTTTTTGGGACTAACCGTACCATCATGCACAAACTTTTGCCATACGTTTTCAGCGGTTTTTCCAGAAACACCAAATTTGTCGCCAAGTTCCGTCCACTTTGCAGGAAAGGCTCCCGATATCCTATCGCCACCAGTTTCAAGAATTTTGTCAACAATCTGCCCTTTGAGTTCTTCCGATAGGCCTTTTCCCCTTTCATAAAATCTTCCTTTCTTGTTGAATGCCATGATCGCCAACGCACTTTTACACGAACCACGTGACAAATTTTTATGTCATGTGACGACTTCTTTCGCGGATCACGTGATAAGTTTTGTGCAGCCCGCTTTTCAAAATTCTAACGGCAGATTCACCACTCTAGTGATTTTGATAGTATCTATGGAATTAAATTGGGATAAATGTAAACATATCAGTGAGTCTTTAGTAACTATGTTCTCACTACTTAATCACTTCTTAACCATCTTTGATATCAGCCAATTCTGCTTAATCCCTATGGTCAAAAAGGGGTATAAACACAATAGTTCACCTCATTGAATTATTGATTTGAGTGGGAGATGTTATTTTGAGTTCCTAATGTGCAAATTTTACTGATTTCTCAATCTGAAAAAATATCCCACCAGAAACACAAAATGCAATGAATTATGATTATAATCTCTACTGAATTTGCAAATTTTTTTGAAAGTGACAAAATTCTGAGAACTACAACTACATGTACTCTCTGTATACACTATAAATTTTCACACAACAATAACAAGGTTATCTTTGGAAATAACCGTCATTTCATATTTTGTAATAACTTTTTTTTAGAAAACAGTTCTTTTCCCAACAGGATCACCGAGGCTTTCTTACTGTAAGATTGGCCTTTGAGAATAGTAACCCCCGCTGTAATTCATTATTTTGTAACTTTTACAACACTTATGTCACTAAGTTTTTTAGCTCGCAGATAAAAATAATAGGGCTGTTATCGATATCGATGCAATTCTTGGTGAAACCTGAAAGAGACTAAAGGCGGTCGCATGAATAAATGTACATGCTACAAACAATAATATTATAAATTATTATAATTTTTATGACGTGTGGCCCCACGAGCATTTTGATGGCAAAACCATATGAAAAAATTCCTGTATGAGGGCCCTATGCGGTCTGGAAAAAGCCATCAGGCCCTGCTAGGTACACATTCAGCCCTGCAACATTGAAAGTTCAAGCAAATCTCATAAAACAAAAGCAAGGCAAACAAATATCCTAATGACCTGTTTATCAAAGCGAACAAAACAAATCTACAATCCTGGTCAAAAGTCTTGGAACAATTCCCGCTTTTGCCCCCTCTCCCCATTACAATGTTGATTTTTCACGGTCTCCGAAATCAAGATCCGTTCGTCGATGCCTTGCATGTTTCAACAATGTCTGGGGAGGGGGGAGGGTGCAAAGAAAGGCAGCAAAAGAAGAACACGCTTTGCTCATATAACAACGGAAGCATGTACAGCAAATTCTCTACTTTTTGCCCAAAATTTTGACAGGTGTCCCAAAGTCTTTTGACCTGGATTGTATGTCGTTGGAGAGGATGAAACTCTCAACTTTATCTAGGCTGAAAAACAAGAAACAAAGAAGAATAGGGATCATAAAATTATGATATAATTATTGACTGAGTTTAGGTTGGGCTGGATGGGAAAATATTTGGCCCTCGGTCATGGCACACGGACCTCGCTGCACATGGTCTGTAGGCCCTAACCTCTGGCCCTCCTACTCAGTCAATAAGTACATAACATTGCTTCCTCAAAATATTTTTATATACATTTACAGATATACTACATGTTTCATTTAAGTATATATAAACACAGTGCCTATATTAAGGGAGCTTCTCCAAATTTCGGAAGTTCAAATTTCCGATTGTTCGGAAGTCATATCAGAAACTCAAGTGCAACTATTCCGATGAAGTCGGAAGATTAAACACTAATCATCGGAATAAGAGGTATCGGGACTTCCGAAAGACTTCCGATAGATAAAAAATATCGGTCTTCCGATTGGACTTGATCAAAAACTTCCTATTAGCAAGATGCACGAAATTTTGAAACATGAACGTCTTCTTAGTTTGTGAAATTTCCCATATCCAATTAAAGCAGTGGGCCCAGGTGGAAATCTTATTAAGATCTTGTAAGCATCTTGTAAGATGGGTGTTAAGATGAAAATCTTAGTAAGATCTTGTTTAAGATCTTTGATCTTAATAAGATCTTATTACATTTGCTCATCAAATTTTCTTCCAAAATTTAATGTTGTTGAAATTTTAAGATCTTGTAAGATCTTAACAAAATCTTACAAGATCTTAGGACCATCTAACATGATCTTAACATAAAAGATCTTACAAGATCTTAGTAAAAATCTTACAAG
>OX421450.1:15083887-15091387 GCA_949126865.1 Montipora capitata | reverse complement strand
GTAAACACTTTGGCTCGCCCAGTGGAGTCAACTTGGTCGAGGCAAGATGATGAGAGAATGCACGAGTGCTATCTCCCCAGTCTCCTGATGATCGAAACTGAGCCGGGCAGCTCTTCACTCAGGAAAAAAAGGTCAGTTCTTTTCTCATATAAACGCTAGCTAAGACCCGGCTGGGAGGGTGACCATCTTACCAGGGACAAGTTTTCTCCATGTCAACAGGGCCTAAGACTTGATCCAAGTCAAACTATTAAAACACATACCGATAGGCATTTTATAGGTTGCAACCGGCCAACTTTCGACAAACCGAACTCAGTGCAACATGCAGGGCTAATTCAACAGTTTCCCACATAATGTAATTAGTTAATAAATATTCGACACTCAAAATCAGTCGTGAACAGGGCATAATTAGCCTGAAAATTCTACTTTTTCATCAGTCTACGTCTACGTCTACGTCTACGGAGCCACATCAGACTTCAAAGTCCTGCATTACGAACAACTCATAGCATTATATGTTTCGTTTATTCCAACTCGAGAAAAGAATGCTACAGTAAAACAGATCAGAGTGTGTCTGGATTCAGCAGCATAGAACCAAAATTAGCCGAGGGGGTGTCAACAGGCTTGTCATAAAACTTTGCAAATATACAAGAATTAGACCATCCTGCATAATCACCGCTAGGCTTAGACCTTTGGTTTGTCCTTACAGCTGGATGTTGATGCGGCTGTGCTGCTATGAGCAGAGTATTTGTTGATGTCGATCCCTGCTGGCTCTAACACTTGCTTAACCCATCTAGAAATGGTATCTTTGGATACAGGTTTAAATGGTTTAACCTAACTTATCAGTAACTGTGAGTGTTCATCTCCCAACTGTTTGGTGCGCTGCAAGTATTCATTAAGATGTTCTACCACACAAAGTTTCTTGTCACTTTGGAAAGAGAGTAATTCAGTGGGTGCTAGATGTCGCACAAGCTTACTCTGTTTCAGTTTCTCACAAATAGTTATTCTGTAGCGGTCACTCATTTCTTGGATGTAGTTAACATCAAACTTATGTATAGTGTGTCCACGCTGTCGCGTAGTGAGACAGAGTAGCATGGTCAAATTTAGGGTAAGCTGCTTAAGAGATAAGGACCTCAAAGGGGCAGCAGCTCTTAAATAACCTAACACAATGTTAACGTCCCAAATTTCAGTATATTTGGGCAAAGCTGGTTTTCACTCAAAAATCCCTTTCATGCAACGAGCTACTAAAGAGTGCTCTCCAAACTTTACTCCGTCTTCCAAAACAAGTGTTGAAGAGAGCGCAGAACGCGCTGTGTTTATAGGGCTGTATCCTAAGCCTGATTTGTAAAGAGAAACCAGAAATTCAATGCCGTTTGTTACCCCAGGCTGAAAAACATCAATGTTTTTGTCCCGACAGTACTGATTCCCTTTGTTAAGGTACGTGTGGTATTGCTTAGGGGTACCATCCCTCCATGATGCCATGAGCACATCTTTAATTTGCTGCAGGTGATAAAGCATACTTGTTTAGTCCCTCCCTGATAACTGAAATACGAGGACGTTTAACCTGTGCCAGATCGGATGTTTTTCCTTGGGATGGTTTGGTCTTTCCTGGCTTTTAGATACACTGGGTTTTGTTTGAGTAGTTGGAGAGCTCTGGGGTACCATGATTGTGTAGGCCAATCCGGGAGCACGCAAATCCTCTGTGCACCCTCGGTCGTCAGCTTCTTCAACACTGTTCGAATAACACTAAACGGAGGAAAAGCATACAATTTAAGGTTGGACCAGTTCAGGCTAAATGCATCGGTGGCAATAGCCTCTGGGTCTGGTCTGTCAGGCACATAATGTGGGAACTGGTGGTTTATACGAGAGGCAAACAAATCTATATTAGGTTTGAAGTCTAGTACCTCAAGAGCACAAATTAAATGATACCTTGTCAAGCCTCCACTCAGATGCTCTTTGGTTTTTGCAAGCTTCAAAATCTGCAATAAGATTTTGTTTTCCAGGAATATGTGCAGCACTAAGCCAGATCTTACGATCTATACACCATTCCTAGATCTCCTTAGCCACAGAATTACAAGAATCTGAGTGGCTTGTTCCCATGTGATTAATCACATTCACTGCTGTAGTGTTGTCACACATTATTCTGATATGTGTGTTGCTCTTATCTTTAGCAAAAGTTTGGAGCCCGAACAAAATAGCCAACATTTCCAGATAGTTGATGTGTTGTTTAGATTCTGAATGGGACCAAATTCCTCCTGAAGACAACCCCTGAAAATTCTGTCCCCCAGCCCATAAGGGAAGCATCTTTTGTTATTTGGTGCTGGGGTTGTGGGTGGTTGATTACATTGTACGCATTTCCCACATGTTGAATCCACCAATGTAATTCAGATTTCGCATGAGAGGAAAAAGACATGAAGTCATCAAAATTACCCTTTGATCTCAAAAGGGCTTGGGAATTATCTTTTTCCAGGTGTCGGTAGTAAAGAGCGCCATGCATTACCTCAGGGAAGCTAGAAACTATTTTCCCAATAACACTAGCCACTTCCCTAATAGAAGGTGAAGGGTTTACTAGTAACTCAGTACAGACATTTTGTCAACTGCTAGCTTTCTCCCTGGTCAGTTGTATTGTCATTGCCACTGAATTTATTACAAATCCCAGGATAGTAAGCACTTGTGTGGGTATTTGAGGGAATGCACAACTAAACCTAATTTATCAAGCAGGACAGTAGTATCTATAACATTTAGGACACACTTCTCATAGGTTAGCCCTCATAGGTAAAGGTCATCAAGATGTGCCACAGCATGTGTCCTCGTTTGTGCAGCGTAGAGAGAGGAGGCTTAAGAATTTTAGTAAATATACGGGGAGCACACGGCAACCCATTAGGAAGGCAGGTAAATTCATATAGCTCCCCTCCCAGATAAAGCGTAAACATTTTCGATCCGGCGTCCTTCATGTCAACAGACGCCATATAACAATTTTGGGTAACTAGTTTGGTTATGGTAGAAAGCGAATCCATTTTAAAATGATAATGACTCACTCACTCATTAAACCTCTTGAGATTTAGTCGCTGGGTCCCATCCTTCTTAGGACAAAGGAATTTGACAGAATTTGCTCAGATATAGGTGACACCTTTATGACGACACATTTCTCAAGTAACTTATGCTTTTCTTGACGAACAATGGGATATTCATGTTCCGACAAGATTTGACTGGGCAATTTTTGTTGAACAGGGGTGGCAGTACACTCAATAGCTGCTCCCAAAACATCAGATAACATGATTTTGTCACTGGTGAGAGTCCTCCAAGCTGCAAAATGAGCAGCCACTTGCCCAGCCTTACATGTATGGTATAACATTTGTAAGTTGCTACTTGCTTGTGAAGAAACATAATTTTGTGGTCTTCTCTTTTATTCGGATGTCTACATTTGGGTCGACGAGACATCCACGAAGCTTACGTTTAAGCTTCTTAACAAGCTGTGTTGTTAGGGCGCCGACGAATGGGACGGTAAGCCAGATAGTTGGATAGTGGTTGTTGTGGGAGGTGTCGTTGGTAATATGATCTGAAGCCCTGTTCTGTGCATTCGTAGTAAAGCGATCAATTAATAAGTTCGCAACACGTTTAGGAAACGCGTTCCGCGATAAGCAAAGAAACATTATTTAAGTGTCTAATCTTCTAGCGCCGTAGAGCACCAATCGGGGACACCGTAAATTGAAATTAACAAGTTAACGCAAATCAAATCAAATTTTGGTGTTTGAGGAGAGGGGAAACCGGAGTACCCGGAGAAAACCTCTCGGTGCAGAGTAGAGAACCAACACACTCAACCCACATATGACGCCGAGTCCGGGAATCGAACCGGGGCCACATTGGTGGGAGGCAAGTGCTCTCACCAATGCGCCATCCCTCCACCCCAAAACCTCCTTATTAGCTTGAGCTCGGTTTTAATTTTTTTAGGAGTGCAGATTCGGTGTACGCGGTCAATCAGTGCTTTGACCCAAGAAATCTTGTGTCGCCAAGGTACAAAACTCTCAAAGTTAGTGTACTGTCCAGTGAAAATTCGGTTTTGTGTAGTGACCCAGAGAGGATTGGTAACATTTTGAAAAATCATTTTGCAAACATTGGAGATAAATTGGCGTCCGAAATCCCTAATGCTGTGAACACTATTCTGATACCTTGGACCTTCAGATCAATATTGACTTATCCTGATAAAAAAGTCATCCGACGTGGAGTTCCTCAAGGCTCTGTCCTTGGCCCCTCTTATTCCTTCTCTATATCAATAACAAATTCTCCTTTTATCTGTTTGCCGATGATACAACCCTAATGTATGCTGATGAAAACCTACGTGTTCTTGAAATAACTATTAACTTGGAACTTGCAAAGGTCCGTGAATGCCTTAAAGCCAATAAGTTGATTCCCAAAATTTAAATGTCAAACTCCGCCAGAAGATAATGCCTTTTGTTACACAATTAAAATGTTATCTCTGCAACCAATACCTTTACAAATCTTGAAATGAAAAACTATGTTAAATACCTTGTCATGGAAATATCATACCTTGTCCTGACTTGACATGGAAATAACATATTGACCACATTTGTCATAAAGTTAACAAATTAATTGGAGTTATTGCAAAACTGAGACATTATGGACCAAGACTTTTACTGCTCAATGTCTAGCACACTCTAATTACTTCCTATCTAAATTTCGGCATTTGCGCCTGGGGCAACTGTGCAAAAATTCATCAAAACCGTACTCTTTGTTTTCTCTTCGTTTCCTTGCCCATGGACTACAAGTACTTGAATGTCTGGAATTTTGTCCTGCCACGTGATGTGTAGGATCTTGTGAAGGCACTTGAAGGCAGTTAGCAGGTGGAAGCGATTCAATTTCTGGCATGGTGCTCATGAACTGCCCCTGTCTCACTAGCATACAGTAGAGTGGGTACCACATTAGGCTTCTACTTCTTCAATTTTGTAGACATCTTTATGCCACTCATCTCCCACTGAATCACGAAGGTGTCTAATTGTGTTACCGGCTTTGCAAATGCGAGCGTTGATCTCTACACATCGAGGTTAGAAAGGCTTATTAGCATTAAAACAAAAGAGCATTTTTTGGCCTCCATCATGAAAGAGGTCTATAAACCTTAATCACACGGTGGCCATGTTGAATCCCGAGGGATTGAACACTTTTGTTTTGCCCCACCGAAACTTGTTCCCAGACGTTTCAACTCGAGGCTCGGGGTACGAAATCTATTGTCTATGGCCAATGTGGCTGCCGTGTGAATTAGGCTCATGGTGGATATGTTAACCGAGCAGATGGCACCTAAAATGTTTAAACTAAGAAATTCTGATTTAAACCTAGTTGCTTGCACCTCTTTGTTTAGAAACCAATTTGCTTTCACAGGGGCGTCTATTTGAAACACACTGCCAGGTCACTAAAAAGTATAAATTGCCTTCCGTGAATGTTCTGAAGACAAAAATCAAAACATCTAAGTTTGCACTGACAACAACTATTTAAGTCATTTAGTGCGTACTGCAATTCAATTTTATATTAAACTTACATTCATTCGCGTCTGAATGCAGCAGGCGTTTATGCTGTCCGGTGACGTCACGAATCAAATGTCATTATTTATTTATTTATTATTATTATTTTTTTCAAAACACGCGTGTTCGTGGCCTCGCAAATATTGAATATTCCAAAAGATCAAGTGTCAGACTTGCATGAAATTGATTTCGGAGACCACCGATCGCTATACGATATAGGAAAAACCAATAAAATACCAAGGACGTTCAAGAATTCAAGTAAGCAGACGACATAGATTCCGCCATCTTAAACGCACGAACTCTGGCAATTAAATTCAATGGCTCGCCAGTCACATGAATAAGTTAGCACGGTAACCAATCAGAGCCACTACACGGTTGTTTGATAGTGACGTCATGGGGCAGCATTGACACCTGCTGCTCTCTGTCGCCTATCTCCACGAGTAACTTAGGGAGCAGAGGAGATTGCTGAAATTCGGGATAGTCTTTCCTTTGCGTCTAATAGGTTTATAAGCCAATATCCTGGTAATGAACAATTATTGCGCTTGTAGGAATTTGCAGGAATCCACGCGCTTGTAGGAATTTTCACGCATCCACATGGGGCTGCAGGAATCCTATAATAAGACAATTAAATATTGTAGCTTTTTTTGTAATTACTTAGACGTTTTTACTTGTAAATTAACGCAGACGTGTCCAGAAGTGCAGTTAATTAGGTCCACGGCTATTTTGATAAACGTCACAAAGTACCCCCTTGCTCTGCGAGCAGAGTCTCTTTCGATCTTCCTAGATAGGTCGGGAAGAGGAAAGTAGCCTCTGCTCGCCGCCTGCAAATTTTGTGTTGAGCATGCGTTAAAAATTTTAATGTATTCGGTGTCAGTCACGCGTGACCAGTAGCCACAAAACCACAAAACGAAAACAAATAGTCGGGATATTTTCCAACAAATCTGGCAAACACACGACAATCAAGGAATCATTTTATTGGAAACTTAAGATAGGCCATACTCTTAAAATGCCATTTCATTTCTTTTCCTGAAACATTTATGGGTTTCTGTCAGACTAGTTTCTGTAACCGACACATAGGAAAAATTCATGGGAATTCTAACAGTTAAAATTGCCACGCTGTTGTAAGTTTCAAAATATTGATGACCCGTGGCGATTGATCATGCGCAAAAATTAAAAAAAAAAAGAGGTTTGACAAGTCGAAACTGGACTGACTCATCCAATTCTTTGGATGAGCGGCAAGTCAAAGAATGTGGAGGCGGCGACCAGAGTCTACTTTCCCCTTCCCGACTTATCTAAGAAGATGGAAAGAGACTCTGCTCGCTGGGTAGGAATACGGAGAATTAACGTGACAAACTCTTCCCTAGCTAAAACACAAGTCCTAAAGTGAACACAAATAGATGCATTTAGCCACCTTATTGCCAAAACGGGTAGAAAATGCTTAGACTGAAGGCGGGTGGCTCTTTATTACAGAAAGACATTCGTTGCCAAGGAAGCTTTTGGTCAAAGAGCCCTACAAAAAGGTTGCATGGATGGTTCTATGAAGTAACTTTTTCAATGAAAATATGACATCACTTCAATCAGAATGCGCGTGCGAAACTAGTCCCAGTCCTCCGCCGTGCTTTTCAGTGAAAAACATGTAAAAACTGTCCAAAAATGAAAGGAAGAAGCCGTTTTTTTCACCGAATAAGAACCTTCCCATCATTTTTCGTAGACTGTAGCATGGAATTTCTATTTGGACAACAAATGGAACCAATATTTTCAAAAGTGTATCAGACAAGGGCCTTATAGCGTCATAATGTTTTTGGGAAATTACTTTATTTTCAAACCCATGCTACAGATGTACTGTTGCGTTAATTTTTTTTGAAATATATAGTTAACTCGCTGGGTTTTTAGGCATTTTCCCTTTTATTCACGTGATTACTAAATATGGGTGTGAGTCGAACCAGACAAAGAAATCTTAAATACAACACGC
>OX421450.1:15056387-15068887 GCA_949126865.1 Montipora capitata | reverse complement strand
TCTAGCAAGGAGACGTGATTTAAATTTGTTAATGTTCTCTTCAAAAGTTGTTTTTGAAGAGTTAGTGCGTAGGAGTCTTAGGGCTTCGCCCTTCACGAATCCTTTTTTGACACCTGGTGGGTGGCAGGAGGAAAAATGGGTGTACTGAAAGGTTTCAGTTGGCTTGAAGTGTGTTTTTACATCCAGAGTGGATTGATTTTGAAAACTTTTGCCTTTGTGTACAACAGTGTCTAGAAATGTGGCTTCAGTGTTCGAGATCTCAGCCGTAAATTTTATTGTAGGGTGGTGTGCTGCAAGAAGTAGAAATATAAGTGCCTAACATAAGGCAGGGCCGAGAGCGTTGTGAGTTTTATGCAAACCGCATCTTTTGTTCGTTGCGACATATGGTGCTACTCATCAATGTCCATTTGCAGCTTCCAAATGAACTTCAGGAGCTACAGACATTACGGAAAACCTCAAAGCTATTTATACATTGCTATATGAGCTTCCTGTGATGCATGGCTATGCCTTTAGTCCACCAAAAGAGCAGCAATCTGGCCCAGGGAGGCCAAGATACGTGATGACTTCTGAACAGCTTGGGTGCCTACGCAGGGAATTTAATAGCTGGTCCCAGATTGCCAGCGACCTTTTAGTACCAAGACAGACAATATACAACAGGCGCAGAGAGCTGGCGTTCTCCTTAGACTTCAAGCGGTTTTCAAAAATTCAAGATAACACTTTGGATGCATTGGTGCAAGAGGAGCTTAATGCCTTCCCACGCACGTGTGAAAGAAATGTCGTGGCTGGTTTACAGCAACACGGAGTATATATTCAGCACTGGCGGGTAAGGGAGAATATTATTCATGTTGGTCCCATCAACAGGGCAAACAGGTGGGGATTAAAAATATTACGTCGGCCATACAGTGTTCCACACCATAGTTATTTCTGACATATGGATACTAATATGAAATAGAGGCATTGGCGATTTTACATCCTTCGCTATGTTGATTGTTTTTCCAGAGCCATAGTGTACCTGAGAGTAAACAATAATAACAGGGCAATACCTTGTTTTCAACTGGCAGCATCTGAATGAGGATATCACTCTCGTCTTAGGGCTGATAATGGGGGGAGAAACACACAGTTGTCGAAGAGTTTATGGTATGGTTTCGTAGAGAAAACCACGGAAGTTTTTTGACAGGGCCAAATGTGCGGAACACTCAAATTGAAAGACTCTGGAGGGATTTTGTAGAGTGTGTGGTGTCCGTATTTCATCCATATTCTTATTTTTGGAGGACTACTTGTTTTTAGATACTGGCGATGACAAAGACATGTATGCTTTGCACTTAAGACTCTTGGATCGGTTTACAATGAAATTCATTTATCATTCAAAATGAACAGAACAGAACTCTACGTCAGCTTTGGGCCTCTGGGTGTCTGCTCGGCTATACATCTCCCGATGCTGGTGTGAGAGATGTTTTTGACCAAGAAAAGCCTTTTGATCCGGACATATATGGTCATGACCCAGATGGGCTTCCTCCAGATCCTGATAATAAAGTATCGGGGATACATATTGCTCCCATCATTTAGTTTTGAATTATACTCTGACAATTGCTCTTCAACAAAGTTTTGATCCACTCAGTGATGATAAAAATACGGCATTAGCATTTATTTGCAAGCCAGGGAATTCGTAAATCACGTTGTCCAAAATGACAATAATCCCAGTCATCAGTAGAGAACAGACAACATTACTTTAGTGCTCCCCGGGCCCTGTTGGCATCGAGGTGTGTTCACTTGTTGGATCATTTTTCCTTCTCTGCTTGGATTTAATTTCAGCTGTGGTTTGCTCATGCTATCTCTAATCATTTATTTGTTGGAGAGTTTGCACTTTGCAATGACACTGGATCGTTGAAAAAAAATATATAGTAGCATTGCCAATGATTTGGTAATTGCTCATCCAAAGAAAGAAAAAAACAATGGGACAGGAATCCAAAGTTGGATGCAACACTCTTTCATTATTCGATTCAGCTCAATGGGAATGAATGCCTGACAATTAAGTGTTGCTTTAATCATAAGTTATACCGTTTATCAACTTTGTTTTCATATGACAATAGATCGATTCGGCTAACTTAATGTTGTACCCAATTCAAATCCTTTGGGAGGAGAAATCCATATCATTTAAATGTGAATATCACTTGAATGTGGGTGCTACATTATAATGCAAATGCAACGCACAAAGAACCTTAAGGGGGGTGGCACTACAGAAAGACAATCGTTGCTAAGGAGGCTTTTGAGTCAAAGATCTAGAGCCCTACAAAAAGGTTGCATGGATGGTTCTATGAAGTACCGGTAACTTTTTCAATGAAAACTGGCATCACTTCAATCAGAATGCTTATGCGCAACTAGTCCCAGTCCTCTGTCGTACGTTTTAGTGGAAAACATGTAAAAACTCCCAGGAAAGGAAAGAAAAGGAAAGGAAAGAAGCGGCGGTTTTTTTTTTTTGGGAACCGTCCCATAATTTTTCGTAAACTTTAGAATGGAATTTCTATCTGAACCGATATTTTAAAAAGCGTATTTTAGGAGGGCCTTAGAGAGCGTTCTCAAAAACGTGTTGGGAGGGGAGGGGGGGGAGGGGTTGGGGCGTGATGACACTCTATAGGGTGGAGGGGACCTTGAATAATGAAAACAAAAACTGGCATTAGCCAATGCAAACGTAATTTAACAAAATATAATATTCGAGAGTGTAAAATGGTGGTGGTAGTTCCAGTAAGATTTCATGTAGCAATGGTTTTTGTTCTATGAGACTTTAAATTTGGACCTTCATACTACTGTAGATATTTTTTCCTCCAACAAAATAGTTCGCCTTGATGATATATTTTTAGTGTCTTGGTGCTGATTTTTCGTTTGAGGCCGTTTTGATGCCAATATTTGAAGGGTTTGTACTCAAAAAAAAAAAAAAAAAAATTGAGTGAACTCCAGCCTTGCCTGAGAAACTGATTTTGGAGTTCCAGAAACACTGAGTATTCTATTTTAAAATTTCCTGGGCATGCCCCCAGACACCCTTAGGTAGCTCGCGACTTCGGCTCTTGCAAGACGCCATGTCACGTTCAATGCTTTCAAAAATATGCATGCTACTTTAGAAAACTGTGGAAAACCTTCGTCTCTCCGGTACTGTGAACATGAACTTTTGGGACGTCTTTTGGCCTCACGCTTTTGCATCAATTTAATTCTAGTCCCAACGGATAGGCTTGTCAATGGTAGAAACGAGTGATGCTGCTTTTAAAGCTTTGAGTCGGGCCTCGGATCTGCCTGTTAGGTTGTGCCATGTATCAGATAGATGGCTTTCTAAAGGTTTTGTCTGCTTTGTCTTTTTTCTGCGTTTCTTAGCAGACCGTTATGCTCTTTGGAGGCGTTTTTCTGTTTCGCTTGTTCGGTCAGACTTTTGCATCGTGTATTGATTTTTGGCCATGAGGTAGGTTGGGGTACCTCAATATTTAGGGAGACTAAGAGGGGGTTCCTAAAAATGCTTAATGCAGCAAGTAGGGGTCCTTCAATGTTCAATGTTTTTACAAGGTAGATAATTTCGCATCAGTACCCCTCCCCCCCCCCCCCCCCCACCAACAAGTTTTTTGTTAACGTTCCCTTATGACGTCATATTTTTTGGGGAAATATATATTTTTAAAAACACATGCTACATATTTTGTATTAGAATCATCAGAATGTTCTCGTACTGTTGCGTTAACTCGCTGAGTTTTAGGCATATTCTGTTTTGGTCACGTGATTTACCAAAAATGGTTGTGAGTCGAACCAGACGAAGAAATGTTGAATAGAACACAATCGAAAAACGATTATTTGAAAGGGTCTATAGCAACAGTTTGGTAGTTAAGAGCCACCCACCCCCTCTTAACCCTAAGTGCTTTGAATTGGGTACAACATTGATTTAGCCAAATCGGTCTATGTATTGGAAAACTTATATTCTTTGTTTATCAGTGAAAGGGTGCAACGAGGTTTCATTTTTTCAAACGATTGATAGCGCTATCCGCCTGATGAATTACTATCAAGTGGACAAGTCGTAACGAAACCACTTGTGCTATCCAATGGTTTAATTAATTAAGTTCGATTATCCTTCTTCTTATTTTGGTTGTTCACGGTTTTCTGTCGTTGAAGGTAAAAAGCAAGTGGTAAACGTTTTATACGTTTCTTTTCATGTTTTTGAAGTTCATCAACTGGATTGTGGATGCAGAGATTAAGAAAAAGACTAGAAAGCTAAGGTGTGTTTTTTTTTTAATACGAGAATAAAGTCAAATCATACGTTTATTTGTTAAGTGACACAGGTCTTGAGTCGTCATTCGTTTCAGTGGAAATTTACTCTCTTAAATTAAATAGGGGAAGGTTTATCAAGGTGGCTGGTTGATCTTCAACGAAAAGTAGTAGGTTACAGTCATCCTCTAGCCCAATCCCCCTCGGATCATGGAAATTAACTGAGCCATTACGAAAATTTGGAACCATGGCGAAAGGATTGCCAACTTGGGAAACATTTCGAACTTCGGAACCATTCCAAACCAACGGAACTATTTCGACATTTCGGAAGCATCGCGAAGTTCGGTATTCTTTTACGAATGGTGCGCCACAAAGAAGAAGGCAATGTTCATTTATGAGCTGATCGTTGCGGTTATGTGACCAAACGTTTCCAATTCAATTGTGGACATCCAAAATGCAGGTATGAAATTTGCAAGAAATCCGCCTAAACAAACAGCATAAGCAATTTCTTCGATTAACTGGATCAGGTTTTCTGTTAGGAACAGAGGGGGATCTACACATAGTAGAGAGAAACGAACCTAGGGGAGGGTCACACGCTACAGCGCATACACATGATTCCATTGCAACTCATACAACGAGACCATAGTACATTTGCTCTATTTCCTGTGTCTTCCTTCCGCAGCATTTACTTACTCATGGCAATTACTAGAATTACAACTGAATAGATTGCGGTTGGTCTCAAGGACCAACATGTGAAGGCTTTCCGAAAAACCGTTCAAACAAATCAAGCTAATCGCTAACTCTTTATTTACATGGATATCATGTGTTCGTCGTGTAATAATCATCCCAATAACTTGAAATTAAAGAAGGTTTCATGATTATGCTTTGATCAACAGGAAATTGAATGCTAAGGAAATGGCACTTAGAAAGAGATATATCAAGAAATGTTCAGTTTTTAATTGGCCCGTATCTTTCGCGCTGTATTCATATCATGGAAACTGATTAAATATTAATTAGGAATGAGATAGATATTATAAGTTTTTTTTCAGTTTAAATTGTCTGGGACAACTATTTTTTTTCCTGGTTATGTCTCAAATGTGCATTATTGAAAGGGCCAAGAGTGCAAAGAAGCTTTAGTCGTCCCCGTCCCACCCCTCCACAATTTCAAGCAAAAAATACAAATTTCTTAAAATAACTAAAAACCACATAAAGCATAAAGAAACAAAAGTAAAGAAAGGGAAAACAAAACAAACTCAGCAAAGCATTAAGACAAAGAGATTTAAGGCCGGAATATACATATGGCTGGGATATACGTAGTTATATATGTATCAAGTAACAAATAAGATGTAAAACATCTGTCATTTTATGGTTGATCCTAGTTTATTATTATTTTTTTTGATATCTCGTCAAGAATGCTGAAAATAGCATTCCCGAGCTTCAAGATTTCAAAAATTTCTGGCGGAGAATTCCTCCAGAACCCCCTACAAGTTAGCGTCTCCAGCGCTTGCTTGTTACCCCCTCCAATACAAAATAAGCTCCGCCGTCCCTGTACTTTCTAGTAAAGTGGCGAAAAGCAATAGCTAGGAAATAGAAATAATCGGAAAGTTTCCATCCCTTTTTTTTCTTCTGGAAGCAGGATGTCTATGGTTGAAAAGAACAAGGACCATAACAAATAATTGGAACATTTTACTGACCAATAACCTCACTGATAGCTCTGTTGCCAGCAAGGTTGTCGTGATGGTGCAGTGGTTAGCACACCCGAATAATAACCAGGGGGATGCGGGTTCGATTCCCACTCACGGCATAATATGTTCCTCATTCAAATGGTTCAGTTCGCTATTTCAGATCACTTAATATTTGTAGCAAAGCGTCGTGTATCCTTCGGATCCTATTAGCTTGTGACTACATCGTTGGATTTCCAGCTTTGTTGATTCAACATAAATAAATAAATAAATAAATAAATAAATAAATATATATATATATATATATATATATATATATATATATATATATATATATATATATATATATATATATATATATATATATATATATATATATGTTGAGAAATACGGTGATGACATGCCTCGTATAATATTAAATAACTTATGAAGACTTCTTGAGGCAAATTGATTATAATGGAAGGTCAAACGTTTCGCCGGTTAGGGCTTCATCAGTGACTGATAAGTTACTTTACAAGACAGGGCTTCATCAGTGACTTATCAGTCACTGATGAAGCCCTAACCGGCGAAACGTTTGACCTTCCATTATAATCAATTTGCCTTAAGAAGTCTTCATAAGTTATTTAATATATATATATATATATATATATAACTGCACTTTACCTAAGTGGTGCAACCAATATAAATATATAAATAAATATATAGATATATATATCTATATATAGCTATATAGTTATATAGTTAGCTATATAGTTATATAGTTAGCTATATAGTTAGATATAGCTCTTTGGCATTACAAAGCTTTTGCTTTTATGTTCAAATTGAGCACTCTACTAGGATGAGTCATTGCCGCTAGCAATTGCGCATGCTCACTAGCTCGCTAGTTTGAGCACTCTGGCATGACTTGGATGTACCACATGTGTGGGACATCTGGGGTGGCTTTATAGCTTAACCTCCATCCTAGACATCAGCACTGCACTGATGAGGCCCAGGCCTTTTATCAGTTTATCGTTGGGCTAACCCAGGGCGAAGCCCTACCAGTTTGTTTTTTCGCTTGTGCTATTGCTGTATTGGTCATTTTGTGGCCTTTATAGTAGTATGGCAGGTAATGTTGTCGATCCCCAGCATAGCTGGGCGGACCTTTCCGAAACTGAAGAGAACATGGAAATTGCTGATATCCCGTCTTATGCCCAAATGGTTGGGCGTCATCGACACTCCAGTGTGTCTAGTCAATCCAGTGTTGATTATATAATGAGGAATGCTGAACGTCTTACTGACGCAGAGAAGGATTCTATCCATCCGCTGAACATTTTGCCCGAGCGACCATGTACGGCACATTTTTCTCTTTCCGACAAGGACACTTCTTTATCCCAAGTGTTTGCCGATCTAAAGAACTGTGGTATCCGTGCTGCTGCGGTCAGATGTCTCCAACGCAATCCTAATGGCTTTGTTTCCGTTACGTTTTCCACCAGTGAGTACCGTGATCTCTTCCTTCGTAAATCTTCATTTATCCGTCGTCATCGTAATTCATCTTCTACGTGTACCTTTGTTGTTGTGTATGATACTCCCTTCGAGCTTTCTGATGAAGCTCTGGCCCATCGTCTCAGCCGCTATGGATCTGTCCTCGGCTTCCGCAGATGTAATCTACAGGGCTACGAGGGCATCAAGAATGGAACACGCGTTGCTAGAATGGAGCTATCTGAGTCGATTCCGTCCTTCCTACGCTTCGGCAGGAAGCTTCTTAGAGTCAAACACGAGGGACAGGTTCCTACTTGCAGAAAGTGCCATCTTCCTGATCATGTCGCAAAGGTGTGCCCTAACGTGATATGCTTTAACTGTGACCAACTGGGTCACACCTTCAGCGACTGTACAGAAGAAATCAAGTGCAGTATTTGCAAAGAGGACGGCCACTACGCCATTGATTGTAAATTATCTTGGTGGCGGCGCCCTGAAAATGTTGACACTGGGGATAATGATGCTGCTCCTGCTCCCCTTCCAGAGTCTCGACCGTCACAGTCTCCCCCGCAGCCTCCTCCTGATGAGCCTTCTTCCGATGGCCCGCCTTCTTCAATTCCTTTAGAGCAGTCTTTACCTGATATTCCTCCTTCACAGCCTCCTACGCAGTCTTCTCCTGATGTACTACCTCCTACACCTTCCTGTGTTCCCCTCTCATCGCAATCATCACTGTCGCCATCTTCTGGTCAACCTTCATCACTGTCCCAGAACACCCCAAAGCAGCCCTCCACACAACCCTCGCAGTCTTCCCAGTCTACACAGTTCTCTCAGTCATCACAAACTACGCAATCGTCTCAGTCCCTCCTTTCGCCTGTTGAATCGTCGTCCCTGTCTCCTCCTTTGTCCCAAGAGCCTTCTCTTCCGTCGAGCATCATTTCTGGCTCTCCTACTTTGTCTGATCTACAGCTTGTCGCTGCAGCTGATTCGCAACGTTCTACTGCTTCTGATCAAGCTATTGCTGCGATGGAGATTCCTGAGGATCCTGGCCCTACAGTTCCGCTGCGCCCATCACAGATTCCTATCCGTCCTCAACCTCTTCGAGTTGCACCGAAACGCAAGCCTGCCAGGCTAGACTTCACAGATGGTCCACCCCCGCGTAAATCAACGTCACCTATGCCGGTCAGTTCTAGTAAAAAGACTAAGAACCCTCACCCTTCATGACTTCCAAAATTCTTTCCTTAAATTCTCGTGGTTTCAGTAAGCTTTTCCAAGATTATCTCATATATAGTCTTCGTACCTCTTATGACGTTTTCTGTTTTCAGGAAACGAAGATTACTGATCCTGAGGTTTTCCGCGTTTTCTCTTGTGCCTGGCGTGGACCTTGTTTTTGGTCCCCTGCTGTAGGCAAACAAGGTGGTGTCCTTACTTGCCTTTCTGAATCTTTTTCCGGCAACGTCAGTCGCTGGAAAAGAGACACGTCGGGGAGGGTTGTTAGTCTATTGTTAAAACTTGACGACCTAAGGATTAATCTAATTAACATTTATGCTCCCACCAACTTGGCCGAAAAGAAAGTGTTTTTCAGAAGTTTGCATGAATACTTTTTACCTTCTGATGTCTTAATAATTGCTGGTGATTATAATTGTTACGATCACAACCTTGATAAATTTGGCGGCAACTTTGTGCCTGCTAAGTGCGTTACTGATTTGCGTTCAGCCTTTTCTTTAATTGATGTCTGGCGCAAGCTACATCCGAGAGTGTGCCAGTGCACATGGTTTAATTCAGATTTTTCAATTGGTTCGCGTTTAGATAAATTTTTTGTTTCTAAGAACTTCATGCCCTCTGTTGTTTCTTGTGAAATCAGCCCTTGTGTTTTTTCCGACCATGATTTTGTTTGTCTTTCCTTCCAGCCCACTGGGAATAACCTCCGTGGTCCTGGCATTTGGAAGTTTAATAATTCACTTTTGAACGATGATGTGTTTTGCGACTATATTTCGAATTGTATCAATCATTTAGCCAATTGCTTGCAACACTTTCCTTCGGTTAAAGTTTGGTGGGACTTTTTTAAAAACTCTATCCGCTCTGAGATCATTTTCTTTGCCAGGGAAAAGAGCAGGGATCTTTCGCACGAACGTGTCCTTTTAGTTAACCGGATTATTGAGTTAAAACGTCAGCTTACTTCTGGTAATCCTTCAGTTAGTCCTGAAATTTCCGAGCTCGAAAGTAAGCTTAAGGCTCTTACCTTGGAAAAGTTAGACGGTTCTAAAATCCGTTCTAGAGTTCAGTGGCTTGAGGAAGGAGAAAGGCCCACGCGATTTTTCTTTAAGCTTGAACGTGAACGCTTTGAGCGTAATATTGTTTCTTCTATTCTTAATTCTGATGATGTAGAGGTGTTCACGCGTGAAGAAATTGAACGTGCGCATGTGCGCTTCTATTCAGATCTTTTCACTGATGAGCCTATTGACGCGTTTTTTAAACAGCGTTGTTTAGAATCCGTTGAAAAGTCCCTTTCTCCTCCTCAACGCGCTTCGTGCGAGGGATCCTTGTCGCTTGACGAATTAACGAACTCTGTTAAGAGTCTTAATACCGGGAAGTCACCGGGATCTGACGGACTATCAGTTGAATTTTATCTTCGTTTTTGGGAGACTTTGGGTCCCCTTTTACTCCGTGTTTCTAACCAGTGTTTCTCCGATGGCGAGCTTTGCGGCTCGATGAAAGGTAGCGTCACCCGGCTTATTTTTAAGAAACGTGGTGATATTAAGCACTTAAAAAACTGGCGGCCCATCTCTCTTTTGAATGTGGATTATAAGATTATTTCTAAAGCAATCACTTCTCGTCTTTCCAAGGTTCTTGAATATATTGTCCACCCTGATCAGACTTGCTCCGTTCCTGGCCGAAGTATTTTTTCTAATGTTACTCTTTTGCGTGATGTTTTGGACTACATTCAACGGACGGATGAATCCGCAATCTTAGTCAGCCTTGACCAAGAGAAAGCCTTTGACCGCGTCAACCGTTCCTTTCTCTTGCATCTACTCCAGGTTTATGGTTTTGGACCTGAGTTTTGCCGGTGGATCTCAACATTTTACAATGGTGCCTTTATGCAGATTATCTTAAACGGTTGGCTATCTCAGAGGATTTCTCTTGCGCGTGGGGTGCGACAGGGGGACCCTTTGTCTCCCTTACTTTATGTCCTTTGTGTTGAGGTATTAGCGTCCCTCTTTCGCCGTTGTCCAGGGGTTGAGGGGTTCCTCCTCCCTGGTGCCAGAGGGCGGCAAGCACGTGTTCGCTTGTATGCCGATGACACTACGACTGTACTCAAGGATCTTCGATCCTTGTCTAAGCTTTTCAGCTGTGTTAATGTCTATGAAAGGGGTACCGGTGCCAAACTGAATCGCACCAAAACTGAAGCAATGTGGCTGGGGGCCTGGAGGTTTCGTTCTGATGAGCCTTTGGGCCTCACCTGGGTTAAGAAAATGAAAATCTTGGGGGTAGTGTTTGGCACCATCCCTACAGAGCACTTTAATTGGCAGCCTAAACTTGAGAAACTGGAGAAATCCCTCAATCTCTGGAAGTCGAGATCCCTATCTCTTCCCGGTAAGGCCCTAATTATCAATACACTTGGTTTGAGCAAGCTGCTTTACCTTGCTAGAGTTCTTACTCTCCCAAAATGGGTCATTGCGCGGGTTAATGCCTTGATCTGGCCCTTCCTATGGGGCTCAAAAATGGAGACGGTGAGTCGTAACACTTGCTTTTTGAAATTGAAATTTGGGGGTGTCAATCTTGACAATCTTGTCTTAAAGGCCCAGGCTTTAAGATTGGCGGGGATGGCCTCCGTGCTTAATTCCCCTGATGATTCTAGTTTTTTTCTATGTAAATACTTTTTGGGGCGTCGCTTGTCCTCCATGCGTTCCGAATGGTCTTCCTTACGGGATAACTCCTCTCCCAGTGCTTCTTCTCCAACTCCCTTTTACGAGGACTGTCTTGATACTCTATCCAGGGTGGGAGACAGTGCCCTAGTTTGTAAAACCTTGTATCAAAAGCTACTTTCAATCAACTCATCCCCGCCAATCTTGCCGCGTCAATGGTCCCAGGTCATTGGGCCAGGGTTCTCCCTCGATGGTCATTGGTCTCTCGTCCGGGACCCCTTCACTGAGAACTATAAGAACGATGTCTTTTGGCTTATTATCCTCCGCGGCGTCAAGGTGCGTGATTCCCTTTTCAATTGGGGTTGTATCTCATCTGGTCGCTGTGCCTCTTGTCCGCGACGAGAGACCATTGACCATTGCTTTTTGAATTGTCTAAGGGTCAAAAGAGTCTGGCTACACTTTGTGCCAGTTCTCTCCCTGTTGCTTGGTAGACAGTTTGTTGCAAACCTTTTAACGGTTTTTTTCTTCCGCTGGCCCTCTCTTAGTGCTAAGAGGGCTCGGCTCGCGCGCCATTTGACGAAATCCATTCTTTATGGCATTTGGACCTTTCGAAACAGGGCTACTTTCTGCAATGGCAAAGAAGACCATCGTGCCATCATCCGTTATGTTTCCTATGATCTTAAGCAGAGAGTCTTCTTGGATTATAACTCTCTTTCTGAATCTCGCTTCCATGATGTTTGGGTATTGGACGGTTTTTGTGCCATGGCGAATGGATTTCCTCATATCAATATTTAGAAGTACATCTGGGTCATGGATTCCATTTGTCCGTGCGCTGTTCGCGGTGTCCACAATCCGGGGATCTCTGCAGGGAACTTGCTCTGCTCATGGACTCTGCTGTTAGGGCCCCAGGCCCTTGTGGCTAGCTGCCTACTCCGGCTCTTAGTTTCTAGTGACTTTTTTGTGCTTTTTAATTTGTAAATGGCGTGTGTTTTTATTGTGAATAAAGGTTGTTTTCATGAAAAAAAAAAAAAAAAAAAAAAAGTACTGTCTGCAGTTAAATAAATAAATAAATAAATAAATAAATATATATATATATATATATATATATATATATATATATATATAGCTCTATGGCATTACAAAGCTTTTGCTTTCATGTCCAAATTGAGCACTCTACTGGGATGAGTCATTGCCGCTAGCAATTGCGCATGCTCATTAGCTCGCTAGTTTGAGCACTCTGGCATGGCTTAGATGTACCACATGT
>OX421450.1:15003299-15056187 GCA_949126865.1 Montipora capitata | reverse complement strand
CACCCAAGGCATTGCACTAAGGCAATCCCATTTGAGTGCCACCCGGATTCGGCAGAAACTGTTCAACCATTGAAAATTTGACCAACGTAGTGATGAATACCAGACATATCTCGTTGAGAGAGGTTATAATCCAGCGGAAGTCAATAAGCAATTTTTAAGGGCAAAAGATCTACCCAGGGAGGACTTACTCGCCTCGAAAACCGAAAGACAAAAAAAATCGTCTTTCCTCTGGTAGTCGACCTACAACCCTCATCTAACAAACATCACCAAAATCATCAATCATTTAGTCATCTTATTTATGAATCGCCATTGCTATCCAAGATTTCCCAAAGGGGTCAATTATTCCTTCTTATCGAAGACCCAAAACATAAAAGAGATTCTAGCAAGGCCTAAAAAAAAACCATTACAGCAATAACACTCCCGTAGGATGTTTAAATGTAAGAACAAATGTGACCTATGCAAACATTATCTTGTTGAAAATAAGATCTTTCACAGCGCCTGTACAGGCCGTTTTTTACTCCATTAGACAGGATGTACATTGTAGGTCGAAGAATGTCATCTATTTAGTCACCTGTAAAACATGCAAGATTCAATACGTAGGTTCAACATCGAATGAATTCAAGGTCAGATTTCGTAATCACAAATCGGCTATGTTGACCAACAAGGCCACGTGTGAATTGGCCGTCCATTTCAATAGAAAAGAACATCACATGTCTGACTTTGAGTTCATTGTTATTGAAAAAATTGTTAATGACACTACTGATGATATGGACAAGGTTTTTCTCACAAGAGAGGCTTTTTGGTGCGCACAGTTATGCACCCTCCAACCTTACGGCTTGAACAAAAGATCCGAGTTTAATTCCAAAAATAGAATAAGGTTTAATTAATCATTCACTGGAGTAATTGTGCAACCAGTTAGGCTTTTTTTTCCAGTTACGCTGTGCAGATCGGCATTCTCACAGGCCCTGTTCAGGGATTCTATTACTTTTTAGGGGCCCTGGGCTCATCATTTCGCCACCTGATTGCATGTTTTACAAAGTCCTGTTGTTTATTTTAAATTATTAGTTTCGATGTCTGGTGATTAACGCCTTTTTCGGAATAGAGCTAACTATTTCTTATCTCACGGATTGTCCACTTGATGTATTTCAACCGCACGTATTACATGACATTTTATTGTGATTTTTTATAATTTTTTTTTGTAATTTTAAACATTTTACACCTTTTGGTTCATAGTTTTGTATAAATAGCGCAAGTTCAGTTGTACCAGGTATTTTTAGTTTTTAGCGTGTACTGAAGAAGCCCGAAGGGCGAAACGTTTACACGAGATTATAATATACCAGACCTGTGAGAAGTTCGCCAGCGACTCATTTTTTCATTCTTCCTATATATATATATATATATATATATATATATATATATATATATATATATATATATATATATATAGAGAGAGAGAGAGAGAGAGAGAGAGAGAGAGAGAGAGAGAGAGAGAGAGAGAGAGAGAGAGAGAGAGAGAGAGAGAGAGAGAGAGAGAGACAGAGAGAGAGAGAGAGACAGAGAGAGTGTGCATTGTCAGGGTTTCTCTCCTACACTCTCTCTAAAATTAAAATTAGCCTGTATCCTTCTAGGATCCTTCCTTGTCATCCGCTAAGTTGACTACGGTCGTGCATCATTAATTTGATCCTTAGTTGGGTTTCAAGTGAAGTTATAGGCTCCCCTACCTTGTCACCCTGAAAGAAAATTTCCCGGGAGGCCCACGCCTTAACCACGTAAATCACCTCTTCGATGGCTGTGTTGCCAGCATGGTTGTCCTGGTGGTGTAGTGGTGATCACACCCGACTAGTAATGGGGGGACGTGGGTTCAAATCCCGCTCAGGGCAAATTTTCTTTCAAACATTTATTCAGTTAAAAATATGATTATTTGGGGTGTGCATTGTCAGGGTTTCTCTCCTACACTCTCTCTAAAATTAAAATTAGCCTGTATCCTTCTAGGATCCTTCCTTGTCATCCGCTAAGTTGACTACGGTCGTGCATCATTAATTTGATCCTTAGTTGGGTTTCAAGTGAAGTTATAGGCTCCCCTACCTTGTCACCCTGAAAGAAAATTTCCCGGGAGGCCCACGCCTTAACCACGTAAATCACCTCTTCGATGGCTGTGTTGCCAGCATGGTTGTCCTGGTGGTGTAGTGGTGATCACACCCGACTAGTAATGGGGGGACGTGGGTTCAAATCCCGCTCAGGGCAAATTTTCTTTCAAACATTTATTCAGTTATATATATATATATATATATATATATATATATATATATATATATATATATATATATATATATATATATATAGGGTAGGTGATTGGCAGTTGTATGACCAAAGCACAAGGGTGGGGAGAGTAGCTTTTATTTAAGTTTGTGACGGCAGCAAAATTGGCTTGTTTTCACAATTTGTGCAGCCACCTTTTGACAAATCCAGTTAGATATATATATATATATATATATATATATATATATATATCAAAACTTCTTAGCAGCACGAAGTAAGATATCGCTTTGATGATCCATACGATGTTCTTGAAATTCATATTTAATCAATACATGTTTCGGATGAAACATCATCCATCGTCAGTTGACAAATGAGAAATAAACTAAAGTTGAGCAATAAATAGTGTAACAAAGTGAGATATAACATGAATAATTAAGGATGAAGGCGAGAACAGAATAAAAACACCCAACCACGAAACAAAACAGAAAAAACCAAACTGTTTAAGCTAAGAAAAGAAACTAATTAGTATGAAAGGGATAAATTAAGATGTTTGACTTGGGAATTTAAAGATGGCTGCTCCCAAAGGATATGCATGGCTTCTTTGATTTTCAATTGGAAACGTGTGGAAGCAGAGTCGAGGATTTTAAAACAGTCTTCTGAACACCGGGAGCGACAATTTTCAGAACCTCTCAAGTGCTTAAATATGTGGGAATGTTTGTCGGAGGCGAGATGTTCACGGATGCGAGTGGCGAAGTGTCTATTGGTTTCACCAATATAACAGGCATTACAGCCTGCACATGAAAACTTGTAAATGACTCGCGATCGTAAACCCGCAGGGATAGGATCCTTCGCCCCAAACCAACTCCTAATTTTAAACGGGGTGAGTAGTATAGGAGTTGGGGGTATGAGATCATTTTGTAAAAATGCTCTCTTACCAACCCAACTCCATACTACTTCACATTTGATGGCTTCCATATTTTTGATCTCGTATTTTCAGTCTCATATTCTTGGAAATCTATATGTTTTATATTTCTGCGAATCTATGCCGTGGCGAGGCAGAATGGATCCAACGCAAAATTTATTTTGGAACTATATGTTTTTAAAAATAATATCTCATATAATAGTATAATGAGTTGTAAAGAAATACATGAAGAACTTGTCAATATGGAAGAAGTGGTCTGTCCATTTTGTGATAAACAAATAAGCAAGCAATCAAAAAAAACAGATCAATGTTGTGATCAGCCAGAGATAGTGAAAGATAACACTATAGTTTGCAAAAAATGCGGAACAGTTCAAGGTTATACACCTTTAATAGAATATGTTGATTTTTATCAGAATAAACACAGATTCCATCGTAAAAGTGTTTACCAAAGGAAATATCATATTGAAAACATAATGAATAATATAGCTGTAAAAAATGGTTTTCAGATAACCATGAAAAATAGAGATAAGATATTGAGAATTTTTAATGAAATTGGTAAGGTCGTAAAATCTGTGAATATAGACAGAAAGCGTATGATTAACATAAATTTCATTTTGAAACAAATATTTAAAATGCTTGATCTTCCTTTTGAAAAGGTTAAGACGAGTAAATCCAGAAAGACACTTCAATCATATGAACTATTTTGGAAAGACATCCTGTCATTGACATTTGATAAAATCGATGTAATAGTTAAGGAATGAATTTGTCATTATATTTAGTGTAGAACTTATCAACACTAGGACAAACATCAGTCACAAAATCATCTACATTTTTTAATTCTGTGTGAAACGATGGTTGAAAATCACCGCTTCTCAACATGTCTTTTATTGAATTCAATAGATGTTGATAACTTTGGTATGCGTATGTACAATTTTGTATTTTGAGATCCAGTGATTGGAAATCCATGTAAGACTTGATTAACAAAGCACAAGTGCTTATTGCTACTAAGGCTATACCGCCAGTTACAACAGCTGAAACCAAACCACCTGCTCCGGTTAGAACAGAAATAGTATTACCAAGAAGTTTGAATTTTTTGTAGCGTTTAACAGCCTGTTTGTAAGCCCAACACTTTCTATGGTATGCCTTATAATAGCTCTTTAGTTCGTCAACCTGATCTTCTGTCAGTGAATCTGAAATATGGTTCCAGCTAAATATTCTCCTTTTTTGGTCTGCCATATATATGGTTTAGATTGTTAATCGTCTGCATAGACAATATAGTATACCACTGACTTGACCACAAAAAGGTGATCTTTTAATCAGTTTAGTTGTGTATTTTTCTGAAATAGCATAAGTGTAACCTCTACCGAGCTTATGGTGGTCATAAAACCTCCCGGAAGCATCATGTAATACACTATGTGAATTTAATATATCAATCCAACCGAAGATCTTTTCAAGTAACCATGTTAGACAGCCACTACCTGGTCCAAGAAGACCTATTTCACCATCATTGAGTTCAAGAATCTCATTCACAGATATATCTCTTTCGAGATGATAAAAATGCAGGTATCTATAAACAAGTGCTGATTTTAATATTTTATCGTCAATGTTTGGATGTTTTTCCTTTGTTTTTCCAAAATTGTATGTCACATATTCAAACAATAAATTGATAAACATATATATTTGCGTTATATTATATATCAATTTCAATCAACAAACTAACCAAGGCATGTGTCACCAATGAATTGTTGGTCTTTGATATGAAATTTATTCGATCTCCAGCATTGAGACTCAATGGTGCTTGAAATGTGATATGACTACAAAAAACATTGTTCGGCTTAGTTATTTGATAATCACTTTTCTCAATTCCATTAACGACTAAATTTACTTTAATTTCACCAGGAGGACTACCAGAAGAACTTGCCGTTAGAGAACCAGCAAATATTTTACCTTTTGTTGGCAAACAGTAACCGTAATTGACAGAGTTTTCAGTCCCGTTACCAAAAGACCACTCCAATTGGTCTAAATTTAAAGCACCATTTTCTTCAGCCCATATTGTAATAACCGGTTTAGATAGTTCGCGAATCTGTGATTTTACAACAACGTGGTTGTCATTTACAGCTGGTTTTGCTATAATGTGTAGATAGGTTTCAGCGTGCCCGTCATCATTAATTAAAAGTCCAACTTCAATTGGCATTCCTTCTTCGACTGTGTATTCAATTTTTTCCCCATTACTGTCGACGAAATCAGTTTCATCTTCATTCTTTGCATACAATGCCATATGTATATAAGACACATAATTTTCACGATTCAAGGTGCGTAAATGATAGTGCCAATGAAATACACACTCACTCCACTAACCATACCCGGCGCAACTCTTACTTCGATTGTTGTGACATTCAAAAATCTTTTGTTGATATTGATATGATATACAATCCAATCATTGATGCCGAAATAAAAATCTGTCGTTATTGCTGGTGTACCATGTGTTACACTGATTCTGTATCTGCCAGACATAAGAAAAAACCTTTGCGCTATATTAACTGTCTTGATGTAAATTGACGAAAATTGCAATTTTTTATTGCCGGCATCTCTTAATTCCCATGCATAGCCACTCTGATGTGGTGTTCTGAGGTCGATGCTCAGATAAATATTGTCGTTGAAAAATTTTTTACTAATAGCGTCATTGTCATCTGTTGCAACCCCTAATCCCGTTATTTTATGGTTATTCATATCAACAGGAACATGCAATTGAAATTTGTTGTCGACTACCTCATAAGCTTTTTCATAATCATATATTGTCATGTCAAGATCCGATTTAGCTTCACCTTTAATGCCATATATCAAAACAAAAACTGGCAATAGATTTGGGCTATTATTGTCGAAATTGCTTTTGAAATTTACATACAATCGTCTTTGAATCGATGGAGAATCACCATCAGGACTGAGATTCAGGATCGTTCTGAGATATTTGTATTCTGAATTCACTTTTATGGTTGTTCCTAAATCAATGTTCATGTTTAGTTTTTCGAATCCAAGTAATGTACTTTCAAATTCGTAACCGTAAAAAGGAGATTTTTGAAAATATGTTTCAATGCAAACTGTGTATTTGTCAGATTTGTTGTCTCTGTACATTTTGAAAAGGTTGAAATCGAAACGACCTTTATATTCATTGGAACCATCGGTAGTTCTCCGAACCTTCATTGAAAACGCTTTTTTGTTCGTTTTATGTGGCATGTCATCAAAATCGATTAAAGTGACATCTTGGATGCCAAAATCTTCTGTAAATTCTGCATCATCCATTGCATAGCTTAACACATTTTTTCGGTTTGTATGTGTGCTTATATGACTCTCTGATATTTTTTGGTCTGTATATTTATTATTTTCGGTAGAAACAGTTGCAATACCGTCATTCACTTGCTTCAAAGTTATGGCATCTTGATTATGTGTGGCGTTTCCGAGATTTATTATTCGTTGATTGTTCATGTCTAGAACAGAAGTCATTGTATTACTGCCGTCTCGTAAAATGACTTGATTTATATCTGGTTTTTTTCCAACCTCGGAATCTACATATGCTTTGTTAGTCACATCTCTAGTACCAGTTGGTTGTCCGCAATCGATTATTTTTCTATCACCCATATCAAGAGGGCCAGTCATAGACACTGTACCATCTCTTTTCAAATAATCAGACAAATCTATGTTGTTAACATGTGTTACGAAATATCGTTTATTTACAACATCAGTTTCACTAATGGGATTTGCGACATTGATTATTCGTTTATTGTTCATATCCAAATTTCCTGTCATGGTTTGGCTGCCATCTCTCAAAACGACAGTATCAGTATTTGGTTTTTTGTTAAGTTCATCATTGACATATTTACGGTTTACAGCAGATGTATCATTTTCTACGTTTCCAATACCGTAAATTCTATTGTTATTCATCCTGATATCACCAGTCATATCGCCACCACTTTCGTGGAGATATTTGTATAATTCATTGTTTAATTGAGTAAAATTGACAGCATCTGTTCCACTTGTAGCCTCTTTGACATTGACTATTTTATTATCACCAAGATCAAGATTGTTTGTAAGAGCAATTGATCCGTCTTTTTTTAAATAATTAGAAAGTTCTGTTTTATTGGCTTTTGGTGCTAAACCAGTTTCTAATTGATGTTTTGTTATAGCATCACTATTGTCAGTTCCTTCTGCAAGATTGCTAATTTTTTCATTTTTCATGTCAATCGGATTTTGGGCTTCTATTTTACCGTCATTTGTATTCAAATCAAAGAAAAAGGTAGTCAGATGTAAACTACTGACGGCATCGCTAAACCCGTGCCTCGCAGGGGCTACATTTTCAACACGTCTGTTATCCATATTAAGAGCTCCTAACATCTTATTACTACCGTCAACTAGTAATGCCTTATTATCGACATAACTCTTAGTGGTCACATCATTATTTGTTTCTGGTGAAGCAACATTCCTTAGTTTTTTATTTTGAATATCATAATCACCATCATCAGTAAGTTTAAAACCAACACCAGGCAATCCTTTTACTATTTCAATAATTTTTTCATGTGAAAATGTGTCTTCAGGTAATTTACCATTTGAGTAACTCATATGTAATTTAGTTATACAATTCATTTATATTTTTTCATCAAAATTCTTCTTTACTTGTTTCTTAGGTTTGTCAATGTATATAAAACTGAAAGGGTCTCTAGTTGCTTTCTCGTATAATTGTTTGGACACATTGTTTTCACGACATATGAGACTTTTTTCATTGGTGCTCGGAAAATCATAAATGACAAAATGTGAGCAGTTAAGTCTAATGTCTTTTGGTGTCTTATAGTAGCTTTGACTCAAATATATAACAGAGCAGTTTTTATGTCTCCCCTGTAAAAAATAGTCAACTAATGGTTTTTGGTTTTTATCACATACGAAATCGTCGAATATCACAATTTTTTGATTGTCACCATTGAGATTTTTTACAGGAATTATTTTATCATTGCTTGTTTCAATAATATTATAACCAACTTCTTTACTCCATGGTTCGAACTCTTTCACGAGATTCTGGTACTTTGACTGCTCTAAGTTTTTAGCATAAAGGTGTATTTTATCAAAATACAACAGATTGTGAATCATATGCATCAGTGTGTTTGTTTTTCCCGAACCAGAAGGTCCACAAATGAGCATGCGGAAGCATCGATCAGGCATAAAATCATGTAGTTGTGTGAAGTTTGTGACAACATCGTCGCCAGTATCATAATTAGGTATTTTCATTTATATCAAATCGTTACATTGTTTTGATAAAATGATGTAGTTAAACATGGTGTTTAACACGGTGTAAAACGTTATTTTTTATATATAATTTCCATTTTTATGTAACGTAACAATATAACAATAAATGAGTTTACTCAAGTGGAAAGAACTCGCAAAGAGTAAATCTGAATTAGGGGACAAGATCAATTATGTCCATAATGCAATCACAAAACATGATATCGATCAAAAGACCAGTCAACAGGGATTTTCAAAAGTATTCCAACCAATCACAAGTAAATTAGACGATGTTATTGATAGTAATCAGGCTTTACGGTTGCCAAGGAAAAAACGACCACTAAAGAAAGGAGAAGTTCCTGATTACGGCATTGATATAGAGGATGAAGTTCCAGATATGAATCTTGGTGATCTATTTGAACAACCTGTTTTGCCACAGCAAGAAAAACAACTAGTGCCAAAACCGCCAACATATGAAGAATCTTTACAAGATCTTCTGGAAGGAAAAAAAGAGATTTATGTTGATCCTAAGTACTTTCCTGAAGAACCAGAATTACCACCAGAATATAATGATGACGAGGAGATAGATTATGGAATGGAGGATGAAGATGTGGAAAATGAGATACTAGATGAGATGGGTGTACCGAATTATGACACAGTTGAAATGAGACTGAATCAACAAGGAATGAATGAACAAAAAAACAAGAAATATCTGCGTAGGGTTTTGGCTTATACCAGAACGAGAAGAAATCAATTGAGAGGTTACAAAACACAGGTGACAACCCAATATAAGAAGGGACTGATCGGGGAAGCACAAAGACAAGAGATGAACGAAAGAATAGACAGAGCTAAAAATGTGTTGAATGCATATATTGCACATTATGACACTAAATTGGAAACTATGAAAGGTTCTGGTAGGAAAAAACAAAAAGGTGGCAATGTGATATTTTTTAACAAACCGAAAGAACTCATAAAAAAATTGGATTTGATCATTGGTGAGATATTGGCTGGTAATACAAGCATTGACATGCGAAATATGGGTGTTTCTATATTGGACACATTATTAAAAATGACAACAATTAACAAATCACAATATGGTAAATTATACAAACAATATTTCAAAATTTAATGTAACTTCATTATATAATGGAACGAGAGATAGTTTTATCATCTTACAGTGTAAAAAATCAAGGGGATAATAAACCAGAAGATTTTACAACCAATTTCACCAGACCTATAATTCTGGACAATAACAAGCAATATGTTATTGGTCTTAACAGAGTCATTAACATGTCATTCACTTGGTTCAATGTCAATGCTGGATACAAAAATCAATTAATCAAATACAGCTCAGATAATGGTTCAACTTTTCAGGACATCACCTTTCCAGCTGGGGTATGGAATTATACGGACTTTAATACATACATAAAAAGGCTGACAGAGAAAAAAACTGGTGAAGAGTATGAGTATCCGATAACTCTTGCATTCAATGATACAACATTTAGAGTCACGGTTACATTAGCTGATAATTACCAACTCAATTTAAGAGCAAGTGATTTCAATGACCTGATAGGTTTTGACAAAAAGATATTGACAAGTGGAACGCATATTGGATCCAGAGTGCCAAATCTCAGTCAAGACACAGACATACTCAATGTTCATTGCGATTTGGTAAACGAAAGTTTAGTTGACGGTGAAGAAACAGACATCATTTATTCATTCTCAACCAGTGTACTAAGACCAAGTTACTCCTTCACCCTCGAACCACAAAGAGTTACATTTAATCCTGTGAACAAAACTACAATTTCATCAATCAGAATCGTGATAACAGATGGAAAAAGAAGATTAGTGGATCTAAATGGAGCGGATACGTCTTTTTCGCTGATTTTAAAAAGTATCTAATGTAACAGTATAATGAAACCGTATGAATTTAAGAGGTTTTACCATCCAAAACTTGGTAAATTTGTATTTCAACACAAAGGGTCTGGGCTTATCTTAGACAACATTTTCAAACCATTAAAGAGTGTGGCATCATCTGTTTTCAAGAAAATTGCCAAGCCCATGGCGAAGAAGGCATTAGAATCGGGGGTTTCCCATGCAGGTGATAAACTCGGTAAGGCGGCGGCAGAAAAGTCTGGAGACCTAATAATGAAAAAATTGGCGAATTTGAGAAAAGGAGCTACAACACAAAAAGCAATTGTTCCATCCTTACCCATTGAACAGAAACAGCAAGAAGAAAGCGCTGACATGATACTGAATAGATTGATATCAGGATCAGGTATGAAAAGAAGGCGTAGAGTCTGGCAGTAAAATTATATAATACAATAGTATAAATGGCTTTTAGAACAAGTGAATTATTACAAAGAAATGAGTTAGTGCGATTTCAACTCGACGATGTAATCCGAGCCCCAGGTAACGGTCAACATCAGGAGAAAAATGGTTACAGATTCACCATCAACGACCGAAGTTCTTTCTATGATTGGTACAATGCTTATTTCGAGGTTCAATTCCAGTTACAAAAAACAGCAGATGGAGCCGGTTACGCAGCAGCCGATAGAATAACGGTGATAAACGGATCTCATTCATTGATTGCGCATATGATGATTAAAAGTGCTGGGAAAATTGTTTATGATACTGACAATCTACATAAGGTCACTTTTGTGAAGAATCTGTTGGAATATTCTGACGATTTTTCCAGAAGTGTAGCTAAGAACAGTTTTTGGTATTTAGACACGGATGGTACGACAGCCAATACCAATTCAGGATACGAATCTAGAAGAGTGCTTACACAAGCTGCCCAAGATGATGGAGGGGGAGGAGCAAAAGATGTGAACGTAATCATACCTCTCAATCGTTACAGTTTTTTTGAAGAGTTGCAGGACAAAATGTTGGTTCCTATGCAGTTACAATTCAATTTGAATCTCCAGAACGATAATGAACTCATCAATATGGCAGCAGGAACAGATGCCGGCCGAGTAGTGATTAACAGATTTCTACTGTGGGTTCCAAAATTAACACCAAAAGACAGTATGTACGACAAATTTGTAAGCTCTTTCATGAAAGAACACAAATGGACATATCAGCGTGAACTATATGCAGTGTCAGCACCTGCTAGAGTCAGTGGTTTTTTTCAGATTTCTTCCAGTATTGACAATGTCAAAGCAATTTTTGTTTATCTACAACGGGCTAAAACCAGAGTTGCAACTCAAAATCCATATCTACTTGATACCTTCAAACTAAATGCAGCAAACGCAAACAGTTATTTAACAACATGCAGACTCGAATATGGCAATGGTGTTTTCTATCCAGAAACAGAATATGACAGTGAAAGCAAAGTGAGAATATTCAATGATCTGATGTCTTATGCAATGCGAAAAAATGATTACAACACCGGAACCCAGTTGAATCTTGCCAATTATAACAGCCTGTATCCACTAATCTTTTTCGATCTGTCATATCAAACAGAAAAAGTAACAAGAGACCCTAAACAGTTGATTTTCAGGTATAAAATAAGCGCCAATAGTGCAGCAGATTTCAATGTCCATGCAGTTGTATTGTACGAAGAGTCGGTTGTTATTGACAAGGTGGGTAATGAACTGGTTATAGTTTAATCGTATATGTTTTGCAACTGGAATTATATAACATATATTATATGACTGAACTTTACGAAATCAACGTAAGACTTTCAGATAATCAAAAAAAGAATCTGAGTAATGCTTACCATAAAAGGGAAACAATTGTTCTAAGACTGACAAATGATTCTCTTAATGGAAACGACACTCTTTATGTTCCAGCAACAGTGAAAAAAAGATTGCAAAAAAATCGACAATTGAACAAAGGAATGGACATCAAATTAGCAAAAACAAATATCAGGAAACAAGTAGGCGGAAGTCTTTTGAGTACCGTATTGTCACTTGGTATGAGGGCTCTTCCAGCTATTGGTAAAACCCTTGGGTTGAGTGCTCTTGGTGGTTTAGCCGAAGCCGGAGCTAAAAAATTGATTGGATCTGGTCAAAAAGGCGGTGCTTTACCATTACCCATGATGATACCTTTCAATGCAATCAATAAACTAATGCCATATCTGAACATGTTCACTACAAAACAGCAAAGAGACATCATCAATGCAGCTCAAACAGGTTCTGGTGTGCATATAACACCTACTAAAACACAATCAGGTGGATTTCTCGGAACTCTGTTGGCTAGCATTGGAATACCTTTGGCTTTGAATCTTGTCAAAAAGCTAACGGGAAGAGGAGCACCTAGGGTAGGTAGACCACCTTGGACGAAAAAGGATGGTACAGGAGCACCTAGAATGGGAATGCCCCCTCCATTTTTTAGTTATCCACCATATGTGACTGGTTATGGTAAAAAAAAAAAAAGATCTTCAAAGAAAAAGGGAACAGGGTTACTGTTAGGGAAAAACAGTCCATTCAACAACATCCCAATCCTAGGAGCATTGCTGTAAAACCAAAATTTTACAAAAACACCCCTTTGAGTAACCATGATCTAATAAAATGGTGTAAATATTTGAACATACCAATCAATGATGTACTGTCAAGGAATGAAAATGTCCCGCATAACCATAAACAGGCGTTATTCATATACAATCTTGAACCAGCTTATATGTCAGGATCTCACTGGGTAGCCACTTATGTTAAGGATAATGTAATCAATTATTTTGATAGTTTTGGTATGCCTCCGTTTCAAGAAATGGTCAATCATGCCAAAAAGAAAAATCTGACTTTGTTACATCAAAACAATCAGATACAAAACATACAAACAACAACTTGTGGGTATTTCTGTTTATACTTTCTAAATGAAATGAATAATGGTAATTCGTATTATGATTTATTACAAGTGTTCGACATAAATGATACAATGAAAAATGAGAGATTCATCGAACATTATTTCAGAAATATCTAACTTATATATATTATGAAATCATATTGTGTTAAACAAAAGAAAGTGACTGAATGTGTTGAACCTTCAGGTTACAAAACAGCCAAAAATGGTAGACTAATGTTCTTTTGCACATGTGCTGAATGCGGCATTAAAAAGACCAAATTTGTTAAAAAACAGGGAAACTAAACAGCCCGTTGGGAGCGGGCTTACTCAGTGATATTGCTAATACAGGAACTGAATTGTTCCTAACAAAAGGAGTACCTTATCTTGGCAAAAAAGCAGTTGAAATGGGTAGATATTATGGTTCCGAATTAATGAGAGATCCAAAGTTGCAGAAAAAAGCAATCGATTATGCTCTGAATAAAGCAAACCCCCTACTTCATAAAGTTGGATCTGAAGCTCTCGATCAATTGTCGACGAAGATAAGACCCAAGAAAAAATACACAACAAACAGAAAAGATCTTGATGGTGGTGCTCTTGATATTCACAAAGCTATTGGTAAACTGCCAAAACCAAAAGGCGGATGGACACTACCTGGGCATCATTACACCGGACCATATAATGATTTGGAAAATCAACTGAAGTATGACCCAAAAACTGGTCAAATATTGGAAATATATGATATGCCCACTGGAAAAACTGATGCGATCGCAATGCAGCATGATGTCGATTATTCCGTCTGTAAGGATGATAGAAAATGTAAAAACAAAGCAGATAGGAAAATGGTTCAAGCTTTAGACAACGTACCGTATAATGAAAGACAATGGGGGCATTGGTTGGCAAGAAATGTTATCAATACAAAGCAGAAACTAGGTCTCGGAGTTCCAAAAAACGGAAAAAGCCGTCGGGTAAAGAAAACTGGCAAGAAAAATTAGCAGATGAATTACATGCATCCATAAGACGCAACTTTACTCGGCGGCGTGTGATTACAAATCATATTGATGAAATATGGGCAAGTGATCTAGTCGAAATGCAACAGTTTAGCAAATGGAATAAAGGTTATCGGTATCTTCTTATGGTTATTGATGTTTTCAGCAAATACGGTTGGATTGTCCCATTGAAGGATAAGAAAGGCGAATCTGTCACTGAAGCATTTAAAACAATATTCAAGGAAGGTAGAAGACCGCAGTATTTATGGGTCGACAAGGGAAAGGAGTTCTATAACAAACACTTGAAAGACTTGCTTGACAAAAATGGGATACATATGTACTCCACTGAAAATGAGGAGAAATCCTCAGTGGTTGAAAGGTGGAATAGAACAATCAAGTCCAAAATGTGGAAACAGTTCACTGTTCAAGGTAATACAATGTATCTTGATATGCTACCAAAAATATTGAAACAGTATAATAATACCAAACATTCAAGCATAAAAATGACACCTGTAGAAGCATCTAACAAGAGGAATGAAGGAACCGTTTACTTCAATCTATATGGTGATACAGAAACATTGAAACAAAAACCGAAATTTAAAATAGGTGATAAGGTTCGAATATCCAAGTATAAACGGAATGTGTTTGACAAGGGTTACACACCAAATTGGACAGAAGAAGTGTTTACAGTTAATAAGATCCAATACACTAATCCAATAACATACAAACTAAAAGATCTAAGAGGTGAAGAAATACAAGGCAGTTTTTATGAACCGGAATTATTAAAAGCAAAGCAGGATATTTTCCGCATTGATAAAGTAATTCGGAGGGACTATAAAAAGAAACAAGCTTTGGTAAAATGGAAGGGATACAGTGATGAATTCAACAGTTGGATACCATTGAAAGACATTGAAAACATATGAATTGTGGTGAAACAAACGCGCATAAATACTTATAAAAAAATAAAAATATATACTTATATTATATGGACAAGTTTGAAAATGAAGAAAAATTTGGTTTCTATTATGAGAGCGATCAAGACTCTGGTTCGGATTCCGATTGGTCGCCATCGCAAGAAAGTATATCTGAAGAAAGCTGCTGCAGTTCGCAGGAATCTGAGACGTCAGACGTGGATGAATCTACATAAAAAGAATTTCTAAACATATAGTATGGAAGATATGTTGAGTCACCCGCTCGATGAAAAAATCAAAAACGATCCTGACTATCTCAAATCATTGCCAGAAAATTTGAGATTGATGTATCTGTTGTCAAAAGAAATGCGATACAAAAGAACCATGGATGCTGTAGAGCGAATTTCAAAACAAAAAAACCTGAGTGAAGACGAAAGCCAGAGTGAAGACGAAAGCCAGAGTGAAGAGACGGAAGAGGAGGCCTATGCTGTGGTTATCGTACGCTCAAAAACTTGGCATTGTGATGCGTGTAACATGGATTACAAATTGGCAAGCAAAAACCGTCATTTGAAATCGAAAAAACACAACAAAAATCTAAACAAATAGTATATGTTCAAAGGAAGCGAAATAGTCCGAACGTTGTGTTTGAGAAAGTTGGTCGTGGAAGCAATATGCGATATAATAGCCAAAAACGCCAGATACATGCATTTTGTGAGAACAATAGAGTTTCCCTGTTTGATACATGTATTGAAACAAGGAGCACCAAAAGAAGAAGTCCAAAAAGTGTTTGACAAGGCAGATGCAAAAATGTCTTTTTTATTCAGAGAATTTGAAAGATATCGTAATTTTTTGGCTCCACTTAAAATGGTGCAAAAATAATATATAAAAATAAAACTTCTCTTATTATATTATGGAGACCAAAAAAAGAGGTCCAAAAAAACAATTTACTGCCAGAGAAATTCAAGAGAAAAAAAACAAGTATGGTCGCGAGACTGAATGGTATTGTGTGACATGCAATAATGGTAAAAATTATGCCATGAGGGGAAAACATCAACATCTTAAAACCGAAAAACATAAACTGCTCACGAGAATCCACGAATTGGAAAACCAATAAATATATAGTTTGTCAAATTTTTCACAGTTAAATACATGCTTCGAGTATGTGTTGAACTAAAAAACCAAAGGACACTTAAAAGAATGTTGATTGTTATATAATATAGAGTATGAAAAATAATATCTCGACTTATAGTATGAACAAGAGTGATCTTGAGAAACTAAGCAAATCAGAATTAATAAAATTGATTATGAAACAAAATACAAAACCAGTGCCCGCACCAAGGACTGAAACAAGACCGATCCCAAAACCAAGAAAGAGTGTACAACAAATGGTGCGTGATTATGAAGAAAATATAATTCCACCACCATTAGAGTTCCGAGATGGATACAAACCAGTACCCGTTCCCCGAACCAAAAGGCCTGTTGCTGCTCCACGGACCAAAATACCGGTTGCCGCTCCAAGGATGATAAAAAAACCAGTTCCGGCACCAAGGACTATAATACAAGAAACGAACAAAGCTTTAAAAGGGTTCACCAAGTCTTATGAAATCAACATAAAAAACAGCAAAGACCCACTCATGCAACTGCAAAACACAAGAAAGGCTGTTGCCATCCATATCGAAAAAATATTAAAATCAATGAAAGGTCTAAAGTTTGTTGAAACACTGAGGGTCACATTTGAAAAGCAAACAGGGCGAGAAGAAAAAATCATCAAAACGGCTTATTTCAACAGTCAACCACAAACAATAACAAATGACACACAAATTGAACCAGCTTTATCTTTGTCAAAACAAGTCATACTAAACAAGATTGCAGTTTGGATTTCAGAGGGATCTGGTTGGACTATTCAATCTGTTGAAAATCATTATATCAATGTGGTAAAATACGAGCCAATGAAAGGATCTTCTTACATCAAATTACCAAATGAACTCAAACACAGTGCAAAAGGATTGATCAACATGAAAAATGAGGATAATGAATGCTTCAGGTGGTGCCACATAAGACATCTTAATCCTCAAGACAAATACCCACAGAGAATCAAAAAATCAGACAAAGCATTCATTGAAAATTTGAATTATTCAGGAATTGAATTTCCAGTGACTACCAAACAGTACAACAAAATAGAAAAGCAAAATGAAATTAACATCAATGTATTTGGTTATGAAAACAAACAAAAATATCCCATTTATGTGTCAAAAGAAAAGTATGAAGATTGTATGAATCTGCTTCTTATAACAGAAAATGAAAACAAGCATTATGTGTTGATCAAAGATTTCAACAAATTCATGTACAATCAAACAAAACACAAGGAAAGGAAGCACTTCTGTATGCATTGCTTACAATGTTTTAGTTCTGAAAGAGTATTAACTGATCATAAAGAAAACTGCATACAAGTAAATGGCACACAAGCTATCAAAATGCCAACAAAAGATGATAACATACTAAAATTCAATAATTTCCATAAACAACTACCCGTTCCATTTGTAATATATGCAGACTTCGAAGCCATAACTGAAAAAATTCATGGATGTCAACCCAATGATGACAAATCATACACAGAGGCTTATCAGAGACACACAGACTGTGGTTATGGATATAAGGTTGTGTGTTGTTATGATGATAAATACACAAAACCAGTACAAATTTATAGAGGTGAAAAAGCTGTTTACAAATTTATGGAAGCCATGCTGGATGAAGTCAAATACTGCAAGAAGATTATGAAAAAATATTTCAATAAACCATTGAGAATGACTGAAGACGATGAAAAAGAATTTCAAAAAGCTAATGAATGTCATATCTGCAATAAAAAATACAATGAAAATGATGTGAGAGTTAGAGACCATTGCCATATCACAGGTAAATACAGAGGATCAGCTCACCAAGATTGCAATCTTAACTTTCGTTTAACCGAGAAAATACCAGTCATGTTTCACAATCTCCGTGGGTATGACAGTCATTTTATAATGCAAGAAATTGGTGAGACAGTTAAAAAGCATACATACACGAATAAGAAAGGTGAAAAGTGTCAAATGAACATCAATGCAATTCCTAATAACATGGAAAAGTATATGGCTTTCATGCTGGGTAATCACTTAACCTTTCTTGATAGTTTCCAGTTTATGAGCTCTAGTTTGGAAAAACTAGTGAGTAATCTACCGAAAGAATTATTGAAATATACCTCTCAAACATTCAAAAACGAAAAACTTGATTTGATGAGCAAAAAGGGAGTATACCCATATGACTTTATGGACAGTTTTGAAAAATTCAATGAAAAGCTACCACCAAAAGAAGAATTTTACAGTATATTAAATGATGAACATGTAACTGACAAAGATTATCAACATGCTCAGACTGTATGGAACACTTTTAATCTAAAAAATATGGGTGAGTACCATGACTTATATCTCAAATCTGACATCCTTCTATTAGCTGATGTGTTTGAAAACTTTCGAAAGACATGTCTGCAATACTACAAACTAGACCCCTGTCATTATTTTACATCTCCAGGTCTTTCATGGGATGCTATGTTAAAGATGACTAACATTAAATTGGAGCTTATGACTGATATTGACATGTTTCAGTTCATTGAAAAAGGAATGCGTGGTGGTACATCATACATAGCAAATCGATACGGTAAAGCTAATAATAGATACATGAAAACATATGACGAGAAAGCACCCTCAAAATATATTATGTATCTGGATGCCAATAATCTGTATGGTTGGGCTATGTCACAATACCTACCAACTGGTGGTTTTAAATGGTTGGCCAAAAACCAGATTGATAAGATAGACCTAGCCAAGTATAAAGAAGATAGCAATAAAGGTTTGATATTAGAAGTCGATTTGGAATATCCCAAAGAATTACACGATCTGCATAATGATTATCCGCTAGCAGCCGAAAAGGTCAAAGTCAACAAAGATATGCTTTCTAATTATTGCCAAGAAATAGCCGATAAATTCAAAGTGTCAACTGGCTTAGTTCATAAACTGATACCTACATTAAGCAACAAAGAAAAGTATGTTCTTCATTATAGGAACCTACAATTGTACACCGATCTCGGTTTGAAAATAACCAAAATCCATCGAGTTCTAAAGTTCAATCAGTCACCATGGTTAAAGCAATATATCGATTTCAATACGCAGAAGAGAACCAATGCCAAAAATGCTTTTGAGAAAGACTTCTTCAAGCTTATGAATAACAGTGTATTTGGAAAAACAATGGAAAATATTAGAAAGCGAGTAGATGTCAGATTGGTAACTGATGAAAACAAACTGTTAAAAATGGCTGCTAAACCAACATATGTCAGTAGCAAGATCTTCAATAAAAATCTAGTGGCAGTGCATAAAATCAAAGAAACACTAACCCTAAACAGGCCGGCATATGTGGGTATGTGTATCCTAGATCTTAGCAAGACACTAATGTATGATTTTCACTACAATTATATCAAACAAAAATACGGCAGCAAAGCGAAATTGTTATTCACAGACACAGACAGCTTGACCTATGAAATTGAAACCAGTGATGCGTACCAAGACTTTTGGAATGACAAAGACAAATTCGACAACAGTGATTATCCACAAGATTCACAATATTTCAACGCAACTAATAAAAAAGTGATCGGTAAATTCAAAGATGAAGCGGCAGGTATACCAATAACCGAATTCGTCGGATTGCGATCAAAAATGTATTCATATATGAAAGACAATGACAAAGGCGGAAAGACAGCAAAGGGAATCAAGAAAAATATTATTAAGAAGAACATCACTCATGAAAATTATAAAAACGTACTGTTTAATAATGAACAAATGCATCACACCATGAAAACGATCAGAAGCAACTTACATCAACTTGGAAGCTATGAGCTTAATAAAGTGTCATTATCTTGCTTCGATGATAAGCGGCATATTCATAACAATGGCGTCACCAGTTTCGCTTATGGTCATTACAACATCAACACACTAAAATAACATTTCTTGTAAAGGATTGAACACAAAATGTCCAACCAGAAAAAAAACCAAATTTTGAACCATTTGGTTGTATTTTCGGTTTTGGTTAATTTATGGGTTAACTTTTAATTGGTTGAAAACCTCACATGACTATCAATGATGACTCATTTTACTGGGGGAACCCCCTATTATATAACATCATCGACTTCCTGTGTTTCTGAAAAAGTCACGCAATGTGATCATGTCAATATACCTCTGCAAATTCAATCTTTCAATAAACGCACTATTATATTTTGCGTTGGATCCATTCTACCTCGCCACGGCATAGATTCGCAGAAATATAAAACATATAGATTTCCAAGAATATGAGACTGAAAATACGAGATCAAAAATATGGAAGCCATCAAATGTGAAGTAGTATGGAGTTGGGTTGGTAAGAGAGCATTTTTACAAAATGATCTCATACCCCCAACTCCTATACTACTGGGGTGAACACCAACTTAATTTCCAGGTCGCTGCAAAATGTGTTGACTAATTTCTTAATTCTGCGTTTTGTTATGATGGAAAGTCAACACATTTTGCACCGATACCAGGTAAAAAAGGTAGGAAACCTCCAATTTCTAAATTCCCGGAACTTGAACTTTTTTTATCTAACGTTAGGAAAGACATTCTCAATCCTCGTTACATTAGAAACTCACAAGATAATTTATCTAAAGGCGAGCGCTCCGCGCTCAGAGAATTGAAGAATTCGGAAGTTACCATTAGAATACAAGATAAGGGCTCTCGCTTCGCTTTGATCAATTCCAATAAATACAATAATAAAATGCTCGGCCAACTTAACAACCCATTGCATTATAAAGTCTTAGAATCAGATCCTACTACCGAGCATTTAGGCTTAGTGGAGCAGTGGTCTTCTAAATGGTTGCAAAGGAGGGAGATTTCACCTCAGATGGCCTCTTGGATTGTTAACAGAAAGGCTAAGCCCGGGGTCGCTTTTGGAAACATTAAAACGCATAAGAAGGACAACCCCCTTAGAATCATTACTTCCTGCTGTGGAACGGCTATTGAAAACCTTTCAGCCTTCACTGAATTCTATCTACAACCATTAGCAAGAAAGCAACCATCTTTCATTACGGACACCACTGACCTGCTTAACAGGATACAGAAACTTAATGAACAAGGCCCATTTCCTGAGGGCACCCTCCTAGTTTCTTGGGACGTAGTTTCTATGTTCCCGAATATCGATAATGAATTAGGATTAGGAGCGGTCAGTAGAGCACTAGATACGAGGGAACAATTGCTACCACCAACTGATTGTATTCTGCTGGAAGCTGTAGAGATTTGCCTTAAAAGCAATCACTCAGTTTTCAATGAGACTGTTCTATCTACAAGTACATGGTACGGCTATGGGACCTAAAAATGCCTGTAGTTATGCGGACATAGCCATGGGGGAGATAGACCACAAGGCTAAGCATTGTGGCCCTATCAAGCCCTCACAATGGTGGAGATATCGTGATGATATCTTTGACCTTTGGCAACAGGGCTCTGCTGCACTGAATTCCTTCACTGAGTACATTAATTCGCTGTACCCCACGATTAAATTTGGATTAGTTCATTCGGAAAGCAAACTTAATGTTCTAGATGTTACACTCCATCTAGTTGATGGTTTTATCCAAACAGATGTTTACTCTAAGCCTACTGATAGCCATTTATATCTTCCTCCATCCAGTGCCCATCCTAAGCATGTTTTCAAGGCAATTCCGTTTGGGGTCGCTTTGAGACTGCGTAGAAATTGCTCTAAGGATTGTTTCCTTAACAAAAGGCTGAAGGAGCATAAGGGCTACCTAGTTGACCAGGGATATCCAGAAGAATTGGTCTCACGAGAATTTTCTAGAGCGGCGAGCATTCCTAGAAATGATTTACTCCAAGCCAAAGTCAGAGATTCCAAAAAGATTTTTCCTTTTGTTCTTACATATAACCCTAATTTACCGTCTATTAATGGGTTGATTAAAAAGCATTTTCATTTTTTGCTCTCATCGCCAAAACTTAAGGAGCTTTTTCCACCGACTTCCATAATTTCATCCTTCCGCAGGTCTAAGAACCTCAAGGAAATTCTGGCACTTTCTAAGTGTAGAAAGGGCTCACCAGAGTCGATTACATTGCCATCAGCGGGGTGTTTCACTTGTAACAAAACCAGATGCGATCTTTGTAAGAACTTCTTGGTCAACTCGCACAAACACAAGCGCACAAACGGGTAAAACATATTTTGTTCGGCAGAAACTCTCGTGCAATTCAGCGAATGTTATTTATTTGGTTCATTGCAAGAAGTGTAATCTCCAATTTGTCGGTTCTACCACGACCGAATTTAAAGTTAGATTTAGAAATCACAAATCTTCTATGAAAACAAACAAAAAACCTTGCGAAGTTGCTTCACATTTTAACCGAACCCCACATGTGTTATCGGACTTTACATTTCAATGTTTTGACCAAACTTAAAACAGTACGTCCGAGAACACTGAAAATTTACTCATCACCAAAGAAGCATACTGGAGTGCGCAGTTGTTTTCCCTTTCACCTTTTGGGTTGAATAAAAGACAAGAATTCCATTCAAAAAATCGCCCCACTATACATGACTTTAGCGGACTTAGGGCAAGTTGTTGCATATTTCTTAAGGTGTTTTTTTAACACTGAATTTTTCAAAAAGTCTTTTTGTATGCTCTAGATAGTTAAAAGTGTTAATTGTGGTTATTTTAGTGTTCAGGAGCTCCCTTCGGGGATTCCTATTGTTCTCTTTGAATTTCTTATTTAACCGGTTTTTATTCATTGTTGTAAACCTTAAATATTTAAGTTGTAGATTTTTCTACCGACTCTTTTGTAACTGAAGAAGGTCGAGAGACCGAAACGTTTTATAGAATTTTCAACTTTTTTTATAGTTTTTAAACCAAAATTTGTCCATTTTCGGCTTCATTTTTAACCAGTTTTTGGTCATCCACCGAATCAGGACTGTGAATCCTTGTGATCCTTTTGGTTGGCATCTTTGTTGGCTCAGGAAGCACTCATAACCATCTTTCTATATATCTATATTTATATATACATTATATAAATTATTTAAAAGGGATAATTTTTACACCAATATAATGCAATAAAAAATACAGGTCACCGTGCTCGTTTAGGAGTAAAACACCACCGCACCCGTCTATTTCGATTATCGTAGATCGAAACAACAAAATTGGCCATGTTCTCGGAATGCGCGCGCTTATTCGCAAAGAGTTATGGGTCATTCATAACTTCTATCACATGTTTTGAGAACTGTTTTAGTGTGTATGATCGACTTACGCCATATTAACAATGTTGTAAATTGGATCAATTTATGAATATTTACTCACCATTTACGTAGTACAGGATGCGCAGTGCAATACTAAGGAATCCCCATAAAGTGCTTTATTTCCCTAAAGAAATCAGGCAGTTCCTGACGAAGTATGGGAAAGAAGAAATACCTCACCTGATTTCTTAAACTCTGGGAAAACATTCTTGGCCCCTTTAGGAAACATCAAAACAGGAATAGGATCCAAGACACTATGCTATTAAAGAGATAACTAGCAAAAACTGATCAATTTAATAACATTTTTCAGGTATAAATTAAACTGATCATGTCCGAATCAAGTAACACTGGAGTTGCCATAGTAACAGTATTATACGCTATGACGATGCTTATGTCGCTCCTGGGAAACTCTTTCCTCATCTACATCGTCTGGAAGGAACCCGGGACGCAATCACTGACGAGCTTCATGTTTGTGAATATGGCGGTTGCTGATCTACTGGTCACGGTGTTAATGATGCCTGTCAACGTCAATGAAATGAATAATGAGTTCAACTGGGCGATACATGGCACATTTGGTGATATCACATGCAGGACAATTCAATATATTGCCAAAGTAACAATAGTGGCCTCAATTTTAAGCCTGACCGTCATGGCCATTGATCGGTTCTACCTGGTGAACTTCCCCTTGGAAAGTCGTATGGCCTGGTTTAGAAAATCCAAATACATCTCGCCCTTAATATGGATTCTCTCAATGGGCTTGATGTCCATCATGCCAGTCATCTATTATTTTCATGCTGAAAAATCTGAGTGCGTGGTGACGCATTTGGGAGATGCAAGTGTCACTTTTCGGGGCGTTTTCCTTTATCTTTTCCTGGTTACTTATTTCCTTCCTCTGGTTGCAATCTCAATCCTTTATGGCATAACTTCTTATAAAATATGGTTTAGAAGACCTCCTACTGAAATACTAACTGCAGTTCAACAAAAACGAGACACAATTAACAAGAAAAATGTAGTTCGCATGCTTGTTATAATCGTTGTTGTATTCTGTCTTTGCTGGCTCCCCGCGCAGTTGCTGAATATTTTCTATGCAGTAACCGTACTCAGTGTTCCAGCGCCTGTACCAAACATTGTTCTGTATCTCGTCATCTGGTTGGGCAACGCAAACAGCGCTATTAATCCGTGGTTGTATATTTGCTTAAGCTCCAAAATGAAAAGGGCGTTTTTGCAGATGTTAGGCATAACGACCCGTCCACGAAAAAAGAAAAGGGCGACGAAAACCACAAAATTAAGCGAGGATCCCAGTATTCCTTTGGATTGAACAAACTTAATTGGAACTGTCCAGGAACATTTTTGTCCAGAAATGCAGGAGATAAGGTGCAAGTGTCCCTTTAATGGGGGTGGCTCTTAACTACCAAAATGTTGCTATGGACCTCTTCAAATAATCATTCCTCGAAACCATTTAATTCTGCAGTTACCATTTTCTGTCAAGCGTGTTGTATTTAACATTTTTTTGTCTGGTTCGACTCACACCCATATTTGGTAATCACGTGAATAAAAGGGAAAATGCCTAAAAACCCAGCGAGTTAACTATATATTTCAAAAAAATTTAACGCAACAGTACATCTGTAGCATGGGTTTTAAAATAAAAAAAAATTCCCAAAAACATTATGACGCCATAAGGCCCTTGTTTGATACACTTTTGAAAATATTGGTTCCATTTGTTGTCCAAATAGAAATTCCATGCTACAGTCTACGAAAAATGATGGGAAGGTTCTTATTCGGTGAAAAAAAACGGCTTCTTCCTTTCATTTCCGGACAGTTTTTACATGTTTTTCACTGAAAAGCACGGCGGAGGACTGGGACTAGTTTTGCACGCGCATTCTGATTGAAGTGATGTCATATTTCCATTGAAAAAGTTTCTTCATAGAACCATCCATGCAATCTTTTTGTAGGGCTCTTTGACCAAAAACTTTCTTAGCAACCATTGTCTTTCTGTAATTAAGGGCCACCCGCCTTCAGTCAAAGTATTTTCTACCCGTTTTAGCAATAAGGTGGCGAAATGCAGCTATTTGTGTTTACTTTAGGACTTGGGTTTTAGCTAGGGAAGACTTTGTCACGTTAATTGTCAGCATTCCTACCCTGCGAGCAGGTTCTCATTCAATCTTCTTAGATAAGTCGGGAAGGGGAAAGTAGACTCTGCTCGCCGCCTCCACATTCTTTGACTTGCCGCTCATCCAAAGAATTGGATGAGTCAGTCCAGTTTCGACTTGTCAAACCCGTTTTTTATTTTTATTTTTGCGCATGATCAATCGCAACGCGTCATCAATATTTTGAAATTTACAACAGCGTGGCAATTTTAACTGTTAGAATTCCCATGAGTTTTTCCTATGTGTCGGTTACAGAAACTAGTCTGACAGAAACCTATAAATTTTTCAGGAAAAAGAATGGAATGGCATTTTAAGATAGAGTATGGCCTATCATGAGTATCCAATGAAATGATTTCTTGATTGTCGTGTGTTTGCCACAGGTGTTGGAAAATATCCCGACTGTTTGTTTTCGTTTTGTGATTTTGTGGCTACTGGTCACGCGTGACTGACACCGAATACATTAAAATTTTTAACGCATGCTCAATACAAAATGTGCAGGCGGCAAGCAGAGTCTACTTTCCTCTTCCCGACTTATCTAGGAAGATCGAAAGAGACTCTGCTCGCAGGGTACCGTATTCTTGGACTCGAGTTATGTTGAAGTTAGGGAGAAGAGCAAGGGGATACTTTGTGACGTTTATCAAAATAGCCGTGGACCTAATTAACTGCACTTCTGGACACGTCTGCGTTAATTTACATGTAAAAACTTCTAAGTAATTACAAAAAAAAAAGCTACATTATTTAATTGTCTTATTATTATAAGATTTCTGCAGCCCCATGTGGATACGTGAAAATTCCTACAAGTGCATGGATTCCTGCAAATTCCTACAAGCGCCATAATCGTTCATTACCAGGATATTGGTTTATAAACCTATTACACACAAAAGAAAGACTATCCCGAATTTCAGCCATCTCCTCTGCTCCCTAAGTTACTCGTGGAGATAGGTGACAGAGAGCAGCAATGCTGTCCGGTGACGTCACTACCTAACAACCTTGTAGTGGCTCTGATTGGTTACCGTGCTAACTTATTCATGTGATGGCGAGCCACTGAATTTAATTGCCAGAGTTCGTGCGTATAAGATGGCGGTATCTATGTCGTATGCTTACTTGAATTCTTGTAAGTCCTCGGTATTTTTTTGGTTTTTCCCTATATCGTATAGCGATCGGTGGTCTCCAAAATCAATTTCATTCAAGTCTGACACTTGATCTTTTGGAATTTTCAATATTTGCGAGGCCATGACCACGCGTGTTTTGAAAAAAAGAAAGCATAAATTATGACATAGCGAGCGGAGAAGGCGGCTGAAACCCAGGTTAGGATAGGATAGGATCATGATAAGACAGGTTAATAAACTTTATTTATACACGGTAATTTCATCATATTTACATAAGAAATCTTTTCTTCTTAAAAGCAGTGTGACAGTCGAATGTAAGTTTAATATAAAATTGAATTGCAGTACGCACTAGATGACTTAATGTTTTGATTTTTGTCTTAAGACCATTCACGGAAGGCAACACTTTTTAGTGACCTGGCAGTGTGTTTCACATAGACGCCACTGTGAAAGCGAATTGGTTTCTAAACAAAGAGGTGCAAGCAACTGGGTTTAAATAAGAATTTCTTAGTTTAAGCACTTTAGGTCCCATCTGCTCGGTAAACATATCCACCATGAGCCTTATTCACACGGCGGCCACATTGGCCATAGACAATAGATTTCGTACCCCGAGCGTCAAGTTGAAATGTCTGGGAACGAGTTTCGGTGGGCAAAACAAAAGCTTTCAATTCCTCGGGACTCCACATGGCCACCGTGTGATTAAGATCCACAGACCTCTTTCATAATGGAGGCCAAAAAAATGCTCTTTTGTTTCAATGCTAATAAGCCTTTCTAACCTCGATGTGTAGAGATCAGCGCTCGCATTTGCAAAGCCGGTAACACATTTAGACACCTTCGTGATTCAGTGGGAGATGAGTGGCATCAAGATGTCTACAAACACGGGGCGAAAAATTGGATTTACATAGCGTCAAATGTCTTGTCAAAGGCGCGATAAAGACCGCGTTTGTTACAGCTTTACATGCCTTTGACGCGCGTCAAATATTATCTTCGCGGTTGCCTTTGCAGGGGCATCTCAGGTGGTAAAGGCCGTTTTTACTACAGTTTTACACCCAACCTTTGACAAGCGCCAAAGGTGTTATTTGACAACCCTTTGTTACCCTCACAAACGTGCCGTCAAAGATGTCTCAGCTTCAAATCAAAGACTTGGCAAAAGTGTTGTCAAACATGTCTGAGATTCAGGTTAAAGATTTGAAAAAGGTGTAGTCAAACATGTTTGAGATTCAAGTCAAAGATTTAGCAAGATGTAGCCAAAGATGTCTTGGGGTGTATTTATAGCTGTTGGTTTGAAGCGCTGAATTAAAAACTCAGATCTCTGGACTACTTTTCCTTATTGAGGACGGTAGAACGAGAACTTCTGAATTTTTCCATCCGTAAAAGACACCGTTCAACTCAAACAACTGTCCATCATAAATGTACTTGAGTCTCAATTGAAATGTTTTTCAAATATCTGAAATATGTCTAGAGTGGCATTTCTGAAACCACCGTAGTCAAATTAATTTGCCATCCACCCCCGTGTTATGCCATATGAGAGACAGATTGAAATGCAGATACGACGAAAAACTGTGTTGTTCCATTTTTTAATCCAAAGGAATTCATACTCTTGGCAAAACCAAGAATCTCACACCTTACATTCTGCATTATCTCTAAGAATCGATTTTGTTGCGCATTTTTAAGTGGTAGTATACATCCAAAATGTAAATGTAAAAGGGTATAAATAAATCGAAGGATGGGAATTAATTTCTTTCAATTTCCGTGCTTCACTTCTTTCAAGGCTTCAATTTATTTATACCTGTAATATTTACACTACACGCACAACAAGCGCCGTGTTATCAACAACTTTGTTGCATAACAAGTACAATCACTGTCACATAGAATAGGCCTTTTTCGATATATTAAAATTCAGCTTGATAGCGAGTCAGTGAGGACAAAGACAAAGGAAAGTGGATGATATGTAAATATTTTTCACATTAATGCCCACGTGTTTCTACTATCTTTGTCCTCACTGCCTCACTTTCAAGCTGAATATTTAATATATCGAAAATGGCCTATTAGTTAAGTTAATTTATGACAAACAATCATGACACCTCTCTTGGAAGTATCATGTAACTGACAATATTAAGAGTAGTGGACAGAAGTGACAGGGTAAATGGAACCACTGAAAACTTTGAATAAAAAAAAAACTGATATAATCTTGATTTTTTTCTTACTCACCGACAACAAGTCAAAACCGAAACAACAAGTTCAATAGGAACTTCCCATGAAACAGCGTTTTAACTTTGAGGCAAGCTAATAAGTTATATTTATGTTGTAGTTCATTGTGGAAAACAGCTTTAGCCACACCGACTTGCAATTAACAAAATAAACTTCGAGTAAACGCTATTTCATGCGAAAATCCGCCAAAATTATTTTTAACTCTTTGTGCCGAAAAGACACTCAATCGACGGCCACCAGCATACTAACTAGATTTTGCACCAATTGTAATCATTGATTTCATTTTTTTTCTACATGATTAAAGTCTTGCGGTGACAGTGTGAAGTGAAGAGACTTTGGCTTTCCCATTTTTATTACGTGCCGGGAAATAAATGGAAGTTCCAATTGTTCTATTTCCTCGATAGAAGTTAAGACTTCTTCAACAACGAACTATAGATATTCTTGGTGCAAAAAAAATTGTATTCTTCAAATGAGACGGCCATTGTTTTATGAGTAATATAAAATGCAACTCTCCAACTCACACAATCGGTCACCCAATAAATGGTTTAGCAGCACGTCAATCAGGAATCAGGTATCAGGCAGGATTCCTGGTATTACGCTGATGGGCTTTTTAGGTGAACTTTTGAAGTCACCTAAATCCACTTCAAAAGCCGAGAAAGTCCTCTTTAAAAAAACAGTGAAATTCTGCTGCTATTCTACTGCATTTTTTGCACAGAACACATTTTTTCCAAAGAATGGCTATTTGTGCATAGAAGACAGTCAACCAGACATTCTCTATATATGCATTAGCATGGCTATTAGTTGATAGTCAGCAAGTGCGTCAACTAAAGATTTCCAATAGATTATCAACAGCATTTTGGGCGGTATGACGGTCAAGTTTCCTTGGTCAAACTCTCTTAATCTCTGATACTGGTTTAACGCTAATGTTACCAAGTTTTAAGCACTGCGGAACAACGCGGATTGCCCACTGCGGGGCGTCTTGCGGGGCAATACGCCGCTCTGACAAGTTTTCTGGTTGTTGTTATCTTGTCCTATGAGGCCACCTAGGCGGATCTTCTACGCAACGATTTTCTGTCCAAAGATCTCATCTGCATGTCGAGCTGGGTTGACCACCAAGGCAGCCTTTTTCATGAACTTCCTTTTCCCCTTCCTTTCTTCTTCGTTTTCAAGGTCTTCGCTATCACCACTATCACCAGTCGCGGAGTTGTCTGATGACATTTACGAATTAAGACTTCAGCACAATTTCTTGCTTGATTTTAATGGCCTCTTTTATCGAGACACTTTCTGTGAAATTAAAGGAAAAGGCAAAATAACTTCACCATGCTGAATTTCCATCTTTCTGCACTTTACTCAAATTTCCCAGCATTTGCAGTGTCTCAGTATGCATTTCAGATATATAAAAACAGACGACGACGGCGAAAAAAAGAGTGGCAGATTAGGGCCAAGAAGGAAGTTCAGGACATTCTCAATCAGTCTTTCTTCCGTTTATGTGAATAGTAAAGATCATTGGTCGCTGTTTCATCGGAACAACCACAACAGAGAAGATGCTGTGGTCGTCGAGAATTCATTGGTTTACAGTCAACCAAAACTAACCCGGCCTGTGAGCCCTCGACCTTTTAGTCAAGACTAGCCCGCAGGGTACCCAAAATAAACCTAATAAACCTTTCCCCGATCCACTAAATCCTGAACGGCCCTTACCAGGCAAGTACTGCTGGTTGTATGTTCGATATTTAGCAGCATTTTTTTTTTTCAGGGAACAGGTTCCAACGCTTTCTGAGCTATTACGTATGATCTTTATGGGCTATTGATGCCCTATTACAACAAAGAAAGGAACGGTAACTTATGTTAGTGCCTTTCTTTTGATCTAAAAGGATTCTATTTTGGAATCGAAAGGACTAATCGAGCTAATTTTCCATGATGCAAATCCCTTCCTTAACCACACAAAGGAAAAGACACCAACAAATCGAGAGTATCAGTAAACCATTAAGGTTCTGTCTCCTATCATAGGTAGCGCAAGCTCGATATATGTGTATCTGTACTATATTAGGGAGTTTTAGCAAAGACGACGGGTACGGCTACGGCAATGCCACAAAGCAAGAATATTATTGGTTGAAAAAGGAAAAATGCTCGTGCTGCACGTGCAACACGAATTTCCGTGCATTTCTTTGCCGTACTCCACAAAACAACAACGTGAAATCACCAAATTTTAGGTTTTGACGACAACGTGAGCATATAACAATGAAAAAGTCATTATCAGTTTTGACTTTAAAACCGGTCGAACCCATCCATTTACAGGATAGTTCGCCTGTATTGTACAATGTGAACAAGACGGATTAATCGTGAAATAGTTGAGATAGCGCTTAGTTATATTTTGTACTAACGTTTTCGTTGCTGTAGCCGTCGTCTTTGCTAAAACTCCCTATTATGTACGAGTAGGAATTTTAAGATTTGTATGGGACAATGGTTTTTCGCAAAAGTAAAAAACATATATGTATAAAATTACGTTATAAAATAAGAAATAGTTTCCCTAGCTTCAGTCTTGTGTTTCTTTGTCTTTGCTTCCGTTTCTGGGTCGATTACAAAAATTCAGTACAGATACACATATATCGAGCTTGGGCTACCTGTGGTGGAACGAAAAATTTGTTATGCGCAGTGAACGTTGCATCTGGTGACACTCCTTGCCAAAATATTGGGGAAGGAATCTGCGCTGCAAATAACCCAAGATGCCTCCCTTCAACAAGGGTAATTTATACTGTACGCAAAAGTGCAGAATATTTTGCTAGTACAAATCTATCATTTTCGTTTAGCGGCTCAGCTGCGAAGATTTCATTTAAAACTAATGCTGCTACTATCAGAAATTCAATTCTCATTTTAAGTGGATTTATACTGATGATGGTCAGTATAAAAAGAGCCCTAGAGCGCTGGATCGAGGACAATATGATGTCATTCTTAATCAGTAAACCGCAAACCTTTTCCAAGGGTAAAGGGTGGGGTTTTCTACCTAACAGTTGTCATGTCGGGTAGTTAAATTGATTTTACAAATTCAGTGTATTAATTTCTTTAGTTTCAAAGTCTTCACCGAAGGGAACCTGGCAAAGCAGGGACCAAATAAAATGTATTCTAATATTTGAGAGCAAATACTGCAGCCTTACAGGCATGAGAGAATTAGTAACGACTTTCCTCTTACAGACCCTATCGCAAGTGGAGTTTTGAGAAAATGAGTATTTAGCTCACCTAAAGCCCATATAATATTACACATGTTTGCATTCATTTTACACTACTAGCTGACAACCTCCCTTCTTCAACTTTTTGTTCTACCAGTAGGCCCTGCATTAACCCTTTTAATCCAAATTGCCCAGGGGGAAGACGAGTGTGCTAATAACAATAGTATATGCCTTCTAACTAGGACTTTAGTAAAGGCTGCTAGGTGTTTTCTTGAAGTGCAGTATTTAATTCAATTGCACAACCTATGATTATCTTATTGCTAGTAGATGGAGGGAGAGGATTTAATGGGGAAAGCAAATTTTAAGTGGTTCTTTAGTTAACATAACACATGCATGAGTAAGTAATGAATGGGGTACTGTAAGAATGGCTATTACCTCGTGACATCTTGGTAGTTTTCTTGGCATGTGTAAAATAATGTTCTGCATTCCTGCTCAGATCTGTTTTTGTCGTTGCATCTTTGGGAATAAAAAGAGGTCTTAATTTCTCCTACAGAAAGTTGATACCATGCACATATTAAGTAGTGCTTTATTAATGCATAGCTAGTGATATGACATGTGCACATCTGTACTTCATGAAAAGACAAATGCACTAATCTAATTAGGGTGCACACTGCTGCCAATAACTGATGACTGCAGACATGTACTCTATTGTTTGCAAAAAATGTGGGTGCTTTAATTAAGAAATAGCCTTGCATTCTTAGATGCAGATGCTCCTCAAGCAATGGCAGTAGTGTTGTGATTGAATCTCTGCTGTTTTCTTCTTCAAAGTTTCAATGTACCCCTGCCTGAAACATAATTGGCTAACCTAAAAACAAAATTATTTTCAACCATGTTTTAAAAAAAATAGTAAAATTATTTTTTGAATAATCTTACTTCTTATGATGTATCCTTCTTTGCCTTTGTCCATGGTACTAAATATTTCCAATATTTCTGCATTTACTACTTAATTTTTACTATTGAGGGGTTACTGGCTTTATGAATTGCAAATTAAAGTTAAAGGTAAAATGTCTGTCATTAATTCATTGTTATATATCAGACATACATTCTGCATGTACATTCACTTGAAATGTCAAAATCAGTATGTTTTCATGGGGATTAGATTAGACATTGACAGGGTCACACTTATTTTTCCTTAATAAATCACTGAAAACTTATGTCCCCATTAATTAATTTAATTAACCTTTTGACACCCAAACCGGTCAGACTTAGTATTTTACTCTGTCTAATGCCAGACGATTTAACTCGTCAATGGGGAACCCCCGGGAGTCAATGGGTTAATCTGAGCTACTTTGATTTTTTTGCTAATGATCAAACAGAACGTTTTTTAATACTGAAATACCCAAGATCCCTAGATTTATCTTCACCACCACTTGGTGAACAACATTCTCTAGTACAGATGATAAAGTGAGTTCCCTCAAACATTTTGATTTAACTTTTTCATATTAACATTCATGATGGTTTTACCTGAAAGTTAAGTCATAAGAAAATAATAATATATAGCAATGGCAGTAGTATATAGAGGTAAAGAGGTATAAGATGTATAAATTCGAAATGGTCTTAAATCCTTCTTGGATCAGCAAGCTTGGTAAAGGATTATTTGCAACTAGATCCATTTTATTATAACAAAGCTCTTGTGGTTAATTTTTTTTTACCCATTGCAGACTCACCATGCACTTGGGAATCATTTCTTTCTAAGATTGGCTGAAATAAAACCAATAATGAAACAGATACTCTGAGACTTTCAGTCAAATGATCTGCAATAGGCATCTGGCACAGAGAGCTTTCAGAGATCTGTTACAGAAAGATGTAAGATGGTGTTAGACATGTTCTGGGATGTTATCTTATTCTGAACACCAATGCAAGTACTCTGTATTGTGCTATACAGCCAGAGTGGCGGGAAATTTGTGCACTGTTTCATTAAAAAAATAGTGACTGTTTTTTTTTCTTTTCCAGTTTCCCTACCTTTGTTTTTGAAATCCAGTGTAACGTGCTGGGAAATTATCTGTCACTTTTACTACCATTATTTAAAAGTAGAAACTAATCACGAAGTGATAATCCTTCAATCGCTATAAACCTACACATGGCAAAAAGGATGACTTACGTGTATGAAGCATAGCGGCTTTGTTGTGAACGTTATAACTGTGAGATGAAAAGTGAATGAAAAAGACTAATAATTTTTAGATTGGCTTTTGAAATAGAATACTACTAAATGTCATAACGCATACGTACCCAACTTTTTTTTTTCCACTGGCTTCTCCCGTTCCCATCGCTATCTTTGACCTTGCTTGTATTGTCTCTAGTAAATTTTCGATACCGCTTTGAGTTGTATTTTCAGTGTCCGGTCTTGCATACCTTCATTATCCCTTGGCTGAGACCTTTATCTTTCACAAAACATGATTTTTACCCGGCTGTACGTTTTCACAAAAGTAAGATGCTCCAAGTATATCGAAAGAATAAAAAAACGACAAGTAGAACAAGCTACTGACGAAATTTTCGGAAGGTACATTTTCCCGCTCTTTTGTATATCCCATAAAAGGAGTTCTTGAATCAACCCTTTCCCCAGTGTCTTTCCTTTGGACCTTGTAGAGAGGTAGGGTTGGGGGGAGCATTCCTTTGCTGAGGTCGACGGAATTTTGGCACTAGTGCTCATTGAATTTTGGAAAAGCGAAAATCGACAAGAATGTGAACTCAGGCTACGTTTTGCAACTGGTAGACGTTTTTGAAGTAATAGATTGAATGTGTACGTGTTCGTGATAGGGGATATGGGGGAAATGTCACGGAGGGGGTAAAGGAGGAAAGCTTACTTACACTCTACTACGGTCAGTGTTCCGTATTTGCCGAATCGTTTAATCTCCCAAAAGCGTTGCCTTGGTTTTGTGTCTTTCCTTTGGCAATGCAATTATCAACAAAGTAGGAAAGCCTGTCAAAGATGCTATCGTATTTGTCTTCGCCTTTGTCAAGTAACAAAGGAAAGCCCAAAGCCTCTTCAGATTTGACTTCACATTTAACGCGCGTCAAATGTGAAGTCAAAGTTGTTACGAATTTGACTTGACCTTTACCATGGTCAAAGGCATAAGTAAATTGGTAAAGGATTTGACCTTACGTTTGACGTGCGTCAAAGGTAAAGTCAAAAGCGATTCCAGATTTGACTTAAGCTTTGCCAAAGATCAAATGTGCAGCAAATCCAATTTTTCGTCCCGTGAAAATTGAAGATGTAGAAGGCTAATGTGGTACCCACTCTTCTGTAAGCTAGTGAGATATGGGCAGTCCATGAGCACCAGAAATTGAATCGCTTCCACCTGCTAGCTGCCTTCAAGTGCCTTCACAAGATCCTACACATCACCTGGCCGGAAAAAATTCCAGATATTCAAGTACTTGTAGTCCATGGGCAAGGAAACGAAGAACAAACAAAGAGCACGCTTTTGATGAACTTTTCCACAGTTGTCCCAGGAGCAAATGTCGTAATTTAGATAGGAAGTAATTAGAGTGTGATAGACATTGAGCAGTAAACGTCTTGGTCCATAATGTCTCAGTGTTGCAATAACTCCAATCAATTTGTTAACTTTATGACAAATGTGGTCAATATGTTATTTCCATGTCAAGTCAAGGTATGATATTTCCATGACAAGGTATTTAACATAGTTTTTCATTTCAAGATTTGTAAAGGCATTGGTTGCAGAGATAAAATTTTAACTGAGTAACAAAAGGCATTATCTTCTGGCGGGACCGGAAAATAACAAAGTTTGACATTTTAAGATTGAGAGTCAACTTACGGGCTTTGAGGCATTCACGGACCTTTGCAAGTTCCAAGTTAATAGTTATTTCAAGAACACGTAGGTTTTCATTAGCATACATTAGGGTTGTATCATCAGCAAACAGATAGAAGGAGAATTCTTGGGAAGATTTAAAAATGTTATTGATATAGAAAAGGAATAAGAGGGGGGCCAAGGACAGAGCTTTGAGGAACTCTTCATCAGGATAAGTCAATATTGATCTCAAGGTCCAAGGAATCAGAATAGTGCTCACGGCATTAGGGATTTCAGATGCCAATTTATCTCCAATGTTGGCAAAATGATTTTTTAAAATGTTAGTAATCCTCTTTGGGTCACTACACAAAACCGAATTTTCAGATGATCGAATATCTGATCCAAACTAACCTGACCCTAATTTTTGTCTAGGCTTGATTTAAGCTCCGTAAAAAAGTTTATTCAATTCAACCTAGGTAAAATGAAGATCACCAATTTAACCAAGATCAAAACGTATTCAACCTGTAAACAGATTTTACAGATATGTCCAGGTTTGCACCTAATTAGATGCACGCGGATTTCAATAAGCGTCATGAAGTGTCCCTTTGCTCTTCTCGCCAACTTCAACATCACTTGTGTCTCAGAATACAGACAATTTATGTCACAAAGTGTCCCCCAAATGCTGCTCTTTAAGTAAAGATTAACTGCTGCATTTACCCAAAGCTAAAAATAACGGTAACCCTTACCCTTACCTTATTGTTGAAAATAGGTAGCAAATGCTTAGACTTAAGGGGACACTTTGTGTTGGATGTCAAAATTGGGCGTGCATCTAATTAGGTGCAAACCTGGACATAAGTGCTTTCTGGACATCAACATCGCTAGTGATGGTCTTGGTATCTACAGAAAATATACTTTCAATGGACAGTACACTAAGTTTGAGAGTTTTGTACCTTGGCGACACAAGATTTCTTGGGTCAAAGCACTGATTGACCGCGTACACCGAATCTGCACTCCTAACAAAATTAAAACCGAGCTCAAGCTAATAAGAAAGTTTTTTTTTTTAATTTTGTTATCGTGGAACCCTTTTCCTCTGAACGCGTTGCGAACTTATTAATTGATCGCTTTACTACGAATGCACAGAACAGGGTTTCAGATCATATTACCAACGACACCTTCCACAACATCCACTATCCAACTATTTGGCTTACCGTCCCATTCGTCGGCGACCTAACAACACAACTTGTTAAGAAGCTTAAACGTACTAAGTTTCGTAGATGTCTCGTCGACCGAAATGAGACATCCGAATAAAAGAGAAGACCACAAAATTATGTTTCTTCACAAGCACTAAAGACAAAACGCCGCCATTAAGCCAATCAAATGTTGTCTATGAATTCACTTGGCCCGGTTGCCATTCTTCGTACATCGGCAAAACGAACAGGACTTTGCTTGTCCGCACACAAGCACATGCGCTCACGGACAAAGAAAGCGCTATATATAAACATCTGCGCTATTGTGATCAGATCCAACACGTACAAGGTTTATACAACTTACCGGACACTTTTATCAATGAGAACTACCCACCTTCTACTGCAATGAACAAAGAATTTCTCACCCAAACCGTGCGTGGTAACACAAACATAATAGACCGCGATGATAATTGGAATCTAAATTATTATATAAAGAAGCTTACCATATCAAGCGTTCAGCACCATCTTTGAGAAATGGTTTAAAAGCCAGTAGAGAACTATGCCTATTCTCTTGACACTTTCGTTCTTTGTTTTGTATTTTCACGTGCTTCTGCTGATGCACCATCTCGCAGTATTTAAATTTCTGTTGCCTCTGAAGATGATATAGAAATATATCGAGATATTACAAGTTTACATCAACCATTCCTTGCATTTGTTGCCTGTCTCATAGACACGATGCAATTACTCGGTGTCACCTTTATTCTATACCTATTAAAACTATCAGCAGGTAACGGGATTTCCAAAGAGACTCTTTTGTGGAGAACTAAAATAGGCATGAGGTGTGTTGCAGCACCAATGAAACGCTTAAATTAAAGGACAATTTCAAGGCATATTTAAAGAACTTCAATATAAATCTAGACAGAAATGTATCAAATTGAAGCGCTGGTTATAGACAGTGACGAATGGTAGAAGTGATCCTTGTACTTAACCAGACAATTTAAGCAACTGTCTCTTTCTAGACACTTGAAAATCCAGGCTGTTTCAACGGGATTCGAACCCATGACCTTTGCGATGCCGGTGCAATGATAGAACACAAATGATGAGTGTTTAATAAGAAGTAAACAAGATCTTCGAAAACATGTCCAAGCACTATGACAAAAGGCTCACTCTGATTTCTTCCAAGTATCCTCGATTCACCAGCGATTTAAAATATCTCCCTTTATATCTATAACGGGTCATCTGATAAGCAAAGTGAAAAAAAGGTAACATTATTACACTGGCAAAATACCCTAAGTGATGAAGAACCTGTTGTCACTTACCACAAACCCATAAGGGTTGAAACGTGTAACGGCCCCTTGTGTGCTGGGAAACAAGCTTCTGAATATTCAATTTGCTAAGTACCATATTAGTTGCAAGAGCGAGGGGTTTCCAAATATGGTACTTAGCACTGAAACATTAAACCAATCAGTTCGCACTGAATATTCGGAAGCTGTGAACGCGCGTTACACGTTTCAACCCTTATGGGTTTCTGCACTTACCCAATGCAATGTGCTTGCCACTAATAAACTTAAAAAAAAAACTTTTATATATGGGCGTTATTTTCTCTAAGCCCCTTTATCACGTATTTATGTGACTTGCGCAGCAGAAAGCTGTGGTAGCTAATTTGAAATTGCTCCACTTGTAAAAATGTCGGTGACTATGATATTAGCAAAATCTTTATGCCTTATCAAAACGAACAATTCAATCATTTTTTGGTCTTTTATCAACTGGTCTGTTATGAATTGTAGTCAAAGAATAAACATCCTTTGAAATGTGCAAAACATCATTCCTTGGATCCACACAAAACATCACGTATATATTGTCTTCCGAAAGGATGCGTTTTTGGCAAATAATTGTTAAGCGGTATCCATACCCCAAAGAGGGAAGAAACATTTTACCTTCAGAAGTACGCGAATAATTCCATGCTTCATCAAACCTATTTTTCACCAGCGACGCAAACATAAGCGCAAGCAACACCGGTAGGCGAATCTACTTGTTGTTAATTAGTGTCTATTGTTCTAAAAAAAGGCTCTAGTAAACAACAACCTGCCGAGTGTGCGTATGCTTCTTGTGCTTATGCTTGCGTCGCTAGTGAAAACCAGGCTTAATCAGGAGCTTTTTTACCCGTTATATTCTTATTAACCAGGGCCCGGTTGTTCGAAAGTCGATTACCGTAATCCAGGATTAGTGTGAACATTTGTTTCATGTTTTCAACTTTTTGGTGAAAGTTTCTTTAGCTTATGTTCGTTTTTCAAGATTGACTTCTTCTAATGTAAACTTTTGCCGAATATCAGCGTTGAACAGCATTTAGGAGTAGAGAAATAAACTCCTTGGTTAATTTTTAATCTGAGATTAGCGTTAATCGGCTTTTGAACAACCGGGCCCAGATGTGCTTTAATATAAAGGCCCAACAGTAAAACTAACGCAAAGGGAAAGAAGGAGGCTGTTTAAGAATATGATTTTCTTTCAAATAACGAAAATTTCAGTTCAAATTGCAACCAGGTTGACAATCACAAATAGCTCGATCCTACTGTCAGGTTTGAATAAATTTTAATGTAGCTTATGAGAGTTACGATGCAAAAACCCAAAGTTTCGACACTCCTGTCTAGTGTCTCCATCATGGGTTGCCCAGTGTCATTCCATGAGTCATTTTACATGCCAGCAATATGCTAAAGTTATATTTAAATTTATTGAAACCATAGTAGCATCGAAATATGTTTGATGCTTTTCTTTCTTCGCTTTGAACAAGGGTCTCAACACACGTTGTAAAATCATTGTGACTTGCAAGTGCTCCTTTCTCAGCAATCAAGACAGATATCGTGCAATTTGATGATATGTAGTCAGGTAATAATGCATGTCGTCATTTGAATAGATTAATGAAACTATATCTGTGTAAAAGACGTGGGCGTTGTCGGCCATTTGAAGAAGAAGGTAATGAGAAAGTAAAGTTTGGTGAGTAAGGGCAGAAAGAAAAAAATAAAAAAGACAGAAAGAGAGAAGGAACAGTAAAAAGAGAGCTGTTTGAATCAAAGACAAAACCATTTGTCTGCAACGTATTAATAGCAGGGGCAAGCAGCAGTAGAAACGGAGCTGAGATAAACAACCAAACGTTTGTGCATAGTGTCGACTGAAAGGAAGAGCTGAGAAAAAGTAAAAGCAACCAGAAGATAGTGCAGAAGTATCGACCGAAAGAAAAATCCGAGAAAAGCAAAAGCAACGGGAAGAATTAGTGCAAACGTTTGGATGAAATTGTCATGAAACAGCGGTTTGTTGGTTTATTTGACTTTGAGAGGAACTGTGTAGCACTGAACGTTTAGCTTAATTTGTTTAACAATTTTATTTTAAGGCCATTTGTAGTAGCAGTGAGATTAAGAAACGTTTTCTTTTTTTCCTTAAGTACCTTTATTTGGTTATCTTGTAGTTCGTAATAAATTAGCCATTAGCACATACCTTTTTGTTTATCTCCTGTGTTGCAAGATGGAGGGAATGGGGTTTGGTGTTTTTCTGTCCTTTCCTTTCATTTTACGTTGTTTTCTTTAAGTCCCCTCGGCTATCGTTACAGTTTGTCCCTCTGCTCTTTCAGTTACATCCAGATTCACCAGCTCGTCAAGTTTCTTTTCTAACTTGTCTCTCAAACTGAAGGGAACATGGCGCATGGGCTGGTCAATGGCAATAGTCAATAGAAAATTCTTTAGCTTTCCCTGGCTTCCCCCATCTTCTTAGGGTTAGAAACAAAGTTATGCGGCTGTCTTTTCCCAGCAAAGCATGGCGAACACATTTAATGGCTGCTACACGTGTTCGCACTACTTTTACACTCGTGTACACGTGCTAATGGATAAGACACTGCACCTGGGAACCTGGTAAATGCTCTCATTGATGGTAATAAACACAGCAAACGCAGTGAGTTAAACAATACACTGAAGCAAGCAACCGGTGGATGACTTTGGTGTAAACAATGAGGCAAACAAAAGGAAACGTGTTGCCTCTTTTTTAATCTCTGAATCGTTTTCATTTTCAATCATGAGTTTAAGCTCTTCTTCTTCAAAGGTGTTTGCGTTCTTTTTGCAACAAATCTTTGCTTCTTCGTGGCAAGAGTCAAGATTTACCCAGATTGGCCTAGTCCTCATCCTTTTTAAACCACGTTTTGCGGGAAAATGAACAATAGAGCAACTCGGCTAACTCAATTCAAACCCTTTGGGAGTAAAACGCTTTTCTCCAGATATTTCCATATCATTTGAATGTGAATGTTACATTATAATACAAATGCAGTCCACAAAGAACCTTAGCCCCGGGAGATTTGAATTAGGTACGGTATTTGGTCTATTATTTATTTTCCTTGAAAACTTGGTTTAAAAATAAACATTTTCCTAACGCTGATGGGGGCAAACCTGATACCAGTTTGTTACTCTTGGGTAATGATCTTTTTTTAAGGCTATTTTTTGTTTTTTGATCAACACGATCATTAAGTCTGGATTCCTCCTGATTGATTATATTATAATCTCTTTGGTAATTTCCTTCTAGTAGTTCTGATTTCCTGTAATTAAGGTTGTTTTGGCTTGCATGGGTGTTCTATGTTTTATTATTCTATCCATTTTGTTTTTTTTTTCTTGCTGACCAAAGCCAGCCAAGCACCGCTACTGTCGTTGTTTCAATTATCAATTTATATATAATAAGCAAAAAATACATATTATATATTTTTTGCTTGTTTTGATTTTTTAAGTCGCTTTCCCTTGTTTTTAAAGGCTGAATTTTATTTATCTATTAATTCTTCTAGACTTTCTTCAAGAGCATTTCTTATTTCCTTTGGTAGTGCTGGGCTTAGCCTATTCTGCCTGCTGACTTTTGCTTTAGTGAAAAGATTACACAATTCTTTGCGCTTACCAAATATTTTAAATTACTATTTTTGTAATGGTATGATGCTGATGAGCCATAGAACGTACCGCGTTGTACCGTACTTAAAAGGGCTGGTACTTTAAGTGGATGGAAACTGCAATCTAAATCCATGTAAATTTATTTATAAACGATTTTCTCAACTTCAACTCAGTGAACAAATAAGCTAAGACAATCACACCTGATGAACACGTGATCCTAATACATCAGAAGCCAGATGGTTAAAAAGGCTTGGTTGGGTCAATTTCATCATTACTGTTCCTTCATCGTTAAAATCTAAGTCCAAGTCAGGTGGTCTTTCTGATTCTTTTGGCTTCCCAGTTATTTAGGAGGCACTGCCCTTTTATCTAATTTACAAATTTAAAATGGTGTACACCTTTACACTAAATTAAATATATAAAGATTTAGCCAAGCTTAAAAGAGGAGCTCCCGGGTTGTTTATTCTTACTGGCTCTAGGATTTGTAAAAGAAAAGGCTTTGGAATTGTCCGCGTTTTGATTTTCCCGAATATTGCTTAATTATTTCAATTTCTTCGCTGCCTAACTAGTCAATTCCACGGTTAATTCTACCTTGTCATTAGTCTAGAAGCGCTTGCGCGTTGCCGAACAGTGTGCTCTGCGTTTCGCTGACAGTATCACAATTCTAAATCTTTATAAATCTACTCCATCGCAGGGTTTTTCCACCTTTTACATACCTGGAAAGGAAGGTAAGTCTAAATTTTAAAACTTTTTCTTCTGACGCCTCGAGCGATTCCTTCCCAAAATGTCTGATGAAAACCCAGCAACGTCGGGCGATGTGCACGGCACCTCCGACAGCTCTCCGAGAATGGAAGATCTACCTACTCTCTGTAACTGAGATCTTGCGTTATCGCTAGATAACATAAACAACAACATGGAGAAAATGACTGGTCTTTTAGCTAAATTGTGCGAAAAGCCAGCCCCTGACGAACGCCCACAGGGCTTAAAGAGGCAGTCAACATCCGCTGTATCGGATAATTCACACTCTGAGCCCGAAGAAAACTCTCACAAGTCGGCCAAACGGCGGCGGCATCTTAGTCTTTCGTATGATAATATTAGTCTTCACGCTTGTGATGACCTGGACGAAGCACATGACATCCAAATGCTCACCGAGTGCTCAAAGGCCACCGGCCAAAAAGAGCGGGAAGTCCCCGCCAAGGAGACACAGCTTCTCCAAGACTTAGCAAACAGCATTGAGGAGGATGACGCCACCGGCGACAAAATCCAGGAAGAGCTACCTGATATTGCTCTAAAACGATGGGGCAAGAAGCTGTCTTCTGACAAAATTAAAAGTTTCTCGGACAAATATAAACAGCCTCAGAACTGTTCTGACATAAAGAGTATAAAGGTGTGCCCCGAGGTATGGAACCAATTAAATGCCAAGAAAAAGAAAACCGACTAGAAGATCTCAAATTTGCAGCAGGTTATTCGCAAAATTACTTTTGCGACGTTAAAACGATCAATGTGGTTATTCAAAATCCTACTGGTCTAGAAAACAACAAAATAATGGCTAAAAAAGTTGACACAATTGCAATGCTGGGGCAAGTAAATACACAGTTAACCCAGCTGCGAAGAGATGAAATCAAACCATCATTGAAAGTGGAGTACACTGCTATTTGCTCAGCTGAAGTGCCCATCACTAGCCCATACCTCTTCGGGGACGACCTGGCAAAGCAATTGCGAGATGCCAAAGAAGCGAGCAGAATTAGCCATTCCTTTTCATCCTCATCTAAGAGTGGTCCCTTTAAAGGGAAACAGCAAACCTGTAACCAATATGACCATTAATCTAAAGGTCCTAAAAGAGATTTTTTTTGTGGAAAGGCCAAAACCGGCACTACAAGAAGAAAAAAAATCGCCAAACACCGACAAGAAATAATGGAACAACTGCTTCAAATAAAGAACAGACTAAGTGTTTTGGAAGTTCCCCGCCCCACCTACTGAATTATCTACAAATGTTATGCCATACATTTAAGGCTGGGCAAGTGGCTGCTCATTTTGCAGCTTGGGGGACTCTCATCAGTGACAAAATCATGTTATCTGATGTTTTGGGAGCAGCTATTGAGTGTACTGCCACCCCTGTTCAACAAAAATTGCCTAGTCAAAGCTTCTCAGAACATGAATATCCCATTGTTCGTCAAGAAGTGCATAAGTTACTCTAGAAATGTGTCGTCACAAAGGTGTCATCTATATCTGGGCAAATTTTGTCAAATTCCTTCGTCCTAAGAAGGATGGGACCCAGCGACTTATACTAAATCTCAAGAGGTTTAATAAGTCAGTGAGTTAGTGAGTCATTATCATTTTAAAATGGATTCGCCATAACCAATCTAGTCACCCAAAATTGTTATATGGCGTCTGTTGACATGAAGGACGCCTATTACTCTATCCCCATTTGATCTTCGGATCGAAAATTTGTACGCTTTATCTAGAAGGGAGAGTTAAATGAATTTACCTGCCTTCCTAATGGTTTGCCGTGTGCTCCCCGTATATTTACTAAAATTCTTAAGCCTCCTCTGTCTACGCTGCACAAACGAGGACACATGCTGTGGCACATCTTGATGACCTTTACCTACCTACGATTTTTCAGATGCCCCGAACTTTTCCTGGGGAGATTTGCATTGCTATTTAATAAACAAGAACCTACTGAACGACAGAAAACACTATTAGGAAACAAGCCGACATATGATGGCTGGATAATCGTACATAAGAATAGTGTTGTTCTCTCTGCACACTGCCCTTGCATTGGCGGGTAAGTACTGTCAGTTTTCTTCGTGATTATGCTCAAATTACGTAACAAAGCAAAGCGATTTTCACTTCGTTGATAAAAATTAACACTCTATCATTTCACAGCTCTGATGGGACTTTCCGTCTCATCGTGGCGGCACTCAACGAAATTGAAGACACTCTTTGAAAAATTACAGTGGTTTCTTGCACTGGCGAGAAATGTGCGTGGAAAAGAAGAAAAAGGACACACAATGAAGCTAGTAATTTAGAAGACATGACCTTTACCAAACCTGAAATTGGCGAGAAGAAGAAAACGGCAGTGAAGCCTTCAACCAGGAATTATGATCCACGCCCCAAACAAGTTGTAAACAATGATAATCTAGTTGCACAGCTCAGAGGACTATTTATTAATACAGTTCCTTCAGCAGTAGGTCTTCATATATTAACTGACCCTGGATTGAATGAAGCCACCGAAGCCATTGACGAAATTACAGAACAAACTAGCACAAATGGTGCTCCTTTGACAAGTACTCTTGGTAACCCATCTGGCTAAGAACGGCCATTTACTTTAAACTGTATATCGCCTTTCAAAACTCACCCTCCCCCCCCCCCCCCCCCCCGCCCCCTACAAGGGGAATATATGGAAGTTACGAAAGGGACATCTTTGTTTTTTTTTCGAATTAAGAGAATTTCAGACTGAAATTGGTTTTTTTGTGGGGAATATACGCTAACTCCTAGAGGCACTGAGGACTCGCTGAGCTCCACATTTTAAAAGCACATTTTAATGTTTACTTCTTAAAAACCTCCTCCGCAATACAATTCATACGAAATAGAACATAGCCACAGTTCCACGATAGTCATCAAACAACGTTCTCATTTGCTTGTTTTTGCAAAATTGTTTTCAATGTTGTCGTGTTTTTTTTTTATCGTGATATTGGATTCGATCCCTTGACGTCCGAATACAATTGACTAGCAAGTTCCCGTGCGACTCTGGCCTCACTACAAACCGTTTGTAGTAAATTAAAGACAGACAACAACATGGCATTAACTCGAACAAAAAAGCAAATGAGAACATTGCGTAACGATCATCGTGGAACTGCTTTTTTGTTTTTTTTTTTGTTTTGTTTTTTGGTTTTTTTTTTCTTAAGAAGTAAACATTACAATGCTATTTTAAAGTGTGAAGCTCAGCGAGTCTTCGGTGTTTCTGGCAGTTGCCGTATATTTCATAAACCCCAATTTCAGCATCGTCGGAAATTATCTTAATTTCGAAAAATAAACACCGATTTTCGTCTTAAGTCAGATGCTCGCAAAAACCAACTTCGATTTTAAAACACACACAAAAAAACAAAGTTCGATTTCCAGAAAAGAACTTTCACAGCTTCCTTAAGTTCCTTAACGTTTTTGACTAATTTCCACGATAAATGAAGGACACTCTAAAACAACAGTACAGGAGAATAACGACAAAAATTGAAACAAAAAAAAACAAACAAAAAAAAACAAAAAATAATTGGAAAAAAACGTCACCCCGGCCCCGGCCCCGCGGCCCCGCGTTTTTTAGAATCTTTTCTTTTCCATCTTCTTGTGACAAGGTAAAGCATTCAATGATCTCTTACGTACAAGTCATGAAATATTTAAATAATATCATAACTGAAAGGCCTTTTTTCCTCTTCAAGATAACCTAAGGTAAATTGACATGATACTTTGCGGGTTTCTCTTGAATACATGTTCTCGTTGTTCTTGCAATTCTGTTTGGGCGATTAAAGTTGGGCAAGTTATTGGACTAAATGCGCCTTGAGTTTCGAGAATCAAATGTTGCTACACTTTCAGGAACAGGCTTCGTGGTAGCAAATAAAAGCCCATGAACAGCTTTCACGAAGGAAAAATAGTTGCAATTACAAGCGTCAACGCGCTTGGGAGTAAATTTTAATGCCTTCCAAAATAAAATAAAAAAGGTACGTATTGCCTCCGCAAAAAAAACCCCTTGAATTCGAATTTGCTTCATAATCTATTCATGAATTCGACGCACGTAAAAGCTATTATTAAACCTCAAGTCCTGTGATTGTTGTCCCACTCTTAATTTATCTTTTTTTTTTTTCCATTATTCTTGTTTAGAATTCTATCGTTATTATTTTTCGCTGATTCCACGCTTAAGAGATTCCTCATTACTTCATCCCTGGTTATATAAGAGTTTCCCATTCCTCGATTTTCCATTCCCTGAAGTTACTCGTTATCTCCACGATTTTGTGAAACTGTGTTTATTTTATCTTCATTTTATTCCTTTCTGTCCCTGTTCTAAAACTACACATTCATACAAAAGGCCCTTCTCGAGTTTTTCGTCATCATTCGAAATTTATATAACCTGCCGTAGTTGGCAAAAGGTCGCTATCGACTGTTACCATAGCATACCTCGTTCAAAGTAAGAATTTACTTTTCATTAAGTCTAATACCGTTCCCGTACAAGGTGTAATACTGAACAGCGATGGAAAAACAAAAACGATTTAATGCAGAATATTTACTTTTATCACGCAGCTGAAGTCGACTCATAAATTAATATGTGGACCAAACACAACAGATTCTTCAGTGGCAGCCCATTTGTGCCCTTCGCATAAGTTCTTTCATTGGTTTCATTATTAAAGATTTCGGTTTGTTTAAACAAATTATGATCCGATTAATTTTGCTCGTCCCTTTCTTTACCTAAGTGTAGCCTCAAGTTGATGTTATTCAAATAAATACGTTTTCAGTTTTAGCTGAACCCAGAGAGTGTTTGAATTAAAAAAACAGGATAACACCTTTTGGTTTTGGCTCACATCCTCCTCTTAGGATCTTTTCTTTTCCATCGTCTTATAAACAGACGTAGCAATTTGAATGCATGTTGTTAAATATGCAAGAATGTAACCACTCATAAATGAACGGAAATAGTCTAGTCTAAAATGACAAAAAATATATTTAAAGATAAACTGTGGCAGCACCATTTAATTGTTTATAGAGCAGTAACTACAGTAACTATTTACTTTAAAACTCCAAAAACCTCAGTACAGCATAGTTTGCTCCTTTAACATTACAGGGATAGCGGAGATAAGAGGTTCCTCTGAATGATCAACGCTTATACAAAGTTGATGAACAAGGTAAGCCCGGGAAGAAATCGGCAGACAAAAAAAAAAATCAAATAATGCGAAAAGGCAGTTGGTAGAGTATTACACCTACAATAGATGCCCGGATTATGATTTTTAAGCAAATTAAAGTGGATAAGTAATGCTAAACGCACGAAAGCAAAAGGGATGTCTTCACAATTCCTGTTGGTACGCCCACGATTGAAGAGAGAAAAAAAACATGACAAACAAGTTTCAAAATTTTGCTCAAATCTTTGGTCATAAACGCAGTAAAATGGTCAAGGAAACGGTCCAATTACTATTAATATATATATATATATATGTATATATATATATATATATATATATATATATATATATATATATATATATATATATATATATAACTGCAGACAGTACTGCATACAGTACTGTTTCGGCCTTCTGGGCCTCATCAGTGCAGTGCTGATGTCTAGGAAGGAGGTTAAGCTATAAAGCCACCCCAGATGTCCCACACATGTGGTGCATCCAAGTCATGCCAGAGTGCTCAAACTAGCGAGCTAGTGAGCATGCGCAATTGCTAGCGGCAATGACTCATCCTAGTAGAGTGCTCAATTTGAACATGAAAGCAAAAGCTTTGTAATGCCAAAGAGCTATATCTAACTGCAGACAGTACTGTTTCGGCCTTCTGGGCCTCATCAGTGCAGTGCTGATGTCTAGGATGGAGGTTAAGCTATAAAGCCACCCCAGATGTCCCACACCTGTGGTACATCCAAGTCATGCCAGAGTGCTCAAACTAACGAGCTAGTGAGCATGCGCAATTGCTAGCGGCAATGACTCATCCTAGTAGAGTGCTCAATTTGAACATGAAAGCAAAAGCTTTGTAATGCCAAAGAGCTATATCTAACTGCAGACAGTGATATCGTAAAACTTTATTCAAAAACCAAATAAAAACAATATTTACAAAATTACTCAAGAGAAGAGGCTACAGCTAAAAGAAAAATACAAGCTTATCAGCACAGACTTTACATACAGCTGGATGAACCCAGATAGAATTAAACTTAGCCTGAGAAAAGCGATGAAAGTCAACTTGGATCCTACGTTTAACATCCGCAATAATAAACTTAGCAATAGTTCTAGAGTCCTCTCCACCATTGTGAAAGGTAGCCTTATTACGAAATTTCCAAATACCGCACAGAATCGACTTGATGATGTACAAGAGCAGACGCAAGCACTTCCTTTCAGGCACCCGGAATTGTTAAAAAAACGAGGGGGCAATTGGGAACGAAGGGGGCTGACAAAAGCGCAGATAACATAGGGACAAAACGAGACCAGACCAATTTAACCCTACGACAAGCTAAGAAACAATGATCAATGGTCTCTAGACGGGCGCATAAAGCACAGCGAGGCGAGCGAATATAGCCCCAGGTGTGAAGAGAATGTCGCACCTTAACGGCACGGAGGGTAATCAACCATGCAAGATCATTTTTGTAGTTCTCAGTAAATGAGTCACGGATCAGACCCCAATGCCGAGAAAGGGAAAACTGAGAGGGGACGAAGCCTGACCAGAGGGCAGGGAAAATCGGGATAGTGCAGAGATTCGCTAGCAAAACCTTGTAAAAGGCGCGTGACGTGTAAGTAAACCCAGGAGGTAAATCAGTGGCCTGAAAGGTAGAAAGGACACTCGCATAAAAGGCAGTGGGGCGGGCAGCGCTTGGAGTTAGGTTATCACGCAGCCCGGCCCACTCCGGCCGCAAAGGAGCTAACACAGAGCCACAAAAATACTTAGCAAGGTAAAAACCCTTAGAACTAGAATCGGACACGGAGGTAACTAAAGCCGCAAGCCGCAAGGCGCGGCCCTGGCAAGAAAAATCCTTTAAACCCAAACCTCCACTATCAACAGAACAAATAAGCGATTTACGAGCTACAGTCTCTAATCGAGCGCGCCACAAAAAGGGCCATATCAGACTATTAAGTTTACTATAAACCCATTTAGGTGGTACTAAAACGCGCGACACATAGAGCAACTTACTTAACGCTAATATGTTTAAAATAAGGACCTTCCCAATAAAGGACAAGGATCGCGACTTCCATCTAGAAAGAGTTTTGTCGAGTTTGGACAAACGCGGTTCCCAATTATCGCGCTCAACGTCAACAGTACCGAAGAATACGCCTAAAATCTTCATTTTCCTAACCCAAGTGAGACCAAGTGGCTCGTCAAGGCGGTCTTTCCAGGCACCAAGCCACATGGCCTCAGTCTTGGATAAATTAAGCTTCGCACCAGAGCCACGCTCGTAAAACGCAATCGCATCAAAAAGTGAGAAAAGGGAAGAATCGTTTTTGACAAAGGCCGTAGTATCGTCAGCATACTGGCCGACTTTAAACTGGACACCACCAGCTCCCGGCAAGAGAAAGCCTTCGATCGCGGGAGAGTCCCTAATACGGCAGGCTAAAACTTCAACGCAGAGAACATAAAGCATAGGGGACAGGGCGTCGCCCTGCCTGACCCCCCGCAGCAAAGGAACAGGATCGGAAAGGAAATCGTTAACTAGGATGCGCATATAAGCGCCGTTATACAAAGTGAAAATCCAGCTACAGAAGGAGGGCCCAAAACCGAAGTGTTGTAAAAGATTCATCAGAAAGGACCGATTAACGCGATCGAAGGCTTTCTCCTGGTCTAAAGAGACGAGAATACCTGTCTCGCCGGTTCTCTCAATAAAATCTAGTGTATCGCGAAGAAGAGCCAAATTAGAAGAAATAGATCTACCTGGAACAGAACACGTCTGATCAGGGTCCACAATAGACCCCAACACTTTTTTCAAACGGAGGGAAAGGGCTTTTGAACAAATCTTATAATCCACATTCAGTAACGAAATGGGACGCCAGTTTTTTAGATTTCTACGATCATCTTTCTTATGAACAAGACGCGTAACACTCGATTTCATAGAGTCACACAGCTCACGATGGGCGAGAGACTCATTAAACATATCAACTAAAAGGGGCCCCAAGAGGGACCAGAACGCAGAATAAAACTCAACAGTTAAGCTATCAGAACCGGGCGTTTTGTTCCTATTAGAGAGGCGAAGGGCCTCGGACGCCTCGTTCAAAGAAAGAAGACCCTCGCATGATTCGCGCTCAGCTTCCGATAACCGGCGGGTAACGTGCTCAAACAAATGGGATTGGGCTACAGGGTCAATTGGCTCTTCAGAAAATAGAGAAGAATAAAAACGCTCGTGAGCTTGAATCATGTCAGGGAGGGAAAAAACCTCTTGCCCCTCAGAATCAAAGACAGAGGAGACGGAGCCTTTCTCGTGTCTCTCATTTTCAAGACCGAGAAAGAAACCAGAGGGAGACTCCCCCTCCTCTGCCCACTTAACCCTGCTGCGAGTCTTAGAACCCTCGAGCTCGGAATCTAAAAGCGCCCGCAGAGCAGCCTCTGAAGTCAGAATTTCAGGACTAGCAGAAACATCGCCCGAAGCCAAACGATTCTTCAGGGCAATTAAGCGATTGGTTAGAAAAACCTTCTGGGACGAGAGTAAACGGTGTTTACGACGAGAAAAGGCGATCGTAGTGAGCTTAATGTCAGACTTTAAACACTCCCAAAAATCGCGCTGAGAAGCAAAGCAATGCCGAAAGGCCAGAAACTGCTCAATTAAATCCGAAATCTCTAAACAAAAGGATTCGTCATCGAGGAGAGAATTGTTAAACTTCCAAACTCCCGGGCCTCGCAGGGGAAGAGCCGCAATATCATAGTCTAAAATAACAAAGTCATGATCTGAGAAAACGCATGGGAGAATATCGCACCTAGTGACTTGATTACACTGAAGCCGCGGGACCAAAAAGGTATCCAGTCTGCTGGCAATTGAATGGTCTGGGCTGAACCAGGTGAACTGCCTGTCTCGGGGATGCAAAAGACGCCAAGCGTCACGGAGGTTACAGCGAGATTTTAGGTCCGAGAAGCCGGAGTCGAGGGAAACCGACCTACCCAATTTGTCAAGCGCCGAGTCAAAACAATTCATATCCCCCCGATCAGGAGCCGGGAGTTTGGAAGAAAAAAGGACGGGACCGACTGAAATAAAATCTTTCTCTCAGCCGGAATCGTCGGCACATAAAGGTTAACTAGATTAAGATTGAAATCGTCAAACTTAACAAGTAAGCTGAGAATGCGCCCACTTTGATCCTTCTGCCAAACAGAAACATTATTACGAAAAACATCAGAACATAAGATAGCTACCCCCCCTCTCCTTCCGACAGCAGGGGCCCAGAAGCTGGGGCCCGGCCACGAAGAGGAGAAGGAGCGCAGAACAGCGTCATTCGAAATCATAGTTTCTTGAATGAAACAAAAGTCTAGGCGTGAAGCACGAAAGAAATCAGAGACCAGCGAAAACTTACGTTGACTTAAACCCCTAACATTAATCGTAGCGCACTTTAAGAAGGTTAAACTAAGTGGGCGCATCCTCACTTACTACAGACAGACGAGACGACTTGCCCAAAGCAGCGCGTCGGGACGAGCCATGTCGAGATCTCTTCCTTCGGCGAGAGGGCCGCTCAGACACAGGAGACATATTATCAGGCACAGCGTCGGAATCCATCAGTTCAGATGTGGCAATACTCTCAGGCTCAGACTCGTCACTCTCAACACTCGTATCGGTCAGGGAAGAAACGGGAAATTCTTGCACTCCGGGAACTTGAACATCAGGGGAATCCTTGATGAGGCCTTGAGAAGTTAAAAGGTCAGGCGCAGGCTCAGAAGAAATGGCCGAGGCCAAGGGCTGGTCAAATTCAGCTTCCAGGGAATCGTCCTCAGACCTTGCCGAATCTTCCTCTGCATTCTCTCCTGGGGGGCTATCAAGATCCACGTCACCTGAATCAGCATTCTCAGCTTCTAGAGTAGTGGGGGGGACGTCCACGGGAGGAGGGTCAGCAGCAGGCTGGCTCGGGGGCTCAGCATCAACGGCATCACGATGCGAAAGCGGGCGGCGATACCAAGAGTGGCGGCAGTCAATGGCCATGTGGCCAGGTTCTTTACAAATACAGCATCGAACCCCAGCA